>JAJAED010000034.1:0-348393 GCA_021437015.1 Aspergillus jensenii
TCCTCTTCCTCTTCCTCTTCCTCTTCCTCTTCCTCTTCCTCTTCCTCTTCCTCTTCCTCTTCCTCTTCCTCTTCCTCTTCCTCCTCATTTGCGGTGCTTCTTACATATACGATTTGAGGTCTTGCATGATCGAGGATGGATGGTGATGGCTGCTATTGATACGGACGGATGGAGGATGTTAATTGCAACCGAGAATGGTAACGCCGTGGTCTATTGGAATTGTTTCTTCTTCGCTGTTTTCATTCCTGTTTTATTGCTTTATTGCCTTTTCTTTTCTGTTTTGCTTTCTGTCTTAATACTTGAATTTGTTTACGTTACAGGGTAATGGTATAGTACGATATCATTTAGTATAAAAATATATAATTGCACTCCGCGAGTGTCAACATCTCCAACTCCCTTGATTATATAGTGCTATATTATGACAGCTCGCCTGCACCTGTAACAGCGGAGACAGCTTAAATATTACTAATTAAATTAGTAGATTATCCAAGTCTAAATCCACCACTCGTCCGTGTCTGGAAGAACTTCTCCGGGTCGTATGCCTTCCTCGCTTTAAGCGCCAGCTCTCTGGACTGAGGATCGATACGGCCCCAGTAGTCCTGTGAGCGGTAGGCATCGTTCATGAACAGCGGCCGATAAACATCAGGCAGCTTGCCCTGTTCTATTAAATCGGAGATGACGTTGTTCATTCCGCTGTAGAGGTTCTTGGTCGCGGCATCGATCCTGTTGTCACTTGCGGAGACGGCGTAGGAGAAGTCGAATTCAAAGATCAGGTAGTCTTGTTCGGGGGGGAAATTGAGCAAGTCCTATTAAGGGGTAAGTGGTTAGTGCGGGTCTCGGTAGGTGTCAGGAGGGCTTGGTTTAGGGTGTACGTACCCCTCCTCTGGCTTTGGCCTTCTCGGTGATGGTGCGAGACATCGGCTGCAGGGCCATTGACGCGATGACATTCGGGACGTCGATAACCGTATTGGTGATGTTGAACCAGGTGTCGTACAGGGTTTGCATAACCTCCGCTCCGACATCTTCGGACGGTAGAGGGGTTGTTTCGGTGGTGATTACATATCGTTGGCCCCTGAGCAGTTAGCTTTTGTGTTCACCTTGGCATATAAGGTACATACTGTAAGATGAAGAAGTTGTTGTTTTTAAGCTGTTTCTGTTAGCCAAGTTCAAACAGAGGATTTGAGAGGGCGCACTAGGTCGTTGTATGAATCCCATGTTTTTGTGGTGTCGATAGGATTCAGGGCTGTGAAGTTATCAAAGACGCCCTTGGGTGGCTCAGGGCCATCGTAGAACAGGAACATGATCCAGGTGTTGATTAGAGCAGCGTGGTCGGCTGTCACGATAACGGCCGCCTTGTCGTCGGGGTAGTATTCAGTGAAGTCGCGGACGGCTTGCAAAATGTCGGGTGTCTGGTCAGCAGTGAAGACGTAGTTTCCACCCCAGACCTATTAGATGTTAGAACTCGTTAGACCGTCAGGGTGCAGGAGGCGGACCTTTGAAATCGGATGCGTTTGGAGCTTGTAGGAGGTGACGATGCCAAGGTTATTACCGCCTCCTTTGAGAGCGGCGAAGAGGTCTGTCTTGTTAGAATTGACCATACCCAGGGCAACGAATTGCTTACCAGAGTGCTCCTTCTCGTTGGCGTCCACAACCGTACCGTTGGCAAGAACGACTTCATAGTTGACAACATTGTTCGCTGCCCAACCATACTGGGAGCTTAGGAAGCTCAAACCACCTGCCGATGTTAGCCGTTGCTATCTCTTCGAGCAATGAACGTACCTCCAAGCATGTAGCCGCCGATACCTACATCACCCATTCGGCCACCTACCACCGTACGACCACTATTTATGTCATCTAGTGCCTTTTGTGCGTCCTGCCAATCTAGCCCAGGGCCAATGAGAGCAGTTTTATCGTCCGGGTTGTAGATGGCCTGATCAAGCCTCTTAGTGGAGATAAGCAGACCGTCCTGGATACTGGCGAAGCCATTGTTGGGCATGTGGCCGCCCGACTTGACCGCAAAAAGACCATCAGTGTTGTGCAATTCCTTGATAGCTGCTGACATCTCCAGGGTGCTCGACGGGTATGCGACACATGTTGGGCGGAGGTCACCACAAGCAGTAGACCAGTAGTTCTTCAGTTCGGAGCCATATTGGATTGCGAGCGGACGCTCGATCTCTATGCCTTGTGCCTCGAGCGTCGAGCAGATATCTGCAGTAACCAGCGGAGTAATGGCCAGGGCCACTGCAGCGCTAGCACGCCAGCTGAAACGTCGGGTCATGGTGATCCAAGTAATATATCGCAACGATGAAGTGCTTGTTTGACTGACTAGTGACCAGGATATATTCCTGGGCACTCGCCGCCTCATATATACACCGTACACCTAACATGGGTTTAGTGGAGATCAAGGGGACCAGGAAGCGGTACTTGACCGAACCACGCCACATGGTCCGTATAAAAGTGAGTGCCATTGGCAGGAATGATTTTCGCAGTGCACACCGAATCCAGACTATGCGAAGCGAGCTCCGCAGGATGCCGTTGGAAAGGAGCGAAAACGCGGAGGTGGAGATTGACTTAAAATTTGACCAAAAAGGCGACTTTCGCTGAGTTTCGAACCTCGCGCAAGACTCAATAAGGCGACTCATGGACCTGATCGACGTTCGGTTAGAAGGTGGGTGGAGTTAGCGGAGGCTATTTCTGGGGGTCGTACCGACCGAATTCAATCAATTCATGGTCTCTGTCTCTGCATGTGGAAAGCCGCCAATTTAGGGTTGTGATCGACAGGTCCTCATTCTGGGTGATATGTACGTAACTTGTTTTATCGTCGGCATGCGCCGTGATCAACTGCGTTAAACCGCATGTGACATGTTTGACGGTGTCAAGGGAAGCCCAATATGTATACGTCCCGAGGCTAGAACTTCATTTCTAAGCCTTTGGTACGCTCATCTTGAGCTGGTACCAGCCTATGGGCTTGGTTTCCATGACCATTTTGGTCGCAAAGGGCGGCTACATATACTAAGCATGGCGGAGTACTATTCAGCACGCTGTCCAAGCGACGCCGAACCACTGGGGCTTGAGAAGTATCAATTGGCGAATTGAATAGAGACATAGACGGGAACAGGCCCATGCAATGCGGAGACTGAGCCTCCGCGTCGGATGCTTGCCTCTATACAGGAAGATTGACTGAAAATGGAAGCGGGTGATGGTGTCATCCTACCGGATCGGAACTATCAGGGCGTGGGACTCGACTCTCGAGCCGATGCACTGACGTGCTGATGCTGACTCGACAGCCTTCATTTGGACGTGATTACTAGCTGTGGCTTGGAAATTTTGGAGTTGACTACACCGTACATCCCCTAGAAATATTTCGCTGCGCCAACTAGCTGCTGCGGAAGGCGTATTTTCTGACTCGACGGGAGAAACTTGTTTTTGCTTAAAAAAGGGGTATCTTTGGACTGGCGCATTTAGAACCTGCTCCGGTTAGATGACGATAGCGGGCGATGGAGCTCGGAGGCCCGGAGCCCTTTGGCGTCGAGTCCGTCCAATCACATGTGGAGAATTGTGGCTCAACGTCAACCGAGGGTCTCAGGGTGTTGGAACTTGGTTGTACAGAGAAGGTAGATCCATCCACTGTTCCCGTCTGCTCGCGGGATCAAGCTCCAGAAGCCCACAACTCATGGGGAGCTCATGGATGCCCGATATCGGCACGATGGGAGGATAATGCTGGCAATACCCTCAACTGCTATACCATGGCTGGAGACGGTCAAGATAAGGGGGACGGGATGGGAGCGAAACCGGGAAGCCTGCAAGGTGAGTACGTGTTTGTTTTGGTTCGGATTTCAGGAGACGGCCGTATTCCGAGATGGACAAAATGATAGGAACCTTGCATGATTGCATCCCTGCCTTTACCAGGATTCGATTGGTGGCTTTCAGAGACCCAACCGCAAGGCCCTGATGGGCTCAAAGCCTCAAAGTATCAAACCCTGTCAGGGGGTCACGCGAACCAAGATCTAAGACATCCGTGAAGAAATGAGAGCGATTGCGATCCGGTGCCCCGCATGTTAGGCGAGTTCAGTGGACGTACTCCGTTGATCATGGCGATATGAATGGCTCCTAGTTCGTAGTCCCGAGTCCGGCCGCTAAAGTTCTGGAGTATTTGTTGTATTGGAAAGCCGTATAATTGTTGTACACCGCAAGAATGCCTCAGATATTACCATGATGTTGATAAGGATGAGGATGTTGGTGATGAGTAGACCTTCAAATGCCAAGACTGTTTACGATATACACGTGATGTCATATGACTGCCAGACCGCTTTGGCGGTGAACCATTTACTGCCCGTCATACTGTCATTTTTTGATCGCTGCAGTGTCGCGACTTGGCTCGATAGCTTTCTTCGCTCATCTCTGCGAAAACGATTGTTCTCAGTCGTATGATGGATACTGAATCATGCCGTTGATACTTTCCAGAGCCCGGACTTCCGGTAGAACGATCGATCTGGGCCTTGCTTCCAGACTCGGCCGCCCGGTCTCCACCGGCGCTCGTCCGCGTTCAACTCCATGGAACAAACCGGCGCTGAGTTCGCCAGTAACAGCTCGGCGGTATGGCGGTAATGATGCTAAGGTTTGTATCGAATTATAACAATTGTATCCCGCTAACATTTTCCAGAACGCGCACGCAGACAGCAGCTCGCTTTCACAGCAATCCATCGCGGATATTCGACTGAAGAACGAGTTTGAGGAGAACAGAGATATCAGACTTTATTTACGAAAATGGCAGGATATTACTCCAAACGTTTTGGACCCCGTTCGTCACATCGAAATGGTAAACACATCAGAGCACCAGGCGCCGTGGGTTGGAAATATGATCAACTTCGGCTCACAAGAAACCGATGCGACAGAGGATATACTCCGGCAGACAGAGGAGGATATGTCCGAATTTCTTGACATTGCTGATGCGGGAGAGGGTATGCATGATTACCTGGAACCAGGTGACCTGGTAGCTTTCAAGACGTTAGTATTTCCTATCTTATTATATGTTGGACATTGCTAATCTGGCAGCACAGCCTTGATGAGGTGTTGAGATTTAATATCTACGTCCGGTCCGTCGAAAAGCAACAACAATTCTACACGAGCAAGGGGAAGTGGCGCATTGCCAATTCGAAAGATATCGATTTCGTGGTGAAGGGGTTTGCGACGGCGGCCGATGTCGCCCCGTTGCTTCGGCATTTTCCAGATACCATCGCTGAGCTTCAGCCCGAGATGCAATCTGCGATCGAGGGTGGAGTGCCACGGGAAGCGGGGGCTCATCTCCTCCAGAGGGTTGGCGATTTTGCTTCCCAGGTCCACGAACTGTACCTCGCCAATTGCACTCGCTTCGACAGCATTCACGACATAGTCGCTGACGACGAGAAGCAACTGCAAATGTCTTTGGATGAGCTCGCTAGCAAGACACTGGAAATTGAGCCTGGCGAACTAAATGATGTGATCCGTTATGCCGTTCACCAGGCAGCCCGCCAGTTCCCCTTCTTAATCGATAAAGACCGAAGTACCATGTTCACTAATCAATATGTCATTTATCCTGCTCCATTTTCAACGGTACTTGAGAAGGTCATGGCTTGGTATCACGAGCACCAGCGCTTGCTCGTCTCCACCTCTTCGGGCTCCGGAGATTCCACAGAACTGAGAAATAACCCAGTGCAAAGATTCGTCATCAAAGCGCAGCGATTGATCCGACAGAGCCGGAAGTTCCGATCACCGACTACGGTGGGTAATGTAGGCCCGTCATCGCATCGCTTTCTTCCTGGACAGGACAACAACCCGGCGTCGTATCGGGAAATGCCTACTGAAGCTTTCACCGGCAGTGATAAGCTTATTCTCAGATTCCTGCAGCTTTGGTGCACTCCCCCGAGGAGAATGTCCTCCGCTGCTTTACGGTCCGCTGGCTCGCACATCCTACGTTCAACGGTCATGTATAGTGGGGTCGAGCTAAACGCGGGAACAGCTGCTTTGTTACTGCAGGAGCTCGGGGTGTTTACGCCGTGGGAGAACTTGAACGTCTTGGATCAAGACTTGGGTCTCCCCGGACATGGACCTCATTCCAATGCTTTGTGGAGCGAGGTTCAGCAGGAATGTGATAAGCTTGAGAAGCATGGACTCCATGATAAGATGAAGAAAATGCGGAAAGACTGGGGCAAGCTGCCCGTGTATTGTGTTGATGCAGTCGATGCGGAGGAGATTGACGACGGTGTCTCCCTTGAGCGCATTCCAGGGTCGGACGATACGTTCTGGATCCGCGTCCATGTTGCTAACCCTTCTGCATTTATCGACGCCAACGGCACGATCATGGACTATGCAGCATCTCGGATGCAAACGGTCTACGTTCCAGAAAGGACCTATCCCATGTTGCCCAAAAGTCTGACACAGAGTCATTTCAGTTTGGCACCTGGCCGGCCTTCCTTGACATTTAGCGCCAAGATGAACCTGAAGGGCGAGCTTTTGGATACGGAGGTAGCCAACGGCGTTGTCCGGAATGTCATTTATCTCACACACGACAAACTCCGCAGCGCCTTTGGGGTTAACCCATCAGAGTCCATGGCACCATTAACTGTGGGAGGGCAGATTGCGGACCAAGCTGTGCGTACCGGTCTACGTGATAAGCTATCTCCTGAAGACGAAGACACATTCCACACTCTACGACAGATCATGCTCGCATTCCGCGAACAACGCCGTAATAATGGCGCCATGGAATTGCCCCAATCCTTGGAGACACGCGTTTCAGTCAGCGCTGGAAATGTGCCCATGAAACCGAACGACGTACAACTAGAACACGCAGGCTACATGCTAGGCGACCCGATTATCAAACTATGCCCGCAAAAGAAAGATCCCCACGAAATCCTAGATATGACCAAACACGACCTCATCTCCACAATAATGAACCTCGCCTGCTGGGTCTCCGCCAAGTGGTGCGCAGAACGCAGCATCCCAACCGTATACGACGGCACCTACTACCACCCCGAATACACACCCGTAACAAAGGACAACATCTCCGAATACGGCGGCCAGGGGTACCTCCAACTCGCCGCCCCTCGAGGTGTCTCATCATCCCACCCACACCCCCACACCCCTCTCGGCCTCGACGCATACGCCAAAACAACCAGTCCCCTGCGCCGCTACACCGACCTCATAGCCCACTACCAGATCGAAGCCGCGCTCCGCTTCGAGCACAAGCACGGCCGTCCCATCGACGCGCAAACAGACACAAACACAGACACAAACTCCTCAGTCCTCCCATTCTCCCGCGACGCGGTAGAAGAGTACATCTCGCAATCCCGCTGGAAACGCAACCGCATCCGCAGCGTCGACCAAGCATCCAAGCAGTTCTGGGCTTGCATGCTGCTCTTCCGCGCGTTCTACTTCGGCGAGTGCGAGCTGCCAAAGACCTTCGAGTGTATCGTGCACAGACCGTTTAACCAGACGCTGCTGGCCGGGGGCGGGGCGCAGTTCGATAATGTGCACATGGGCCAGATTACCTCGCTGGGTGTGCGCTGCTCCATCACGGCGCCGCCGGAGATGACTGATGTTGATATTCTGAGCGTGGTGGAGGCCAAGATTACCGGTGTTAACCCGGCGCGTGCGATTGTTACGATGGAGGCGACGCGGGTCGTTAGGCCGTTTAGGCGTGTGGGAGACTGGGCGTGAGGGCGTTTATATAAGTTAGGGATATTTGTGAAAAGGCTGCTATGGCATCTGTATTATATATCTATCAGGGACGGGGTCCCGACATCGCCAATACACTGTACATTAGAACAACCACTCAATAGATAGATAAATCTGTACACTACTCACAAGATTATTTGAACGGGTTCAGTCCAGACTCCAAATACCTAGCTGCGCCAAGGTTTTGCCATGAATGTGCCAGGTTTGGCCGATGGGTATCACCTCGAAGACTGACGTAGTGAACGAAGTGCAACAGGCTACTTGGGAACATACACAGCGTTGCCATCTAAGCTCATACACGCTACACTCATATTATTACAAGACCAACCAACGATGCGGAATATCATACCCATTTCCTGTCTTGGGAATCCAATAACCATACAGAACCGGTATACCCCTGACTGGGTAATTTTAGGGCGACTTATTTATATACGTAGTCCCATAATGGCGCGAGTGGGTTGTGGTTGTTCGAGGACTAACATTGTATTACCATGCCATGATGTGCTTGGGAGTGATCATTCGACACAACAGTCCGGGCTATTTTTATGCTCACTCATCACGACCAATAGGGACAACGCGTCAAGACCGGCTGCCGGGAGACTGGACAAGACAATGGAACCTAAGGAAGAGTGGATGTCCCCTCATTGTGGAGAGATCCATCGTGGGGAGCGTGGGTATGGTATACACTATGCCGTCGGGTAGGGTATATGGGTAGACGGCCACAATTAGGTACTCTGTAGGTACCTTCGGCATTTGTAATTCCGGGAACGACTCGCCGGCATTGGGTAAGATGAAAATCGAGCCGAGATCGCTTGCTCGGCTGGTCCTGATATCAAGATCTCGGTAGACCGGCCTGTCTATACAGTGGAAGCGGGAAGCCGAGATTGTGTGTATGTATAAGGGCACCTCAACTCGGGGGATTGAGGCCTAGAGACCAATGATATAACCGGTGTAGATAATATAGTCTAGTATTTCCGTATAATATCATCCTTCCTTCATCTCATTGACTGATACCCTAGGTATAGCAGAAGGGTGGCACTTGAGAGATGTTATTAGTAGTTACACCGTAGATGTTACCGACGGGCTACGGTAGCTTGAAATTAGTATAAGCTAGCTTGCTACACTACTGATATGGTTTCTCACAGTTTGGGGGAGGTAAACCAGCTATGGCCGGGACATGACTCACCCGCCAGGATGTGGTTGTGGCGATTAGATGATGAGCAAACCTAATCCGATCAACCTATAGGATATGTGCTAAGCGTTGGCGAATTTGCAAGGAGTAGCCAATTTTATCTTGTCTAGAAGCGAGGCGAGGCCAAGTGTATCAAAATGGAGACTTGGTTTAATTAGCTGGCTGGGGCTAGCTTCTGTGCCTGAGACATCTCGACTAGCATATCGAATCGGCTGCATACCTTGCACTTGAATTATGCTAAATTTGGATATGGACAGCATGCACCCATTGCACTCATCACGGCAGGTTCGCAATCACCAGAAGTGGACCGGGTTTCTATTGATAGATCCAGTTATACATATAAACCCAAGCAGAATTCCAATTTCACTATACAACCAACAACTAGCTCCAAGAAACAAATACCGTTTTCCTATAAAACCACTTACCACAATCAAAAGACCTTACTTATACCTACCTCAACCATAAACGCACCATGTCTACCACCACCACAGCTGCCGCCGCAACTTCAACCTGCCACCAAAAACTCTACGAAATACCCACCCACGACGCCGCCTGCGCCATGCCCATGAACAGCACGTACCAATCCCTAATGACAGGCTGCTGCGGCGCTGCCTCCGTAACCACCTACGACGAGTGCGACTACTACTGTCTCGCGCAGGGCCAGACCGTGGGTGATCTCGCCGAGTGTTTGATTAAGGGCTCGGCTGCCGGCCAGGTCTGGTGTAATGCGGCGGCGAATGGGACGGCTACTGCCAGTGCCAGTGCCAGTGCAACTGCAACTGCAACCACGACCACGACCGAGACCGAGACTGGGACTGGAGTGAACGGGGCCGGGGTTGTGAGTGTCAAGTCTGTTGGGGTTTTGGCGCTTTTGGCGTTTGCGGGGGTTGTTGTTTGAGTTTGATATCTGGTATCAAGTGTTGTATTATAGAGTCGCACTTTGGGTTTCATATGTTGGTTAATTGATTGTATGGAGAAAAGACTAAAGCACAAAAAAAGAGAAAAGAGAACGAAATGAAAAGGACATGGCATCAATAGAATGCTACAAAAAGCTGGAGAAGCAGAGCAGAGATAGATATAGCCCAGAAGCCTCTGCTGTAAGCTGGAGACTGATTGCCCCGTATCTCCTCAGATGTCGTCAACGCCCCCCAAACAGCAGTAATCCCAAGTACAACGAGGGCAACATCCCCTATATACTTCTTCCCAGCAGCAACTTGCATAGCCAGCCCTATAACGAAGAAGAACAGGCTAACGGCCGCAGCAGAGATCCTTAGGCTCTGTCTCCCAAATAGTAAAGCCACGCTGATAAGGAGGTCGATGCAAGGCGTGATAATGGCAACCGTTGAGCCATCGTCTGGTGCATGGTATATTTGAAAGGCGTACCACCATGGTGCGAACCTGCCATGCGAAAAGCGGGAGAAGGCAGCGTGGAAGAGAAAGACAGAGAGAAGGCTGACTGGGATGGTTTTGAGAAGAGTGGTCATTTTGGCTTTATTATTTATGGATGGGGGTGGATGTAGTTAATGTTGGAAGAGGCGTGAGGCTGATCATAAATGGCTGAGGTGGGGGCTGCCCCGCCAGATCCTTCGTCTGCTTCCACATCTTTGGGACGCCTTGACGATATTCTATTCTGCGGATTGGACAGCCAGGCTCTTGTAGTTACAAGCGGGAAAAAGGGGAAAAAGGCCGGCTGTGTGATCAGAAGCCCTAAACTCAAGCCTAACTCAGCCATCTATCTCTTTTGGAATAGAGACAGAGACTAATAGTAGTGAGTGAATATTCACAATAGGAAGGCACGACCGGCTGACAGTTCTTAGCCCTTTCCTTTCAAGGGATGCGCTGGATCTGGGCAAGTGCGACTGTTGGCTCCTTCCAAAGTGAACCAGATATATACAAAACAGGAAAGACCAATCGATACTGGCCTGGGTTGTTCTTTCCCTCTCAAGTTGACTGCCATAGAGAGTAATATATCCTTAATAAGCTGAGCCAACTATTCGCTATGGAGGGTGATGGTATATATACGCTGTCTATAAAAGTAGCCATAGTCGTTTGTTACTAAAGTGACTTTAGAATCTGCTCGACTTCCTCATCAGCTACCTCGAGAATATGCTCCGGCGCATACTGAGGCTTCCACCCGATCTTGCTGCCATGCGCGGCTGTGAAATTGCACCTGCACCGACATATTAGCACTGCATCACCCTGTGACAGAAGGAAACATACCCTCCCCCAAGCTGAATCGCAACAGTCCCATTCCGCAAATCAAGCCCACTGGCCATCTTCTCCAACCCCGATTCATCTGCAAGCTCGACCTCAGTAGACTTAATGACGCCGCGCTTTGCCAACGCCTCCGCAAACGCCTGGTAGATATCGTCCCATGCTACACTCCCCGACGCAGCAAGGAAGAACCCCTCCTTACCATGTCCGACGTCCTTGCCCTGCAGGATCTGCCGCAGAATCTGCAGGTAGAGCTCGGTGTTATCGTGAATATGACAGACAGGCCACACCGGCCGATCCGAGTCGACTCTGTAAACTCGCCCCGCGGCCTTTGCGGCACGAACAATCGCCACGTCCTGGATTGAGATGCGGTTCCCGAATCCCTCGCCTTCACCGTAGACGATGCACGGGGCGAAGATGTAGCTCCGTACCCCGGCGGCCTCGGCTGTGTCGATTATGTCGGTGTTTGTGCGCGCGATCTGTCAGGAATCAGTCACCAGTACCGAGCTTAAAGCCTGCAATGTAATGCGAATGGATGGATGCAAACCTGACTGAAAATCGGAACAGGCGAGATAGTCGTCTTCTGGATCTCGTACAGCCGCGGGTCCGTATCGAGGAGCTGTGTCGCACCGTCCATGCCAACATGCGAACTAAACGCCTTTGCACCAGTTGTGTGTAGGAAATGCACATCGCGCCCGGTCTTCTCCTTGACCTGCTCCAGGGCCCCGATTAGGGCCCTTTGCACGTGGACATTGAATGCGTCGACCAGGAAATAGATTATGCTGATTTCCTTCTGCACGACGGTGCGAGTTGCGGTTTCGAGGTCCTTGAGATCGAGGATGAGTGGTTCGGCGCCGTATGCCTTTACGGAGTGTGCTTGCTGGTCGGACCGCACGAGGGCGTAGAGAGTGTTGTATGCGGGCAGGTTGGCGGCTTTCCAGCGGGCGAGCAGAGTGCCGCCCAGGTAGCCTGAGGCGCCGGTGATGAGGATGTTGTGGGACATTGCAATTGTATGTTATTATTTAGAAATGAGGTTGTGTCGATGGGATGGTTTTATAAGTAGAGATGACAAATGGACTGGGTGTGATTAGTTATTGAGCAGTCATGATTCATCGTAGAGTTTGTTGTTCATCCGACGGCGCAATCAACTGTCCGAGTTTATCGGGCTCACCACCTAGTGCACTTTTACCTATGGCAGTTTGCTAGGAGAATTAGCTTTTGGTATAGACAGAAAAAAAAGTGTACATACTTGAATACACTCAATATTGCTGTAATTATAGCAGTGAAATGCCCAGTTTATAGCAATACTGCATTTTAGCCTTCTTCCCACACTATCCTCTGAGGGATATTTATTCGACGGCGATACTCCGGAATGCTTCACAGGACACGTGTTAAATATTGTGGGAAAAGATCGAGTCAACGGTATGGAAAGCATGAGCGGTGGATGAGCGTTCCTTGCACAGTCTCTAATAGATATGACTTGTTAGCAGAAGGACTCAATGAAAGGGGGAAGCTTTCTAATATGCTGGGCTGTGGATTAGTTAGGGTTGGTACGTAGAGCATTTCGCACAGAGAGTAGGTCCAATGGGAGTTTTCAAGTCTTAGTTGAAATTGCAGAAAGGATATGTATAGACAGAACAGGATACCGGCTTGCTAGGGATCAGTGCATGTACGATTCGGAACAGCTGGATAAGACGCTGTGGATAGCCATCTGAGTAAAAGCTTTTCCTAATCACGAACTGATAGCGCATCCAGTCTGGGACTTGTTGGTGAAGGCCATGGAGTTAGTGGTTAGGGCTGCGGTTGGTCAGCTGGAGACTACCAGAGTGGCTGAGCACCGGAATATCAACCACTAGTGCTTTCTCATTTACCGTCTTAACCTCGTATATGAACAGGAAGTGGGTGTTGCTGACGATTGCCATGGGTAATACGAACGGTCACTGCGTTGATGCCGTCCAGTCCAGAAAAAGTGGAAAGACAGGCAAGCAGTGAATACCAGTACAGCGGTGAAGACGGAGGATGTACACTTGTCATTAGCTTGGTCTCGATGGCTTACCCTGGCAACTTGTGAAGAGACCTGTTACTCACAACGGAGTCCCTGCAGCGACATACCCCTGGGGCACATGGAATGGCTTACGAACGGAACTGACTCTACATCAAAAAGCGACAGTGATGAACGGAGACTAGACCAGCCCATTCTGATTCGCGTCTCCGGTGGTGTCTGTTTTGTAGTTGTAGTATTCACTGGTGTCATATTACGAAGGTTGATGTCATACTATCAAGGTTTGACATGTACGCCCACCATATCTTTGCCGAGCTGAAGATAGTCTGTATCCAGATGCAGCAGTTTAAGGGCAAGTTGTAGTATACTGTTGAAGTAAATAAGTCTGCATTCATCTCCGGCGGCCAAAGCTTTACTGTACGGTAGTGTTGTGGAGAATAGAAGAATAATGAGCGGCGCAGAACCCACCAGCACAAAGTTACGATCGCGGTCGAGTCGTCGATCATACGAGCTGCGCACCACCTCAGTACGTCAAATTACCCCTGATATTTGAATACTGCATCAGAGTCATGGACAGTTGCAAGAACGGCGAGGGTCGGTATACCGGACATCTAATATGAAAAATAAGCATCAAATAGCCCCCACGAGCGGACTGACTCAGGCTCGCACTAGACAAAACCTAAATCTGATTGCGACATTCGGACGTTGCCATTGCGCCCGATAAGTTGAGGCTTGAGGGTGGGCCTGCTCGTTAAATTGATTTCCAAGCTTGGTTCCTCGTGGTGATCACCGGGATTCTACCACTGGCCGTGGACTGCCAATCTTTGTTTTACACTCCGACTGTAATAGTGAACTACTGGATACTTGCCTGATCGTCGAATACTCTCAATCAAAACTCTACTGTGCACGCCGCTGGGTCCGTGGAGAACCGCCCCCAGTCACTCTTCCACTCAGCCACTTCACGTATTTATATGCTTAACCACTAGCCAGTAATCCGAAATAGCCGGGTCCAAAACGCAGTGGGGTTGGCTTACAATTTTACACTTCTAGCTTGTTAATGCTAGGAGTTCTTTAATTTCCCGCGTGGACCGGAGACGTTGCGTTGCGAAGGCGCGACCATAATCATATAAATCATCACTGCTGCTGCATCTCGAAGTATATACATGCCATTTGTATCCTTCTCGTCTTGACTCGATCATAATACCAGCAAACAATGCCGCCCAACTATAGATCAGGCACTGACACCGATTACCAACGCTGGCTTGCGAGTCAAGGTCGCCGCCCATCGGACGACTCAATACCTCGCTACGGACCCTACGAAACTAGTCCTTATGAAGCGTACGATGGTGAAGACGTCCGCCCTGATAATGTCGCCTCATACGAAGCCATGCACAAGCCCACGAAACCGTACGTATACTTCTGCCCTACCAAGTTGGCACCCAGCACGAACCAAAGACTTTGCTTGCTAACCTGACATGCATCTAAATAGAAACAACAACCCCTCATTAAATCCCGACATTTCTCAACCAACAGCCATCTCAGGCATGGCCGTGTATTATATCCTCGCCGTGGTGGTTCTCCTGGTAATACGATACGCCTGGCGGTCGCGGCGGCAAAGAGAACTCAAAGAACTTGAACCGGCGTCGAAAGAATAGCTTGCGACTGTCAGTGTCACGGTGGATACGACCGGTCGAGAGAAGTTTGATGTGGATTATACTCTACAGGGTTATTCCGTACAGGGTGTACGTACGCACTGCGACGGCGCGATGACTTGGGTCAGCCATAATGCTTGGAGTCTTGGACTCTGGAGTTCGGCTGTGATGGTCCACTTTGGTATTAATTTAAACGGCTTAAGGTGACTGGTTTTTCGAGGCATGGCGTTGGGGATTACTATTCTGGGTTTTCCTTTGTACCTTTTTGTTGCTGTCTATGTTTATTAGCTATTCTGTCTTTGATACCACAGCAAGTTCTTTTGTCAACACCTAAATAATTACTCTGGACGAACGGTGAAAATCCGGTCATTAATTTATAAAACTAAAACTACTTGAAGCGATGATCAGCGCAGATCCACTCTGTAGAACCCTGTGCTAATCAGAGAACCAAGCCTTTGTAGAAGGCCAAGCGGTGGATCGTAAGCAATTCGCACCTGTCCTGGCCAGGCGAGTCATGGATATTTATTCCTCGAATGATTATTATTAAGCGGATTTAATGAACTTGACTTAGTTGACTACTCGTGATAGTGACAGTGGAAGCCACTGAGAATAGGTGCTGTTTAATGCCTTAAGACCCAAGATGTCACTCAAGATTGACTGATGTTAACCGGTAAACAGCAGAACTTGACAATTCCGTGACCAGCCCATGTCTTCAAATTCAAACAATGTATGTTAAATCTTTCATGTCATCGCAGGGCGTTCTGTAATGGTGACATGGCCCCAATAAGCCACCTCCACCGCAGGAGCTGGAACCACTTCTCGGAATTAAGCCTGGGAATCGGACGCACCGTTGACACCAAACTCTACCAGTGGAGTCGGGTAAGCCTAGTGCCTGTTGCAGCAAGCTGAGACCCTAGACCGTGGTCCCACTCCCATCGCTGTCGGTAACCTCTTCGCCGATTTTCTCATGAGAAACTGTGGGAAGAGTCAACGCCTCGGAAATGATCTTGTGCAAGAGGGAAATTATTTGGGAGCCCTGATTAGCTCCCCAGCAAAACTGCTTGACGTCGACCTGGACTAGTCAGTACCTGGGTTTCCATATCCATGTCGTCGATAAGGTATGGTGTCCTCTTACATTGCCCGATGCATCCATGCGGATGAAGTCCCAGTCCATGATATCGGTTGTGACCCCATATATGGGCGTCTTGGCCCGGCCGGCCTTGTTACGAGCGTGCTGGATTAGAGCTGAAATAGTTGATGAGTACCTGGAATACTAACAGATTCAGTAAGTGGCTTACCCATGTAGGAAATGGCCTGATATCGGGCAGCCGAGAAGTAGCACCTGTGACTGGGTTCCACGACCACCAGGTTGGTCTCGGCCTCCTTAGGGTTGCCGTACCACAGGGTATAGTCCATGCGCCCTTCTACCAGCTTTTCCACGACACGGCCCCAGTCGCGTGTCGAGAGTTTGTAGGAGATGTTGGTTGCGAGGGCCATACGGAGGGCCTTTCGACTCGATGGACTCTTTATCGAGGTGAGTACATCTAAGAATATCGCGTCAACCATGAGCCGTGAAGCCGCCTGATTCACGTAGGCGTCACCGTATACCCATTTTATCTGTTCGAGAGTGGTTTCTGAGCATGTTAGCCAGTTTCTGATGTCAATATTATATACAGAGGTAAGCTCACCCAGACGGCTCGACACGTGGCGTACTTCCCAAGGCTCTAGCCTCCAGTTGCTGGTGGGCTTGGGCTGGCGCCGGAGATCGAACATATTCATGACCCTGCTGGGGTCGATATCCGTTACAGCGACAGAATCTGAATACTTTCGGCCATGGTCGGACGGAGGTTCTTCATCCGCCTCTGCCTTCTCGCTGGTTGTGTTGACCAAGTCCTCCAGCTGCTCATCCACAGACTCGCCGCGCCTTACGCACTCGAGGATATCATAGATACCTTCTCTGAGTTCTGCAAGCCATTCTGCTTCTCTTTGGTGTTTTGTAAAATATGGGGTTAGGTGAGGGGTGTTGGGGGGATATATATCGTCTGAATCCGTCTCCTCTGGATAAAAGTCCTCCTCCTCTTCTGAATACTTGTGTTGCGGGAGATCCCACATTGTTGCAATCTTCTCCCATTCATACCGGGCCAATTCTGTTTTTTCACACTTCATCTTCACTGTAACTGCTTGGTCCATGATTTTGTCAACAAGGTGGATAATAGATTGGCCTTCACCATCCAACCAATTCAATGTTAAGGAAGAATACTATTGTGAATAACAAGTTAGCTTCTCTTTCCATTTGGTCAGAATACCACATACCTCGTTCTCCTCATTCACATGGAAAAAAGTCCATTTCAAGCCATCAGTGACGAGTCCGTATGTGTCTTGGATAATAGGACGTTTTGTCCGATTATGGCGAATCATTGCTGGACCCTGGTCAGTATAATTCTCTATATCCCCTCACTGCGGCTTTAACTAACATATGGCAGCGAGAGCAGCAGAGTAGTATCGCTCCTCTATTTCACTATTCATTGCCTCATCTACTCGAAGCACGACCAAGTTCGCTTCAAGGCCTGCTGCATCCCCATACCATAGAACGTAGTCAAGCACCGAACTCCGAATACCGCAGGGATTCGAGAACGACTCCGGCACGGAGATGAACTGGCTATGGCCCCAGAACAGCGTTGCCAGTTGCCTCCTAACATCGGGCTTGGCTTGTGCGTCGCAGGTCTTGAGAAGTTTCTGTTTGGCGATACCGAGGGACATTACGAGGATTGCATCGACGCGCGCTCTGGGATGGAGACCGATGATATCGTCTGTGGATGAGAAGCCGGTGATGTAGTTCTGCAGTAAGGAATCAACGTAGGCAAACCGTTCCTGGGCGTCGGTGCTGGCATGATCGATTTGCCATACGCTGCTGCTGCTGGACTCGGGGCTTGCTGTGATGCCGCATGTCTCTAGGAACTGGCTGCTGACGTTGGTACTGGCGTTGTGCTCCATGGCTGCGTGTTTGATATTGCTTGATATTGTTGGATTGTGGGATTGATGGGTTGGGCTATGCCTGACTTATATTATTGCTTGAGTCATATTTAACTTTGTACCTGTATGTTGATTCTGGAAGCCTGTGGTGGCGTGTTCAGTTGAGTTTATTGATAACCTTCGCCCGGAGTTTGGTACAGGTCATGATATTGTGTACCTGATTTGATATAGCTCTTTGTCTATAGCAACAATCTATTAAGGTTAAACATCCATCGCCAAAGGTCTTAATTGTTAAATTCTATTCGAGGCTACGTTAAAGACATTCTTTTCCTTCCTAAAGAACCAGCTGTTTCAACCGGCGCTAAGTTATTATTCACCACCATGTCAAACTATCACATATAAGTGGTCATGGACCAGCTTAGCTATTATGTAATTGTTGTGTACGTACTCCCTGTCAGTGAAGACGTGTTGACTGCACTTCGGCACAGGAGGTATTTCCACGGTAGGTCATGGTGCGAACAGGAGCTTGAAGCTCGTGGCTTCAGTACAAAAGCACCGTCATTGGGCTTCACATTTAGAAATATTCAAAATAATGGGACCAATAATCCGATGGTTGGCTCAGACAACTCGGAGTCACGAGTCAGTGATGCCGCGCGGAGGCTTCGTTAATTCGTTTAGACGTTAGAGCGCATACGTAGAAAGTTACAAGTACATACACCTTGTCAGGTACTGTATCGGGAGATGGACCCAGAATCGGAATTATGGTGGGACTACTCCGCACTCCAGTACGGAGTAACTCGTTAGGGCTGCGAAGCTGAAGGCGTGATAGACCCTGCGGATTTGCTGCGGGAGTGCGGGATTGCGTGCTCAGTTTTAAGCATCGGATCGGCGAGACTTTATATCGACGTGTATACAGTGGCTGTTTGCCATAATTCTTGTCCATAATCATGTCGATATAGGAATTAGAATACATTGATGTTTATGCTGTAGCCTGGTGGATTTCCAGTCGACATGTGGGGAGCTTACGCGGTGACCTACGTGTGTACTTGCACTTGCAGAATAGTACAATCACCCTGAATATCGCTGCCAATGCCATTACGGAGCAATGGAATTTCCCAGTACTGATTGTTCATTATGTCTAATTCCGACTCCAATGAAATTGCCTGCAGGCTGCTCTGCTTCGGGCTCAAACTCAATATAGTACGTCGCGCGACCGAACAAGACTGCCACACCCGACCCTTACAATGGAGGGAGCACGGTCGCAGCATAGATAGCAGATCATGATCTTCCCCAGTATAGTATGTTTACAGAGTATATTGCGTCCGTAGATGAGTATACAGATCTGTATATGGAAGATTGGAATGTTATCTGCTGGTTAGCCCTAACTACGGCCTACGGAACGAGGATCAGTTAATGAGTAGAATCAATAGTTATTCGATGTTTTTCGACATTTAAAGCCAATTCTGTATGACAAAGGCAGTGCCATCATTGTCTCTATCGACCTGCACCTGCACCCATTCCTCAACCCGGTCCTCATTTTCCTCCTTCACCCACCAAAGCATCAGCTCCCTGGCGGCAAACACATCCTCCAGGCAGTCATGACCCCGAGAGCTCTGCTGAACAGACCGTCCAAGAAACTGTCTGCACAGGCTTTGCAGTGACCACCGTTTAGGACGTACCCCAGAGGCCCTGAACTCCGCCTCCCGGGCTGCAACCTGCGCATCAAAAACACGCCAGTGCGAGATCCCCAACACCTCCAAGTCGTTGTCCACCGCGAACCCGACCAGAATAGTGTCTCTGTCCATAACTTCAAACAGCGCCTCTTGCGCGCGGCCACATCTGGAAGAACAAGCCCCATCTCGCGATATCGGTGGAACGTATGGTTGGTGAGCCCACTGTACCGCGTACGGTAGTTGACCCTACGATGCCCGGGCTCAACAAGAAAATCAAGCAGGACTTCCCCGGTCAAGGCATCCACTGCGCAGACCTGCGCCAGCACGCTGATGTCACCCATGACCCCGACAAACTCGCAGTCTATCGCCACAGCCCTCCTCTTTCTGTCTTTAGGATCTGCACGCGGCGCACGAATCATGCCCGTCTTATACCCTGCATCCGTAAGAGTACCATAGTCATGACATTCACTCTCCAGCCGCTGGAAAAGCGCCTCCTGCTCACCTTCACTCATGATACTCCAGTTCCCATCCTGAGCCGCGTTCGGATGTCCCAACGACGCAGTCACGGCCTGTAGGGCAGCGAACCGATCTCGGGATACGGCATCTGCAATCTTCGCCTGTTTCTCGGCTTCCTTCTCCCTCTCTTCCGCCTCTTGCATTTGCCGGTTTTCCTCGTAGTCGGAGTCCGTGACCTCGTCCGAGTCCTCGTAGATAACCGGCCTGCCTAGTCTGAAGGCCTCGTTGTGCGCAAATTGGTACATCCTATTTGCGGCGGAGGCCTGGGCCTTCGCGTCTGCGAGTTGTGCCTTTTTCTCGGAAATGAGACGCAGTGCAGTGGCGTTGGTTACAACTTTGGACGTTAGAGAGGTTGTCTGCCCTGCATTGCGGCTGCCGCTGGACTGGGCACGTTGGTGTCTTGCAGCCACGGCTTCGTCGAAGCGGTGACCGCGCTTTGGGCTTGTGGGGATGGGAGAGGAGGTAGGGAATTGGGGCTTTGGTCCGTACATTGTAAAGGATTTGTTAAGAAGGGTTAGGGTAGGTGTAGTGAGCGTAAGGACAGTGCTGGATCTGGTTTGGAATGGAGATAGAGAACGTGGCGTAGCTAGATGATGGTTCTGCAGAGGAACGAAGGAACCTGGACAGAGAATAGGGCAGAAGGGTAGTTGATGGGTTTATATAATGCGTTCCAGCTATCTTTGCTGCTTACTGTGAGTGACTTGTTGCTGTTGTTCATTATCATGCATCCATGGTTGCGTGGCATTGTGTGAATACCTGTCTTGTGATATAGCATGTCAGCCAATCTAGCTTACTATCTTTAAGGTGTTTCACGTATACAGGAATTCCTAACGAATAACAGCCGGAAACAGCTCTCCCTAAGCAGTGAACTAGTAAAGTAAAAGGGTAACTTATAATCACCTGAAGTATAGGCCGGCAAACGCCCAGAAGGAATCTATTCACACTGGTGGCAGTGTCATGTAAGCTGACACAGATATCCTTGTTCACAAGTCAAAGAGGTCTTGACTCTGGTATGGAAAGCTATTCTTTTACTGTATGGGGTTCTTTATGGTAGTAGGCATTCTCCGTATTCGAACAAAAGAGCCCCTTTGAGACAGCAAATGCTTGAGCATTGACAATATAAACTACAATATATGCCCAGCCATGTTGATATATGGCTTGTAATGACTTCCTGTCCGTAGAAGACTGATCGGGGATTTGTTCTACAAAGACAAGCGCTTTGTGATCAAGACGGATGAAGGTGCGGACGCTGCTGTTCTTATACTGAGATTTACTATCAAACCGATAGCTTGCTGAACCATTTGCAAGTACTGATTAAGGCATTTATCTATTTACAGAAGAATTCATGATGAAATCCACCAAGGCTGTTCGTCCGTCTAATTTCAGCGGACCCTCAACATGCATTGCTCCTTTGACGCTCTTTCTTTCAATATCCAACCCTGATGCTTTCGCTTTCTCCTCCAACTGATCTGCTACCCACAATGGAATTACCTCATCACTTTCCGCGGACATTAAGAATATCGGAGGGACTGGTATCCCTTTTGAAGGGTCTTCCTCTGAGGGGGTTGCCGTTTTGCAATGAGCCATCTGCTCCAAGGTCGACGAGACGTCCCAAGTATTCCATGAAAATGGCCACAGATAGCGGTAAGGTAGCCATTTCTGCGGATAAAGACTAACCAGCATATCTTTGATGCTCGATATTGGCGCCTCAAGAATTAAACCTGCAATCGGTGGCTGCTTGTTCCCAGCTGTACGGGCAAGACTCCTGACAACCGCTGAGCTCGCAACAGCCGCTCCCAAACTATGCCCCCAAAGAACAACACTAACATCTCTGTCCGGCTGCACATAGGTTTCCTCAACCCAACTTAGAAAGGCCTGGGCATCCCGTTCAATCCCAGACTGCGTCGCCCGCCCCGACGACTTCCAGTACCCACGATACGACAGCGCAACAAGAATAAACTCCGCATCCTCGTCAACCGAGCCAGACTTCTCCTGAATCGCCTTCATAACCTGAGAAAGCAGCGGCAGCCGCAGGGGTGTCGAACCCCCGTTTCCTTGGAAATAGCAAATGACCACCCTCTTCCTCAACCCATCGCGCAGGCCAGTTTTATCGGACTCTCCAGGCCGTAAGCGCGCCGGAAAGCGCCCCTCGCAAACAGCCAACGCTGTCCCATCCAAGCTGCGAATACGCCTCTCCGTCCATTCCACGCCGCGAAACTCACGCGCATAGTCCGCTATGCTTTCAGACCGCGATAGCGGGGGCAGCCATGACAGGTAGAGCAGTTTATCCTGCAGCACGACGATCCAGAAGCATTTCCAGGTCCACAGCGCCACCAGCAGGCCGGTAAAAATGGCCGGTGGAATAAGAATAGGTGGAATAGATTCAGTGAAGAGGCTGCACTTTCTAATAAGTGTTGGTGGTTGGTAGAGATGCTTATTTTGTGCGGTGATGGCTCGCTTTAGGGACCCGAGTGACGCGCTGCATTGATGCAGTGGTCTTGTTGGGGCCCTGGTTGTTGGCTTAGTAGGGCAGCGCGGAAGCCGCCATGGCGTCCATCGCCTGATCATAAATAATTTATGGATGTAGAATTGGGCGAAAGACGATGGAGGTTGAATTGGCGAGAGTGGTGGTTGCAAGACGACAAAGTATGCACATGACTAAGCTATGTTGTCCTGCATAAAAAGACTAACCAGAGCCGGTTAGATCATCACATGCACCTCTCCCCATACTTTGAGCTTCCCCGCTCTCTGTTTTCTCTGCTTTCTCTCTTGTTATCACCCACAATGCAAACTACACTCAGCCAGCACTTCTCAAACAGCTCCAGCGGGATCTAAGCCGCAAGTACTAGGTCCACGGCAGCCGCGTCGCTGAAATATGGCAGTCCTGGGGCCCTGGCAGGCGCGCGGAAGCCTTGAAGGCCGGCGCTGCAAATGGCGAAGTCCTGCGGAGTCCCACGGATTCAACCATGGGAAATGTCAACCTGATAATTCCAGAGATCAACCTGAAACAGCTAGCGGGCCCGGATACGGATTTCTTCCTTTCGCACCTGCATCATCGAGCTACCCACACCCTCCACGAACAGTACCTAGAGGGACCCCCTGGCCAACCCGGGGATGGCCAGGTCATCCGCCGTAGCATGGACCGTGGACTGACCCAGGAGTATGGCGAGTCCTTCGAGGTCAGGGATCGCGCGATGTACCAGAAGATGTGTTCTGATTTGAAACCTTATATCGATAACGGCGCGATTACTCCCAGGGCAACCGCCGAGTTGGTTATGCAACGGCAGCTCTACGTACTACAGTCGTTCAATATTCTCGTGGAGGATATTCTTGATCTGGGGTCCACGTCTAGGACCACGACTGCGTCGAAGAAAAAGCCACGCAAGGGAGCGAACCAAGCGCAATCCGCTCCCGCAAAGCCGCAGAAGCTGCCCTTATCGGAGATTCTTGTTCAGGCTCAGGACCAGAAGTCTGCTGCTGATGAATATCTCGATTCGTTTCGTACTGAGCTTGCGTTCCTTGCTCCGATTGTCAACATGTGGTTTATGAGTCGCCCGGAACTGTTGCCTGATGAAAAGGGGCGGAGACTGCCTCTCTACACTGACAAGTATAAGAGTGTTGCTTTTTTTCGAAGTCATACACTCTTCGATTGTTGGTGCCGTGGTCTGGGAGTATGTATGCCGTTTACTGCAAGGCTTGGTAGAGAAGCCTAATGACAAGACGTACCGTGCAATTGTCCTTCAGGAACTGTCGAACATCTGCCAATTTGAATACAGCAGAGTGCAGAAAACTCTCAAGCGCTATGTCCAGACATGCTCGGGGTCAAGATACTTCAGACGATCCTCCGGTGGCGGTCGCAACGCAGCAACCCGTGTAGTGATGACAGTCAAGCCGGACTCCCTGGCCCAGGAGGATCCGCTGCTACAATATATCCTGACCCTCACCGAACCCAAGACGGACGCGCTGACAGCGATTCCGTGGATACAGAAGTTGGACGATCTTCGCAATCACCCAACCCAGGTGAGCGAACTCATGGAGGCAGAATCCGAGGCCCTCGCAGACGTTTCCATTACTGCGGCTTTTATTCAGTCTCTGGCAACATCTGTTCCCTTGCCGCCGCCAAACAGCAAAAAGGGACAGGCCTATCTGCCCAGGATCAAGGTACTGATCAACGAGGTTGAACACCTTTCCGATGACATTGATCTGAGCGAGTATGTTGCTCCGATCGATCATCTTCTGGAACCGGGCGTCGCCGGGAGAGCTCTGGCCTCAAAAAGCAAAGACCCGTCCTGCGCACTCCTCGGTATACAGTATCACTCCCACCAAGACCAACGCTGCGGAGCCGGAAAGCGCAGACCCAACACCCGTACACAAGGTCAAGCAGGCCACATTTGACGTCTTCGCGACGCTGTTTTCGAAGGCAGAATCGAAAGGCTCCATCCCCTGGGCGGCGTTCCAGTCGGCCATGACCGACTTGAAGTTCTCCAAGGTTCCTCGATTCGGTTCTGTGTTCACTTTCGTCCCGCCCGAAAGCTTTTCACCACCCAGGCCGTTTACCATTCATCGTCCTCACCAGTCGCGCATCGAGGGGTATAAGTTGATATATTTTGCTAACCGGCTGAAGAGGATATATGGATGGGGAGAGGAAACATTTACCGTTGGCTAATACACGCAGTCTCAGTCTCCTGTGTCTACCCCTATGCCTAGGCTATCATTTAGCAGAATGAATCGACAAAAGTATCGCAGATATTACGAGATATACATTCAGTATAACAGAATCCGAGAAAGGTACCATGCTGCGAGCATCTTTTTTCCAATGTAATGAGGAATCCCAAGTCTTACCATCAGAAGCGGATGTTTGTCTGGAATCTATAACCCGCAGTTTCAGCCTTTTTTAACACCTGCTATCTTTATTACCGTTTGCGAGCGGGAACTTAGCTTCAGTGTACGGCCGACAAAGACAAGGGGCACTTGCAGTGAGAAGCCACGCCACAAGGAAGACCCTGGAAAAGAACAAACTGAATTCTTGGATCGCGAAGCTTAATCCTCGTATTCGCGCCCCATTTGAGATTCATTGGCATGAGTACCTTCAGCATGGAGACTACGATGCCGTCATATATGACCCCTGGCTTGCATGTTTCCAAACTTACTTTGCTTCGCTTCCTTCGCTCTCGTATTCGGACATGGGCTTGCTGCAGGAATGCTTTGTTTTGGTACTAGTGAAACTTAGTTCGCAGTCGCAAGTCTTAAACACAGGTAATTGACATGCTCTTTATGATTACTACTCGAGGTGCTTTGATATATGGGACAGACTCATATCCAGCGCAGAATACAATCGATGGTACCAGACGTCGACCATTGCAATGGCTAATCCTGACCACGCCACAACATGGATGACTGGTCAGTTCAACAACAAGCCTCAGCCGCAAAGCCAGTCTGTCCTCTCGGCAGCTCAATGGCCATTGTGGACAAGATCGACCAGCCTCGCAGCCTCCTCCTTGCATCCAAATGCATGAAGCATGATGGACACGAGAAAGCTCCGTGCTCCATTCCAATATGAATGCCTCACCGCCGATCTACCCTGGGGTATACGAGGGATCTGAGTGCCTGGAAAGGCATGTAGAACTGGAAGCCTGCCTAACCCAAGTTGCGCCGTCCTAATCCAGCTGCGGATCACTGCTTTACGGAGACGTAGAACGCATGTATCTCGTATTGAACCACCTTCCTGTCTGTTTTTAGATACAAGGGCATCATAGCGTCACAATAGAATGTCCGGGATGCAGTCCAAGACGAGCATAAAAGGCCCGTTGTTTCCCTCCAACTCAGCTCATTATCCAAACCACTGCATCTGATCAAACAAATTCAAACTTCAAAACGTCTACTACAACCCTTAAAATGAAGACTTTCATTCCCATCGTCCTCGCTGTGCTCGGGTACGTTCCATTCTTCCTTGACTGACTTGATACACTGTCTCAACAAACAAACTAACATATTCTACAGCTTTGCGGCCCAAGGTACGACATGACCTGTCTCCCTCCTTCTCCACCATCCCATCCTTGACATGTTACAGGCTACGCCGTCAGCTGCCAGGCCCAGGGCGGATCCTGCCACGACGGTGGCCGGGACTGCCCCGCCGGCACCAGGTCCGTGTTTTGGGATACTGGATGCGCGAAGTCGCACTGGTGGTGGACCGATGATGATAAGTGCTGTGTTTAGGTTTAACAGAATGTGATGGATCAGGGTATCTTATCATGTACACAGAAAACTGTGTTACTTGTCTGGGGTTGTTTGTGGTGGACTTGGCTTGCCTTGGTTCATTGTATCCTGGATTGTTTGTTGTGACTCTTGCTTCGTAAATAACTATTATTTCCCCCGATCAGTAGGAAATTTTGGGTTAAAGTAAAGTTAATTATTTCGCTCATATACCTTGTGTTCTTCCTTACTACTAATCAGGGTAGCTCTTTCCCACGCGGCACTAACAGCACTCTGTCCACATATTGTTTAACTCTCCTCCATCTTTCAAAGTGCTTTTCATCTTTCGATCACTCTACTTGTGCGCTAACAGTCTGTTCCATGTCCCATCACCGACTAAGAGCGCAACAGAAGCGTTTCCTGTCGATTTGTATGGCACCACCTCCTCAAGCAACAGAAACCCTCCCTGGCTTCTTTACCACCGCCATAAAGACAAAACCCGAATAGCGCCTGACGCGCGTTGCTTTATGTGTGGCCACCAGGCCAAGCGATGTGCGCATATTGTAGCAGATGCTGACCAGTTGGTTCGTATCCTGGCGTGCAGAGTTCTGGTAGCATATACAAGTGCTAATATGTATTCGGTTATTAGACCCCATTGCACCAGAAAAAATGACATTGCCAGTTTTAACTTCGTATCTCAAGGAGAGATTTGCAGGGTTTGAATACCCTAGGATCTCTACTACATCGAGGTGACGATTTGAGGTCCCAATAGCCAGCCAGGATGGGGTCGGGCTAGAAAACAACTTAGGCCTGGAGGGATTTGACAATTGTGACAACGAGGATATTAAACAAAGAGGGGACATTGACCTGGAAGCCATGGATAATGAAGTCAAAGAGGACGAATCGGATTTATGATGCCCGAAAAGACGGGCCATAGCAGGCATCTGCACCTGGGACACCACCCCGGATTAAAGCTTCGTCTAGCCAATTTCAAGACCATCCCATCCCATTTTCGAAATTATGCCCGTGCCGGAAAATGAATTGGGTTACGGACCTGGAAGAAGGTATCAAGGATCTTATCCATCGTGCAAGGGGCGGCGAGTATGTGGATGAAAGGGTGTAGAGCTTTCTGGATCTTGTTTACATACATTTACGGCATTTCACAGATATCAATGTATTACAGTCAGTAATAAGTACTTAGGATAGGGATGTCACTTTAATTTACTGTTTGAATGAACTACCTGCTATAACATCCACCACTACTTCTACACTCACACTCACTCACAGACATCAAAAACCGCAACAGACGGATCATGGTCCGACGCCGCATCATCATAATTCAACCAAGTGTTCACATGGACATGCTCCAGCTGCGCATTCTTTGCCAACCCATCTGACACAAACATGTGGTCCAGCTGCTGGTGGTTCGAGTCATAGATGTACGTGTAGCGCTCTGTCGCAGGGATCCCAACGATATCATTCAACTCGCGAAGCCCAGACTTCTGAACGAAGGTCTCCAGCGGCGAAACGAAAGAGAATTCGTTGAAGTCCCCTGTTGTTAGAATTTTCGCGCTCGGGTCGGCGGCCAGGATGTCAGATACGAAAGACTGTACGGTGTTTGGTTAGATTTGGTTATTTGTTTATGCAGGTCAGGCACGGTATTGGGGACTAGGACGTACAGCGACGACTTCCGCCTGCGCGGTGCGCTGCTCAACACCACCATTAACGGGTGGTCTGGCATCACCCTGTATAGGCGAGCCACCACCCTTACTCGAAAGGTGCACATTAACAGTGAAGAGCTTATTCTTCCCATCAACAGTCTCCCAAGCAGCGGCCAGTGGCTTGCGCGATGCATCCCAAGCCTCGTTCTCCGGGTCAATAAGACCAGGGTTGAATTTCAGCTCTGGTCCATGCGAGACTAGCACCTCGTTTGCGTCGGCGGATGTGCCGGGGTTCGCATTATGCAGGCGTACGACGCGCGGGTTGTATAGGTACGCCACGCGGATGTTACCGCCTGGCTCGCCGCCGTCGGCGTTGTTGAGTGGGGGGATTTCGGTGAAGTTGTAATGTGGGCCGCCGGCGGCGGAGATTAGGGTTGTGAGTTTGGATAAGGTGAGGTTTGCGGTGATGGTGCCGTCGTCGGTGGCGCCGCTGTTATCTTGGATTTCCTGCAGGCACACGATTGCCGGGCCGTTGAGATAGTTGGCTATGTGGTTGGCGATTTTGGAGATGTGGGCGGAGCTTGGGGTTAGGTTTTCGACGTTGTAGGCGCCGATGCTTAGGGACTTGCAGGTGCCGTCGCTGGTGAGGGTGGAGGGGGAAGCGACTGTGTCGTTTGAGCCCGTGACGGTCAGGGCTGTTAGTGGGAGGACCATGTACTGGCCGAACTTCCACTGGACGACGCCGGTGACGTCCTCGACGGTGTCTCCGACCTTGGAGGAGTCGGTGTTGTTGGTCCCGTCGAGAGGAGTTCCGATCTTGATTGCCTCGGGGTTGGAATCTTGACGTGGTTAGTAGGTCCTCTCTTGAAGCCAGGAGTACATACCATTTGCGCTCATGGTCAATCCACCGTGCTCGTTCAGGCCCGAGACAGTCCAGTCTCCTCGCACAAAGACGTCGCCGTACTGGTTGGGCTTGGTGATGATAGTCAATCCTGTGAGGGAGACAAGCTCGCCGCTGAGACTCTCCCAGAAGTCCATCGCGTAGAGCTCAGGCTCGAGAACGGGATTCTTCGCAGAAATCTGGCTGTCGTTGTTCGGTAGAGCGTAGACATCGCCATCAGCACCATCGAGACCAGAGTATACTTCTGTCGGGGGAGAGCGGTTCTTGCCAATCACGACAGGCTCAACTTCGTTTCCGCTTGACTGGACGACAATGCTCGACGGTGAGGTGATTTCCGTCAAGTACAGATAGGCGTCCTGGGAGCGATATTCAGACACCTTGCCACTAAGCGTAATAACGTCTCCAACAGTGACCTGAGAAACCGCACTGCTTCCGTAGACGTAGGTGGACTCAGATGTCGCATCGTCAGAGTCCGGGGTGGTCGAGCGGAGAAAGAACCCCTCCTCTCCAATTGCTGTTACGAGACCCTCCACACCAGAAACACTTTCTCCTTTAAATGGGGAGGTGTAAGTATTCCCATTGATCTCGCTGATCGTCACTGCCACCGCGGGCAGGACCCAGGATAAGGCTGTCAGGGCAGCGAAGGATCTCATGGTGCGCTGATCCGGGGATTTCTCAACCGCCCGCACTGGCGCCCTTTATAATTTATATCCCGTTGCTGCCGCGCCCGTGTCATGGCGGCGTCGCTGCCACCCCTGTTATCTGCGGTACCTGGCACCTGTTTAGGGTTGGCAGCGGCAGCCACTGAGATTGGGGAACGATGCCCACGTTGCAACGCCAAGCCGGCACCAGTTGGATCGGGGATTGAGATTGGCTCGACGCGAAGTTGCGTCTTTATCACGTTGAGGCGCATTGTGAGGGAGGTAATCTATTGTGGATGCTTGGGTGTTTCTACGGATGCATCAGAGGTTGGATTTCATGCGCTAGAGACTGTTTAATATCGACATAATCTTCTTGGTTTCTTCTTGTCCCCCACGTGCCCTCGAGATAGTGTGAAGTCTCGTGAGCTGGCCTTTTTATTGTGGTTTATTGTGGAAATAAATGCGATGGCTACGCTTTGCCAGTGTCCTGTTTCAGAGACACAATCCGGTTCAGAACGACGTGGCTGTCGGTAGAATCTGAGTCCATCGCGAAATAGGCAACTCTCATTCCCTGGAACCGAACGGTCTCTGCCCGCAGTGATCCGCCACTGTGTTCACCGGCAGCCTCCGGCCAGGGTGCCCTCTGGCGCACCTCGTCGAAGCCTGACTCGATCAATGCGTCTGGGTAGATGGTTTCGCTGTTCGGGTTGATGTCCGCAAGGAAACCACCCTCGGCGGAGGCGGGCTCATCTGACTTGAACAGAGGGTCGTGGATGCGGACTTCCACCTTGCGCGATCCCTCGGGTACCCAGTGGATATACGTCTTTGGCTTTCCACCGTCCTTGTCCAAGGTGGCGCGGACTTCTGTGACCCTTCCGTCGGCGTCCTTCGTGAAGGTCGTCGCCTTGATTGGGTATGGGGCCTTCCAGAGACCGACGCTCTTGCCGGGCGCCAGGCGGAAGTATCCCTTGGCATCCTCCTCGCGGAAATCAGAGCGGTCGATGTAGACCGTCTTGGCGAAGCGGACCTTGTGCGAGCCCATTGCGGGGTCCTTGGGCGAGAATGGAATGTCAAGGTCGAGCTGTTCTGAGGAGAGGGTGTCGAAGTCTTCGATAACAACGGGGATGGGGTCAAGGACGAGCATAAGACGCGGTACTCGTGGTTCTAAGTAAGTACGGATGCTCTGTTCAAACCGGAGGATGTTGATGACGCTGTTGGAAGTGGTCACTCCGAGCTCGTTGACGAACGACAGAATGGCCTCTGGGGGGACACCGCGGCGGCGAAGAGCAATCACGGTGTAGAGACGAGGGTCATCCCAAGCTCTGACATAGCCGGCATCGACCAGCTTCTTCAATCCTCGCTTGCTCATGATAGTTCCGCTAACATTCAATCGGCCTGCCTAGATTAGCTTCATCCAAGAACCGAGTGGAAGACTCACCGTATTCGCGCTGCATCGGCTCGTAGACACCGAGGCTTGAGTTGAGCCATTCGTAGCTCTCCCGTGACAACACGAACTCGGTCGTGCACAGACTGTGGGTGATGCCTTCGAAGCTATCGCAAAGACAGTGCTACTCCTGTTAGTCGCGTTCACTTAGAAAACCGGGGGACTTACAGCGAAATCATAGGTTGGGAAGATAACCCAGCCTGGGGCCTTGTGGTGCTCCTTCTTCAAGACTCGGTAGGCGGCAAGATCCTAGACAGTTAGACCTGACGTAGTCATAAGAAGGGTGCGCAAACTTACCCACATCTGAGGATTGGGATTATCGATATCCTGGCGCATCCTCAAGAACGCCGTTTGGGGCTCGTATTTCCCATCCTTCATATCCCGGAACTTCTTCAGGTTGGTCTCGACATCCTGCTCTGCGTCCTTGCACCGATATCTCGCACCGTGGTTTTCTCCACCTCTCTGCAATTTGATTTCCGTATCGCTGCAGTGGCAGACGTAAGCCTTCTCGAGCTGGATGAGCTTCTCGGCGTGGTCGTAGAGCTTCTGGAAGTGGTCGCTCGAGTGGGTTTTTCTAGCGGGTTTGAATCCTGATCTGTCAGCACATTGACACATTGGCATCGCATGATCGACATACCCAACCACTGAATGATCTCCTCAATAGCCGTAAAGTACTTCTCCTCCTCTGCCTCCGGGTTCGTGTCGTCAAACCTAAGGATCTACACCCGTCAGCGCCATAACCAACCCCACACAACAAACACATACCGTTTCACCCCCATGATGCCTCGCAAACCCAAAGTTCACCGCAATCGCCTTACAATGTCCCAAGTGCAGATACCCATTCGGCTCCGGCGGAAAACGCGTAACAACCGGCTTCATAGGACGCTCACGGAAGACATTCGCCAGGAAGCCCTGCTTAAACATGGCATCCGGGTCTAGTGGGGTGTCCTTCTCCTCCGCGGGCTTCGCAGCGGCCGTCTGGGGCTTTGGTGTAGCGGGCTTCGGGTTTGCCTTTGCAGCGGCCTGCGCGGCAGCCTGCGCAGCCTTCTTCGTGCGCTTCTGGGTGCGCTTCTTCAGCTCGTTCTTCGACACCATCTCGCCGGTTTCCTCGTCTAGGAGGAGCTTGGCGGTGCTTTCGGCCAGGGCGTCCGCCATGGTGGATGTCGTGTATCGGGGGTGTTTATAAAAGGGTGGCAGTTGGCCGTTTAGACCGTCTAGTGGTATATGTTCTTAAGCGTTGGATAAACGAGAGAATAACAAAGGAGTGAGTCACCCTGTGTCAAGAAAATATCCCACCTTATCAGCGGGGAATCTTTTGTGGAATGTGCAGGAACAGCAGGCGGTGTGGGTTATAGCACGTGGTGATAAGGGCAGACGCCTCAGGCAGCTGCGATAAGCATCAACAGACATCAACAGGACCAACTACAGTAACATAATATTACTGTCAATTTGTTTGACTGCTATAGTTGATGGTAATCGCCTGTAGCTGTGTTCTCGTATTCAATTTGAAACTGGCACATCCACTGCCTTTTAAACCCATCGAATGTTATATATTTCTAACCCCACGCGAATATTTATAGCGATATTACAACCATGAAATAAACAACACTTTAAATTATTTTGAGTGTCGCTGAGTTTTATTTCAGGATAAACAAGCTCATATTTACTCAGGACATGAATCCTGCATAGTTTGTGCCTAAATATAGACGGCGCTACTAGTTGGAAATAAGCACTACCCCTCCACCACATTTCAGCCCCAAATGTCACCTTCAGCATCACCAGAAAACATCACTCTACCTGGCATCCTGCCCTCACCTCAATCAATTGACCATTGAATTCCAATCCAACGAACTCCCAACCCAGTCAAACAAACTCAACCTCCAACCAACTCCACCGAATATAACTCAACAGCGATAACGACAACAATGCCCCCACCAAACACCACCACCCTCCACCGCATAGCCTGCTTCCACGGCGGGGGCTCCAACTCAACAATCTTCGAAATCCAATGCTCATTCCTCTCAAACCTGCTCTCCTCTTCGTTCATATTCGAATTCTTCGACGGCCCATTCCCCCGCTCCGCAGGCCCAGGCGTCCTCCCGGCCTTCGAAGAATGCGCGCCGTTCAAATCGTGGTTCGAGCCGATGAGTCGGCCTGGGGCTCCTAATGCGACGAACCCGGATAAGAATGACGGGAGTGGGTATGATGCCACCGGACGGGATGGGGTTGAGCGTGTTCTTGGGCTTATGGAGGAGAGGGGGAGGGAGAAGGGGTTTGGGGATGAGTGTTGGGTGGGTGTGATGGGGTTTTCGCAGGGGACGAGAGTTGCGGGGGGGATTTTGTTGGATCAGCAGCGGAGGGAGAAGTTGAAGAGGGAGAATGGGGCGTTGGCGAGGAGGGCTGTGGGGGAGGGGATTCGGGTTGCTTTTGGGGTGTTGTGTAATGGTGGTGGGGTGCCGATGGATAGTGAGGTTGGGTTTAGTATGTTTTTTCTCTTCTTTTCTTTCTTTCTCTTCTCATGATGCTTTGAACCTGGGGTGCTGACTAGCCTAGAATTGGATACCCCCGATACGGTCATCCGGATACCGACGCTCCATGTGCATGGGTATAAGGACGAGTTTCTGCAGTATAGTCGGGACCAGCTGGCGACGTTCTACGACCGGGACACAGCGGAGCTCTACGAGATTAACTACCACCACGCGATGCCATGGGTCAAGGCCGAGTCGGAGGAGCTGGCGCGGCGGGTTAAGGAGTTACATAACAGGACGAGGGCGTAGATATATACAGTATACAGTACAACATAGAAACGGATATTTTGGTTTGTTTATTCCTCGCCCTGCTTAAAGAACCGGCACAGGTTCACCCGCCGCACGACCATATCGTTGACCACCCGCGTTTCCCCATTCGTGGTTTCCCTCCGGGCATACTGCAACGCGGTGCCCATCTCGCCGTCACCAGTTTCCCACGGGATAAGCTCTAGCGCAAACACGCGCTCGCTATCCAGGGGAACCCGCCCTGGGCTATTGAGTAGGTTATCTACAGCCAATTGCTCCTCCGAGCACTTCCCGCCGGTTTCTTCAACTGCCACAACCGCAGCGAGGAAATTGGACGCCGACTGCGAAAAGTACATCCCCTGTCGCTGTGGAGACTGGCGTAGAAATGTGAGCGCATGTCGCCGGATCGTGGGGGAGCGGCATTTCATTATGGTGATTAGTAGGGACATCCCGGTTCCCATGTCGAAGATGAACGGCGGTTGGTTTCCGCTGGCTGTTGTGGCGGATAGTGCGATTGGGGCGTGGGTGATGATTTCGGCAAAGTCAGATTCGTAGGCGTCGTAGCAGGATTCGGATGTAGATAGGCCTGTTCGTGTGAGGATGAGGATACTGAGATATGTCATGGATAGGGCTGCTATGATTCCTCGGTGCTCGGAGGAGGAATTCGAGGTATTTCGGTATTGGATGACCTCAGGCAGTATCTGGAACTGCCGGTCCCAGGAGAGAAGATCTCGTTCGAGGGCCTGCTGGCGGGGTCGTAAATGATGAGCGTCTGAGGTCGGTCTCTGTGCCGTGAGAATTGCCACGCAATCGCGATCGAACTTTTTCCAGTCCGCGACCAGTACATAGAGGGCGGACCGCGCATCAGATAGCGCGGTGAAGATGTGAGAACTAGGGAGTGATTGTTTGGGTAGTGGGGAGTCTCCGTCGACAACGACGGACATGGTTCCGACGCGGAGGAGAATCGCAGCGATGGTCGTTTCAAGCTTTTTCGATACTGACTCCGTTGCCGATGCCATCAGCTGGGTAGCTTGATGATACAGCATCAATGCAGCCTTGACATTGCCTTGCAGAATCTCAATGCATATGAAAAGCACACAGCTCACAAGGGCAACAGCGTAATCTGCAACGCCGCGCTTAATCTGCTCTTGTATTCTACTCAGAGACCGCGAGTACCATACAAAGGCCTCGCGATGGCTGCGCGATTTGGGACGGGGCAGACGGTCCGTCCGCTCAATCTGATGCATAGGCTCGCCCTCCGACGACGTGGGATGCTCAAAGAACGCACTCAGCGCAACGACCGCATCCCAGATAGCCGGCTCGGAACCACAGATCTGGAGCACCGTGCCGCGCCAGAACTCCAGGTCCAGGGCGTCGGACAATGACGGCGCGGCGTGGAAGAAGTAGTACTCGTACGCGCGGCGCTCACGAGACACTGCCGAATAGACGGGCAGCACCCGGGCGACAGCAGGTTTGGCGGGCTCAGCATAGTCGCATTTCCGGCCGGTGCTGGTGCAGCGCGCACAGTGCGGCTTTTCCTCTCCACATTTGACGCGGCGGATCCTGTCTTGATTAGCAGTGCAGATTGCGGAAGGAGGCTACGTACTCACTTGCACGTTTTGCAGCCTGTCCGGGATTTGATTCTGGTACTTCGACCTGTCCGTATCAGCGTGGACATCCTGCGGCGACAATCACCGCATCTTGCTTACGGTGGTGAAGAGTGAGTGAGACGGTGGCCGCTCAGTGATGAGTGCCCCTGAAAGCCTAACCGGATATGGTAAAGAATCTCTGCCTGAGGCAGATATGTTATTGTCTATACGAAACAACTAAAAGATTACAACCGACTGAGAAGTATTTTCCTCTCCCACGCCCGCTGAACCGAAGTCCAATACCGATCCTCATCAACCATCGCAAGCGCACAGTGCGGACCCGTCTCAAACCGAACTCCATCAGCCACAAACCCCTTCTCCCGCCCTTCATGCAGATGCCGCTCCACATCCTGCCATCGCACCATCTCATCCTCCCGCGAATACAGATAAAACCGTCGCGCAGACGCACCAAATAAACCGGGATCATTCAACTCCGTCCTTAAATCCTCGACACTGCGCATCGCACCCACCGCCTGCAAGGCCGAGATCGTCCCAATGGCCGGGTAGAGCACGGACTTTCCCACGAAGTGCGCGATGGGCTGTTCAGTCGGTGAAGGCAAGGAGACAGCGGCGGCATTGTAACTTCGTAGAAGCGAGCTGTCTCCTGGGCAGCAGTCGAATATAACCAGTTTCAGGGCGGAGATGAAGGCTCTATGTGCAGCGGGATCGTCTGCCTTGATTGATTGAACGAGCTGAGTCGCTGTGTTACTCCCACCATGGGAGAAAATATGCAGCAGGACTGGAATGGGTGGGCCGGAGGCAGAGTCGGAGCTGGGATGGATGAACTGGGCGATTTTCTCCCGCGCAGGAGCCAGACGGTCCCGGATCGCACTGAACGAGCGAAGCGTGATATCCGACAGAGTGGTGGTGATTAGCAGAATTGCGGCGCTGGGGAAATGGCTGGCATAGCCATCGGTGTATTTGGCTATGCGTCGGGGCGATGCGCCGCCGAGCCAAGTGCACAGGATTATAAGCGATGTTGGGGGTGTGGGTGGAATGTGGAGGTGGATGTTTGTTCCGATGGGCTCCATGATTTGACGCTCGTTCGCAAGGATATTGACGATTTAGAGGGAGTTGCGGATGAAGGACGAAGGAGCATAAGCACTGACGTTGGGCTGTTGGGGCGTTGAACAGTTAGTCCGAAACACCGGAACAGCCCCATCGGGGGCAGTCCGTGCAGCCGTTCTCCAAATAGGTACGTACGGCTCAAACTGACCAGAATGAAGCCAAATTCCCGGCATTTTAATAGTATCGTCGTGTCGTCGTCTGTAAGTGGAGCATTTTCCACCCCATGCCGGGAATATGCTAAATAGCCCTAACCGCAGACGTCCATCCTATCCAACAAGAGCAATTTCGCTATCAAAACGGCAGTCAACCCGATGAAAGTCATCTTCTCAGGTTCAGCTGCATTCGTCGACACTGAATTTCTCCAAGCCATGCAGACCCACCATAGCTTCCACGATATACGAGACCAGGAGATATTGGTGGTTTATTAGGAGAATATGGTGTCTCCCTAGTTTAAAGTGCGCTTATCCACTAAGACACTACCAAACATTGCCATACTAACGAGCAAGAGATGTGAAGTAGCTAGGCTCACCAATGCCGCAGAATGCTTTGTGCAAGTACTGGGTTTAAGCGGCACTTCCTTTGTCGACATCTATGTTGACGCAGATAAGGTGCAGACATCATCTGTTTGCTAGAGGGGCAATGTCTTTCATAAATGTAAAACAGGACAGCTCGCTAATCCTTAGCAGTTCTTCTCTTGAGATAAATAATGCCTCAGTGAAGACCAGAAACTTCATGACTCCATATCAACCAGTAGTGTACCGACACTTTCCTGTGGCTTGACCCGGCTCGCCTGTGCACCGTTCACTATTCACTAAGCCGGAATTTGGATAGCAGGAATTGCTATATATTGCGTCACTTCAGTCTTTTGTTTACATTCTCTCAACATTCTCATTTTCCTCTACTATCCTCCCATCTACGCGTTTCTACAGATCGATCCAGAAAAGATGGTTGGAACACGCTTAACCCGCAGCAAGGGCAAAGAGCCCACCCGGGAACCTCTACGAGAACGCAGCCTGTCATACGATGAGCCAAACGCACTCGGCGAAGCAGGAGAAAACCAGGCAGCGCGACGTAAGTACCTACCTACCCTAGTCTAACACCAAACCCAGTCCAGGATAGAATCCAACTAACATCCACCAGAAGAAACCGGCAAACTCAGTATCGGAGCAAAAGACATCGCCCGGTATCTCGAAATAAACCGCTCCATCGACTGGAACGAGAATACCGGTCCGCAGAGCGTAGGTGCCGGTAAACAACGCACTGCGTCCGTGCTGCAGCGCCGTGGAGACGTATCGCAGCCAGCCTGTTCGCGGTGTGAGCAGGGAAATAGGGTATTTGGCTCATGTGTTGCAGCTCCCGTTATCAGTGGGTATGCGTTCCAGCGGGGTGCGTGTGCGAATTGTATCTGGGATGGAAAGGAGAGGTCTTGTTCGCTTAAGGGGGAGAATATGCTGTTGGATTCGGTTTCGATTCGGTATGTCTTCTGCCTTGTTTGATTGTGAGGGATGTTTGCTAATGACTGGATAGTCAGTTTACAGGAGAAGGGTTTAACCTCCGTCAAGCGATTCTCGAAGAGGCTTGGATTGATGGTGATGACAGCCAGCTTGAGCCACCAGCGCCGATGGAGATGGAGGTGTATGTTGACCCTGAGAATGAAGTTGACGCACCAGAGGTTAGCAGTGACAAGAACAAGAAGGCTAGCAGTGACAAGAATGACGACAAGGCTAGTAGCGACAAGGAGAATGTCGATGTGGCGACATTCCTTGCAGAAATACAGCCTGATAGCTCGTTTGCTCGCATTGGAATATCGCAGCATGGTCCGCGCTGTCGCTTTGATGGTGTCGAGCTGAAGTTTCCGATCTCGCGAGAGATTTGGGAGAGCGAAAGACGTCTTTTGAAAGCTCGATCGGATCTCGCGCACTTTGTTGCAATTATCGATGCTCGTCTTTTCGATATGGGACATGGGAGAAGTGATGCTGTGTTTTGGGAGAGGGAGGCGCGGCGTTTGACCAGGCTGTTCGCAACTGGTATAAGGGTGAGTTGATTCGTATATGGTTTGTGTACTCTGGCTAACGGTAATTCTAGAGAAAAAGGGGTAGACCAGCTTCATCTCGACGTCCTTCTTTGACGCCGCCTCCTAGAATTGTGGTTTCTGAGGCTATCACTCCTTCGTCTCAACTGATGCCTGATCCAACACCCCAGACTGAACCTCAGAGCACCGGTGAGACCATTCAAGCCCTGACTGAACCACCGCAGTCTCTTTTGCCCTCTACCAACACAGCAGCTACCAGATCAGAAGCTAAGCGGCACACCCCACCAACAATAGCCACCAGCTCTCGCGATCAGCGGGTCTGGGACAGACCTCAGACCCCCGACAACAAGGACAACGACAAGGAGAGCCCTGCGTTTGGACCCGTACACGTACCAGAGAACTTCGAGAACCTTCATGAGACCGTTGAACAAATTAAAGTTGTTATGAAAGGTTCTCCCAAAGCCCCAGCTGAAGAGCCTGCACCGACATGTGTGAATCCTGATGAAGAGGAGAGAGAAAGTTGTAAGCAATCGGTGGCTCCAGCTCCAGCTCCGACTGAGCCTGTGCGTGCGAAATTAACTGATCATGAAGAAAGGGCTGCTACTGAGCTTAGGAGACCTTTCTGGACTTTGAGGAGGCCTCGACCGAAGGACCTTGATGAGGGCCCACCGCCAATAGTGTCGAAGCGCTTTCGTAGTGAGAGGCATGGTGATAGGGCTAGTGAATAGGTGGTGAGATTGGGGCGAGTCAGTGAGATTGCATAACTAGTCAGATTCACTGTGGGAAAACGTGGCAATTAATGTTAAGTCTGTATTCACTGTCTATGGTGTGATGTTTAGTCATGTCGCAAAAGTTGGGATATTCTCGAGTATATAAGTCCTCTTGATATCGCCCATTTCGCTCTTTTCATTGCGACTCATTCTCTACACTTTTATATCTTGATAACTTCCCATTGATCACCAGCGCGAGTACCCTACCACTCACCATGCCATGCAATTGCTGTAATCGATACCGCACCGAACGGCAATCACCTTCAAGGTGCTGTCACCATCATCGCAGGCCCAGGTCCAAGTCCAGGTCCAAGTCCAGGTCCAAGTCCAGGTCCAAGTCCAAGTCCAAGTCCAAGTCCAGGTCCAGGTCCAGATCCAGGTCCAGGTCTCCTTGCAGATCCAGACCCGCCAGCAGGGACAGACACTGGCGCAGCCCATCACGTCGCGCATACTCCCACACCGGAAGAGGACAATCGGACAAGTGCAATAACTGTGGTGATGACTATGACAGCTGCAGGAATGCCTGCGTGCGGCGAATCTTCAAGGATATGGTGGACAACCTAGCAAGACTCCAAACAGCCATGAACCAGGGGCAGGGCAAGAGGGAGCGCAAGACTATTCTACGCTCCGGCCCAATCCCCGCGACTAATTCCAAGGGACTCACTCGTCCTGCTGATGTGATTAAATGTGACAGGCCTTGTGAATGTCATGTTGTCGCCCAGCCTACTCAGGCTCCTCAACCAGCAGCACCGGCGCCAGCCCAAGTACAAGCACCAGCGCCAGTACAAGCCCCAGCTCCAGCCCCAGCTCCAGCACCGGCGACCTGGACCGCTCCAGTCGGCGCACAGATGGACAATGGCGTGGGTATGGGCGCTCTTGACTTGATCGATGACTTTAACGCTGGTTTAGGTGGCGATTTCGAAGACCTCATGGCCGGCGGTCTCTTCAACGACCTCGCAGCGCAATACAACCTCCCGACCTCGCAGCCTGTCCCTGCTCCTGTCCCTACGCCTGTACCTACCACTGCCCCTGTCCAAACCCAAGGCCAAACACAACCACACTATCCAGATATCATGGGAACCGCCCCTCCCCGTCCAGAGAACAGGGCCCTTCCCACAGCAACCGCCAACATGCCGGGAACGCCCCCCGTTAGCCCAGATATCAGCCCCGCGGCCCCTGGTCTCGCCTGGACGGGCGATGCCTGGCATGGTCCTGTCTGGACTGTTACTCTGCCAACGACGCCTGCGCGCCCTGGTACTCGTCGACGACCAGTTACTCGGAGCATGTCGAGAGCCCGGCAGTGTTCCTCTGTTTCAAGTCAGACCCTGGGGCGCACGGATGAAGCGTCTATTAAGGAGGAGGGCACGGAAACAGGTACGAGCAATGGACAGGACCGGAATGGGGGGAGAACGCCGGGGAAAGTTATTGATTTGGATAAGGATTGGACGGATGATTTGTTTAGTGATGGCGAGCCTGGGTTTGAGTTTACGCCTGGGCTTCGTACGCCTGGGGAGGTTGAGTAGGGGCTTTGGGGTGAATGGGCTGTTGAGATGGGTTCTTTCGTTTCTTGTTTGATTGGTTTCTTCCTCTTAGATTCTGGAATGGCGGTAATGGGTTTATACTTCTTGATGAATAGAAAAGTTGGATGGGTGAATATCCATCGGCAAGCATATCTTTCTGTAGTCTTATTATTGTGTGACCATCCCGTGCGTCCTCCTCACTGGCGAGCCTTACTTGGCTGTGATTAGAAACTGCACTCCTGTTCATGTTTTATACTTTCTTGTAGCTATCGTTGACTAATGGCTGAATACTGTATATATTCCGTTCTATAGCCCAATCAGCAACGGCTGCGTTAGATTTACTGCAGAACATAAAGATAGATAAAGTCGGTACAGCACAAGACTTTCAACAAGTCACCCAGGGAGTTGATTGGACTGATTGACAAGGCTATGCAAGGGTTACTGCGAACATCGGTCTGTCTAGTGGCAGACCGCAACAGAACTCCTCGCCTGCTCCTATGCATCCACAGTGATGCCGATTCATGTTACACAACAGTCGCCCTCTTCTTTCGCTCGTGGTCTCAACAGAGCAATAATATAAAATCCCCCCACCCTGAACTGGCGGGGATGTGTCCGGATTCGAAGATTCCTCTCGATTGATACCATGGTCGTATCAACACCATCTCCATCCAGCCATGAGAACCAAGAGAAACCACCGGCCAGTCCAGCCCAGAATACCAACAACCATGGCGACGACACCAATCTGCGACGCATGCTATCGACCCGCCACATAACCATGATCGCGCTCGGCTCGTCCATCGGGCTCGGGGTGTGGCTTGGGAGCGGTACATCGCTGCGCAACGGCGGGCCAGCAGCGATGTTGATCGGGTATTTCCTGGCCGGGTCGATGGCGTGGTCGGTGAACCAGGCGATCGGCGAGATGGCGGTTCTGTATCCGATTCCGAGCGCGTTCGTGCAGTGGTCGAGTATGTTTGTGTGTCCGTCTGTGGGGTTTGCGGTTGGTTGGGCGTCGTGGTTTGGGTCCTTTATTAATATTGCGAATGAGTTGCAGGTAGGTAGCCTTTCCAAGCCTGATTATTTGATTACAGTGCTGATAGAGAAGGGCGCTGCGACGGTGCTGCATTTCTGGACGGATAGAGTGCCGACTGCGGCGTGGGTGACTGTCTTCTGGGTCGTTATCGTCCTGGTCAATGCATGGACAGTCAAGTTCTTCGGCGAGGTGGAGGTCGTCAGCTCGACGATTAAATTCGGGTGGATGTTCATTGTTGTCATCTCATTAATAGGTCTGCCTCTCCCGTATACAAGATGCGATGCCAGCCCTAACAGACCCAGTTGTATCCGCCGGCGGCGCCCCAAACCACAAGAAAACAGGCTTCGAATACTGGAACTCCACGCCCTTCACAAACGGGTTCAAAGGTTTTCTAAGTGTAATGCCGACCTGTATATTCGCCATGTCAGGCTCTGAACTCGCTGCCATGGCCGCCGCGGAAACCCGCGACCCTCGCAAATCGGTCCCTACAGCTGTGCGCTCAATCTGGATGCGCCTGGGGCTCTTTTATATCCTCGGCGCGCTTGCACTATCTATAACTGTCTCCCCACAAGACCCAAACCTGTTCGGTGCCGACGGCGGCAATAACTCCCCGTTTGTCGTTGCGTACCAGAATGCGGGCATACCGGTGCTCGCACACATGACGAACGCAGTCATCTTCCTCTCGGTTCTCTCATCGGGTAGTATCTCGGGTTTCAATGGCTCGCGCGTCTTGGTTGGCCTGTCCCATCTGCATATCGCTCCAAAGGTAACCACCCACCACCATATTTATCCATCCTAACTCAGTGATATATAACTAACGAAACAGATCTTCAGCCACGCCGACCCCCTCGGCCGCCCACTAGCAGGCCTAGCAATAACCCTCCTCGGCGGCAGCCTCGCATACCTCAACGTCTCCAACAGCGGCGCCGAGGTGTTCACCTGGCTATCGAATCTAACCTCGCTCTTCGAGCTCTTCAAATGGGGCGCCCTGTGCGCCTCGCATCTGCGGATGAGATATGCCTGGCGAATGCAGGGGCGTGCGGATTCCGAGCTCCCCTGGCGCTCGGCGTCGTATCCGTATGCGTCGTGGTGGGCGTTGGTCTGGTGTGTTGTGTTGATAGTTGTGGAGTTTTATTTGGCGGTTTGGCCGTTGGGTAGGGAGGTGAGTGCGAAACATTTCTTTGCGAATTATGTTAGTGCGGTGTTGGTTGTGGGTGTTTATTTTGGGGCGAGGGGCTGGTATAGAGGGGGTTGGTGGGTGGATTTGGCGGTGGTGGATTTGGACGCGAAGAGGAGGTTTTATCATTAATGATTGAGTCAAGTGGATAAGATGATATATACAGCATTGATGATATAAGTAAATCTACGATATATTTCTCCTATACAAACCACCACTTCAAACAACCAACAATCCTATACCAGCAAAGCCCTCTACTAGACTCCCTCTCACCATCTCCACCACCCATCCATGTAAACAGTAAGTTAAATATTAAATAGCAGACCGCCCATGCGTCTCAAACGGCAACCCAAAGCAAATCACCCCAACAGCAATCCACAGCGCCGCACTCGCATACAGCGGCGCAGTGGTGAACCCGGTCTGCGACGAAACCACACTGGCCACAAGCCCACCAAGGCGCAGAAGCGACGCCGCGGTTCCGGTTCCTGTGCCCCGATGGGGGGCTGGGAAGGATTCTGGTGTGAATGCGAACATGACGGCGTATTCTAACGCAAACACAGACATTGCGTGTTAGTAAATAAATAAATAGGGGTCCTGGGCCGGTGTATAGGGATAGGGCTGGTAGCATACCAAAGTTCCCTAGTAATCCAGTCACACAGGTAAAAGCCAAACTAGCAACCTGCGTAGAGACGCCGACGTACGCAAAGAGGAAAACACCGGTAACGATCGCCGAGATGCCCATCATCCAGCGGCGGCCCAGGAACGTATTCACGAGGACCGCAGCAGAAAGCGGGCCCACAATCCCAACGGCGGACTGGATACAGTAGTTCCTATACGTGAGATCCAGGGACGAAGCCTCGGTGAACCTGGTGGCCAGGTACGAGGGGAGGAAGTTGAAGTAGAGAGGGTATGCAACCCCGATGACGAGCCATATCGCCCAGATCAGGGCTGTGTGGAAGGAGAGTTTGCGGGTTGCGAAGAGCGCGGTGTAGTGTGAGCCGCGGAATTCTTTCATGTTTTCTTGGATGGTTTCCAGCGTTGAGAGCCCGGTGCCACCGGTTTCTGGTGAGGCAGGGGCCATGCCGAGTCGGGTGTCGATGGCTTTGAGCATGCTGAGGGTGAGAGGCTCGGGTTTGCCATTCTGACGCGCGACGTAGTTGACTGCGTCGACGACGGCTTCGTCTTTGCCTTGGGAGAGCAGGTACCGTGGGGTTTCGGGCATTTTGAAGGTGAAGATGCGGATGACGGTGAATGCGAGCGCGAGGCCGCCCAGGGTTATGAGGGTGTATCTCCTGTACTGAATCAGTTGACTGCTGCTGTACTGGAAGGTGGCTTACCAGCCCATGTTCTCAGCCCGGGAGCAGGTATCGGGCGTGGCATCTGTAGGGCAGGAGAAGTTTGCGAGGAAGACCCATGCCAGCAGGGACACGACCAGCTGGCCGAACATCCACCAGGCGCTCAGGGCTGTGAGGAGGAACTGGTGGCTTGGTGGGAGGAATTCAAGGCTGCACTGTTAGTATACATTTCAATCCAGGGGTCCTCAAAGTGTTTACCAAATCAACGAGCTGGCTGGTACATTGCCCCCAGCGGCAGTCCCTATAACCGCCCACATGGAACAGAAAGCAACAAAGTTCATCGTCCCGGCTGCTCCACAGAGAAACACACCGGCTACAACCAGGGTGATGTTGAACGCGGGCTTGCGGCCGATCAAGTCGCACGAGATGCCCCAGAACGAGGCACCAAGGATGAGACCGACATAATACGCCACGGAGCTATAGCTGACCTGCTTGATACCAGAGAACTCGAGCTGGATGGGCGGCTGGACAGATGCTATTCCCTGACTTGTACAGTTAGTATACCATATCGGGTTTTCAGGATAGAGCTCACCTCGCCAGGTTATCAACAACAAACCCAAACCCCGTCACGACGAACACCTTCCACTGGAACCTGCATGTATTAGATTGTATCTTGGACGGAGGAGGGAAGGAGGTACCATCCCATCCCAATCTCCGCCATGCACTGCGAGACTAGCTCCGACTTGAGCCGGTACGCGTCCGAAGTGGCAGAGCCATAGAACTGCTCCATCTCGGCGTCGTCAACCACCTCCATCTTGGCGACGTCATGTTGTGACACGTCGTCAGTTGCCTCTGCGGGCTTGTCACGCTTTCCGGGTTCGATATCCATTGTGTGTTCGTTGTTGTTGTTGCTGCTACTGATCTGGGTGTTGGGGGTGATATAAACGGCTTAGAATATAAACGGCTTAGGGACTTAGGGCTCCGTGCTGACGAAAGAGACAGCTGGAATAGGGAATTGCAGAATGGCAGGAGGTGCGAAGGTGGGGGTTTGGTTTTATCAGAATTCCCCACTCTGATAGGGGTTGGGATGAAGCGTGCACGGACTGTGCATGGGGGTGGGTATTAGAACTGATGCTTCATCACTGCAGTATGGCTGATAGACCACTTAAGCAGATCTATGAAGAGCTCTCGTCATTATGGACAACCTGAATAGGTATACTGTAATGAGATTGTTCACCTATACAAACATACTATGACTGGCATTCTGGTCATAAAGGATACTGTAACAGAACTACCCTGATATCTTAACAAGCCCTCAAATATCAGCTAAGCACTACAAATCTAAGCAGCAATCGCCGTCCCCTGTGTACTCTCCAACCCCTTCCCCTTCTCAGCCAACTCCTTCTTATACGCCTCCGCCCGCCCATAACTCTGCTTATACGCGCCCTTGACCATATCCTCCACCGTGATAGGCGCATACTTTGGCTGCTCCCCAGCCTTACAGCAGTTCGGCAGACACTCGCAAATATGGTCCGGGTTCCCACTGAAGAAGAACGGGATCGAGTACCGCTCGCGCCCGGACTTGTTGATCACCCGGTGGATGTTGGATTTGTATCTGTCATTTGCCATTCGCATCATTAGGTCGCCGAGGTTGACGACGTATGCGCCCGGGACGGGTTGAACCTGGCAATCTAGCGTTAGCAAGAGGACAAACCAATAGTAAAAGGAGATGTGATATACGTCTAACCACTGCCCACTGGGGCCATCCAAAACCTGCAACCCATCAACCTCATCCTGCAGCAGGAGCGTAACGCATCCAAAGTCCGTATGCGCCCCAATGCCGCGATTCAGCTTCTCGTCCTCGTCCTTTGGCTGCGACGGGTAATGCAGCATCCGCATCGTCGCGACACCACCGGCCGTGAGGGGGTCGAAGAAACTCTGGTCGACATCGAGTGTGCGCGCCAGAACGCCTAGGACGTCTTTGGCGAGCTCGTACACGGCGCGGTAGTACTCCATGCTTGTTTTGCGGAATTCGGCTGCGTCGGATACAGATCCCGGCCACTGGTTTGGACCGCTGTTGAGGCGCTGGTTGGTGTAGTAGGGGTGGTCGGTGCTGATGTCGTCGCCGATGTACAGGCCTTCTTTGAGCTCGGGGGCGGTGCCGATTTCGAGCATTTGCGAGCGCAGCAGCTCGTAGCCGCGGTTGAAGGTGTTGTTATCTGATTATTAGCTGGGTTTGATGATTATGTGGTGGTGATACTTTTGTCTACTTTGAGCTTCTCCTCCAGAGGCAGGTCGAAGAAGCGCTTTGCGCAGCCCATGACGCGCTGCTGCAGCTCGCGCGGGATGCGGTGGCCTGTGATCTGGAAGAAGCCATTGTACTCGCAACTGTCTCTGACCTGCTGCACGAGCTGTTCCTTTGCTGCAGAGTCGGCGCCGTAGAAGGGCGAGAAGTCGAGGATCGGCGGTGCAGATGGAGCCATTTGATTGGATTTATGAAGCTAATCAGTTGTGGAGTTAAATTATCGATTGAGTGATTGTTCTATGACCGGCTTATGACCATAATTTCTATGGATGTCTGAAATGGCAGATTATTATCTACTGAATCCGTCAAGCTCTTCCCCTCGTTCGATCAAACCCGGGTAGATGTCCGGCCATGTCAAAGCACTCCAAAGCCGCCAGGCCAAGAGTGGGAGCTCGAGAATGGGACAAAGATGGGGTGATACCGCTGATACCAGCGACTCCAACTCCAACTGCCGATTGGCGTTATCTCTCGAGGCCATCGAGGACCAAGCGCGGAATGCTGAATGTTGGGGTTGCACAGCAGCAACACAGCATCTGCAAGGAGGCCTCAAACGAATTATAAACCCCCACATTTCCTCGTCTCTCCACCGGTCATCAATTCGGTCTTCTATCCCTGCGCTGTTTCGCCATGGGTGACGTTGAGAAAGCATCGGTGAATCCGCCGGAGGAGACCAAGACCGGCGAGTCGAGGGTCTATGTTGACGCTGAGGCGGAGAAGGGCTTCGGTATGTTGTCCAGACGGTGGAGAAGATGTGCTGACTGTGTAGTTCGCAAGGTGGATTGCTTTGTGCTGCCATTGCTGTGCTTGGTATGTCTGTGTGATGTCGAGTAGGTAGGGCTAACCAAGGCAGATGTACTTCTTCGATTGCATGGACCGGGTAGGAAGCCCTATACTGTGGATGGCATTCACGCTGACTGATTAGAGTAACCTGGCAAATGCAAAGACAGACGGACTCGACAAGGACATCAACCTCAAGGGGAATGAGTACTCGCTGCTCATTCTGATCTTCTACATCCCGTTCGGCCTGTTTGACCTGCCATGGAACCTGCTAATCAAGCGGTACTCGGCACGGATCATGCTATCCCTGAGTATGTATTTGTGGCCTTGATGAATACAGCTAACTGTGTAGTGACCGTTGTCTGGGGAATCTGCGCGCTGTGCCAGTGTGCAGCACACAACTTTGGCAGTCTACTGGCCGTCCGCATTATCCTAGGGTATGCTCCTCCATTCTAGTAAGAGCCTCGCTGACAAGATAGAATCTTCGAAGCTGGCTTCTTCGCCGGCGCAACCTTCTACTTCACACTGTTCTACACCCGCGGCGAGATGGGCTTCCGCCTCGCAATCCTGCAATCCATGGCCGTCCTCGCCTCAGCCTTCAGCGGGCTGATCTCATTCGGGCTCTTCCAAATAAACCACCCAACCGTACACGGCTGGCAGTGGCTCTTCATCGTAGAAGGCGGGATGACACTCATCATCGGCGTCATCGGGTTCTGGTGGCTCCCTGACAATGGGCAGACGGCGTGGTTTCTGAACGAGCGCGAGCGCGCTGCTGCATCGGCGCGTCTGCTACGGGATACTTCCTCAGAGGTGAATACCGCGCTGGAACTGAAGGCCGCGTTCCAGACGTGGAATGACTGGAAGTTCCCGATTTGGGCCGTTATCACGTTTACATACCCCGTGGCGTATGCGACTGCGATGAACTTCTTCCCGCTGGTACGTCTCCATTGCCGTAGTAGTTATGAATCTGACCAGATAGATTGTGAGCCGGCTGGGCTACGACACCGTCAAAACGAATCTATGGACGGTGGCGCCGAATCTCGTCGGGGCAGTGATATTGCTCGTGGTCGCCAAATCGTCGGATATATTCCGCGAGCGGTCTCTGCATATTATACTCTCGCTGGTGATTTCTCTAGCCGGCATGCTCGTTCTGGCTAGTATAGACGTGGTTGCCAATAAAGGCATCTCGTACTTTGCCTGTTTCCTCCTTGCAGCCGGGGCGTATATCCCTAGCTGTCTGGTGCATGCGTGGCACAATAACAACAACACCAACGAGAACTCACGCGCGGCCAATACGGGCTTTTTCGTCGGACTTGGGAATCTAGCGGGCATACTGAGTGCGGCGACGTTCCGCACGGAGTATGCGCCCAAGTATATTCCCACGCTGGTGGCGACGTGTGCGTGCAATGGGGTCTGCATTGTAGCTACGGGGTTCATGGGGATGTGGATGCGGATCGAGAATCGGCGACGAGATCGGGTGCAGGGGGTTAATCTGCATGCTGGGCAGGTCGAGACGTCACAGCTCGCAGAGAGAGAGAAGAGTCCAGAGTGGCGTTATTTTGTGTGACACGAGTACTGTATAAGTACTTTATAACGTAGTTTTGACTGTCTTGACGTCCTGTATAGCCCTCTTTATCTGCCTTCAGTGGCACCCTTATCAGTGCCACATTAATGGACTGTCACCCAGACGCTATAATAGTTTACCCCGCACGCTTATCGTCTCCACTGATAAATATAATATATGTAATCTGGGGTCCTGTACTTTCCAGTCGGCAGTGCAGCGCCATGAAGAAACACGCGTGCGAGTATCCTGGCTGCGACAAGGCCTTCACTCGGGCTGAGCACCTGCGGCGACACTCTCTGAACCATGAAACCGCGAAAAACGGATACACCTGCCAGCGATGCTTCACGCATTTCTCCCGTCCAGACCTCCTGAGCCGCCATATGAGCCGGCACGCGACGAAAGACGCAGAGGCCGGGGGCGTCGGCAAGGGCGTGCTGGAGACGAGGAAGAGAATGCGTCGGGCTGACGATGGCTCGATTATCGTGCGGCCGCCCAAGAGACAGTCTCAGTCTCGCCAGAAGGCCATGTCGTCATCGCTGTCCGTGGGGAGCTCGCCGAGTCGTCCTGAGGGCGCCCCGGTGTCTCCCCCTGGGTCATCGGGGGATCCGGTCTCGACGTCGACAATGTCCATCGGCGAGACTGAGCTCACGGACCCGGATCCGTTACTGGCGCCGATGATGCCTGGTCCGTTTGAGCCGTATGTAGAGCCGATTCCAGGGCAGTTCGATGCTGCTGATGGCTCGTGGAGCACTGGGTTTGAGACGGACATGTTCATGAATGACACTGGTATGTTTTATGGGATAGTTGTATGGCTTCATCTGACCGAACAGCAACCGATTTCAATCTCCCTTTTGCGGCGACTGGTAACTACAACTGGCTGTTTGATGTGGCCTCGCTTGACGACGCTTTTCACCACCTGGAGCTGCCTCTTGGTCCTGATCTCGTACCGTTCACCGATCCAATCGACCTTCCAGACCCCATGGCAGACCTGAATCTGGACCTGGATCTGAACCTCCCTGCTTTTGACCAAGACGGATCTTCGGTGCTGCTCCAAGCTGCTTCCTTTGTGGAACGATCCGGCCCAGAGCGGCGCGAGTTGCCAGACCTGGACTGGATGGGGGGACCGACCCTGGACAACATCCCACTGCAGCCCCAGCTCGACGACGACGCTCGCAGAGGCATTCTGACATTAATTGCACAGAGTCCACCGGTAGATATCCACGGCCAGCCCCTCAACCTCGACTCGCCACTGCTCTCGCTCTCTGCGCTGCAAAACTACAGCGACCTCTTCTTCGCCCGCTTCAACACCACATACCCTCTCATCCACACCGCAACCTTCGACCCAAACTCCATCGAGCCCGTCTTCCTCGCCGCGATCCTCTCCATGGGCGCCACCTACAGCAGCCGCGAAGCCCACCAGCTCGCCGTCGGCATCCACGACGCCCTGCGCAACCAGCTCTTCTGCCACGGCGCCTTCTCCCCGCAGCCAGACCTCTGGGTTCTCCAGGCGATGCTGCTAATCGACTGCTTCGGCAAGATGCGCGCAGGGCCGAAACAGCGCGAAAACGCCCAGCTGTTCCATTGCGTCCTGATCAAGCTCATCCGGCGGTCAACGTGCACCTCAATCCGCAATACAAACCCCATACCGACGCTCGAAACACCGTCCTCTGAACGAGACGGTGCGTGGAAATCGGCTATGGACAGCGAACAGCGCAAGCGGCTCGCCTTTCAATGCTTCATGTGGGACACCGAACACTCCATCCTCTTCTCGCAGTCGCTCTGCATGTCCGCGTTTGAAATCCGCTCTTCCCTCCCCTGCTCTGCTGCTGCTTGGGAAGCACACACCGCGGAGGAATGGTCTCGTCATGCGGCTAGGGATACAGAGCATAGCTTCCTCCCTGTGTTGAAGGGGTACATTACTCCTGGTGCTGTGCCGAGGCCGCGAGATCTAAATGGTCTCTCGCGTCTTGTTGTCTTGCACGGGCTTATGTCTATAAGCGCGGATCTGAAGCGGCGCGATCAGACGACGCTGCGCTCGGAAACACCTGAGCGCATGGGCGCGTGGACACCAAGAGTCGGACGGGCGTACGATCTCTGGAAAGCGGACTTCGACGCAGACTGTCTCACCATGAAACTGGGATCAGGATTGGGATCACAAGCACCAGCAGACGAGTGTAAGCGCTTCGCATCCCTAAAACCAGCCGCAATGGCGCTCTACCGCGCTGCATCGCTGGCATTACATGTTGAAGTCCTCGATCTCCAAATCGCCGCCGGGGCGTGCCAGATTCTAGGACGGGTGGTTACACCGAGTGACCGTGACCGTTCACGCGGGATGCTCTCGCGGTGGCTCTCTGGACCCGGATCGGAATGTACATCTGCGTCTCGGCACGCGGCGTTCCTTTTACACGACGCCGTGCTGAGTCTGCATGACTGGGAGCAGACGGATGCGTTTCATTTCCCGTGGTGTTTGTATCTGGCGACACTGACGGTGTGGGCGTTCCATACGGGGATGGGGATGGGGATGGAGGTGCGGTATGATGGGGTGCAGGTGCAGGTGAGGCCCAGACCGACAGATCTGTCGTCGCTGATTGTGGCCATGACGACGTCGAATGGGGGCGAGTTGGCGGCGTTGGCCGGGGAGTATGATACGAGGCCGTTGGTTAGGGCTATGGCGCAGCAGTTGGCGACGGTGAGGTGGGCGATGGTGCATGATGCGATGAAGGTGTTAGTTGGGTTGGGTGTTTAGTCTTGTATACGAATATCAAGGTATTCCTTTGCTGATTCAGAGTATGTGTATTCTAACTATCTTGCGGTGGTCTATCAAATAGTATCAAGCAAACGGGTAGTCTGTATAGCCCTTCTGCGGGGGACTGGCACCATAAAACGTATCCCGGTCATACTCATTCAACTGCAGTCCCTCCTTCAATCTCCTGGGCAGATCCGGATTCGCAATAAACAGTCTCCCAAAGGCCACAGCATCAGCTCCATCACCAACAACCTTCTCGCCTGCATTCCCCTCCTTGAAATTCCCCGCCGCAATGAATCCCACACCCCCCTTCTTCAACACCCCTCGGAACGAATCCAGCGAGGGAACAACAACCTCCTGCGTCTTCTCAAGAGCCTCAATCTTCGCGCTCTCATCAAGAACCTCATCAAACCGCGGCTCGATCATATGCACATACGCCGGGCGCGCCGACTCTTCTAAACCCGCAATCGCACCGCACAGATACCCCCAATGTTTCTGCGGGTTCGAGTCCCGCGTATCCTGGAAGTAGTTATACGGGCTGAGTCTGATCCCGACGCGGTCTGGGCCGATTGCCTCTGTTACGGCGGAGATGATCTCTAGTACGATCCGGGCGCGGTTCTCGATATTCCCGCCGTAGGCGTCGCTGCGCGTGTTGACGTTGTCGTGTAGGAATTGGTCGAGGAGGTACCCGTTTCCGCCTGGACTGTTAGTATACAGGAAGAGAGTAAAGAATACAAGGTATGCTGGGAGGTGGAGGTACCGTGGATCTCAACCCCGTCAAACCCAGCCTGCATGGCCCTCTTCGACGCAGCCGCGTACTCCGCCACGGTCTGCTGGATCTCGTCGACTGTCATCGGTCGCGGCGGGGCATCAGCGTACGCGGACCCGTCGAGAGCATTTCCTGAGATAGGGATGTTGCTTGACGAGATGGTCTGGCGCCCGCCTAGCCAGCCTGGTGTCGTGGCCCGTCCGACATGCCACAGCTGGCACAGGATCACAGCGCCTTTTGCGTGCACGGCGTCGGTGACTCTCTTCCAGCCGGCGATTTGGGAGGGGGTGAATATTCCTGGGACGCCGGGGTATCCTGCTGCCTTGACGTTCTGTGTTAGCACCGGAGTTGGAATTGGAATCGTCCAATGTAGGCAGGGTTTATGACATACTGAATGGGAGATTGGAGTGGCTTCAGTCAGCATCAGCCCGCCCTTGGATGCGCGCTGCTCGTAGTACAGCACGTTGAGGTCATTGGGAACCCAGACGCCGTCGGACTCTTTGGTTGAGCGCATGCGCGTGCAGGGGGCTTGGATGACGCGGTGCTGCAGCGAGAAGGCGCCCAGGCGGAGGGGCTGGAAGAGAGGTTCGAGGGGGGAGAGGGAGCCCATTGTATATTAATTGAATAAAGAGTATGTTAATGTGAGTAGTTGTTGGGTTGTTGTGTTGTGATGGATTGACTTTATATTGTACCTCCACCACTCTTGGATACGCATTGATACTGCAGCTGGCAGGAGTGGGATCACTACAGTGGGGGTCAAGCACAGGCGTCAGCGCTGCCGGCTGCGATCAGACCCATTCAGTGCTATTTATTCAAGCTGCTAATGCAACAAGCTGGAGTCCTGTCTATCCTTGTTCTTGGAGAATGCCAGCATGGATACCTTCCTGTCTTCCGCGTCCCAGACGCTCTCGTTCTACCTGAACGGGACACCCATTCACCTTGCAAATCCCCATCCCCGCTGGACTCTGCTGGACTTCATCCGCTCGCAGGATGGACTCAAGGGCACGAAGCTGGGCTGTGGCGAGGGCGGGTGCGGTGCTTGCACGGTCGTCCTGCAGACCAGGGCTTCGCGTATTCGCCATGTCGCTGTGAATGCCTGCCTTTATCCTTTGGTTGGAGGTACGTCACTACCACTAAGCATAGACGAATACTGACAAGGTAGTCACCGGAAAACATGTCATCACAGTGGAAGGGCTGGGAACCGTCGACAGCCCGCATCCGCTGCAAGAGAGAATCGCAAAGCTGCACGCGTCGCAGTGTGGATTCTGCACGCCTGGGATTGTCATGTCGCTGTATGCTATTGTCCGCAATGCATTCGACCCGGCGACTGGGGAGTTCCGGCTCTCGGAGCAAGATATCGAGGGGAAAGGACATCTCGATGGGAATCTGTGTCGGTGCACGGGTTATAAACCCATCTTCGAAGCGGCGAGGACGTTCCTACGTGAGGATCTAGGCGTGACTCCGGCGATTGTGCCGTCGCCTCTGGAAGATGAGATTGAAATGGACTTGACTGGGTCTGATTCTGCATCTGCATCTGCATCTGCATCTAGGCCTGGGTCTGGGTCTTGTGGTCGTCCTGGAGGCTGCTGTCGCGATAGCCCTGCATCGTGCAGCAACACAGATATAACAGTGCCGTCATCGTCTTCCCCAAAGCAGTTCGATTTCATCCCGTATGTCCCGACTACCGAGCTGATATACCCGCCTGGGCTAGCCAAGTTCCAGGCCCAGCTGCTCTCCTACGGAGACGAAAGCCAGGCCTGGGCGAAGCCTACAACAGTGGAAGAGACGCTCGACATCCTATCCCGATACCCTAATGCGACCCTAGTCACAGGAGCAAGCGAAGTGCAGGTCGACGTTCGATTCAAGAACTTCAGTCCCCGGGTTAGTGTCTTTGTCGGCGACATCCCAGAACTGACATCCATCACCTGGAGCGAGGACAAGAAGACCCTTCACGTCGGGGGCTCGGCCTCTCTATCAGACCTTGAAACCGAATGTCAGCGCTGTATTCCTGACTTCAACGCTACCAAAGGTACAAATCCAGGCTACGCATCGACTCTGTCTGCAATCGCCAAAACCCTGCGCTACTTCGCCGGCCGCCAGATCCGCAACGCCGCCTCGCTAGCTGGGAACATCGCCACGGCGTCTCCAATCTCAGATATGAACCCACTTCTCCTCGCCCTAAACGCAACAGTACATACAAAAACCGCAGAAAAGGAGACATCCATCCCAATGACCCAACTGTTCAAGGGATACAGAAAAACAGCCCTCCCACCGGCATCTCTCATAACCCGAATCTCCATCCCAATGCCGTCAAAGCATACCCTCGAATTCACAAACGCATACAAACAAGCAAAGCGCAAGGACGACGACATCGCCATCGTCACCGCTGCATTTCACGTCTCTCTCTCCCAAGGCCCAGAGTATAAAATACAAGAAATATCCCTCGCCTTCGGCGGCATGGCACCCACAACCGTCCTCGCACCAATAACAGCATCAACACTCCTCGACAAACCCTGGACGCCCTCAACCCAGGAGAAAGCCCTAACAAGCCTAAGCCAAGAACTCGCCCTCCCCTACACCGTCCCCGGCGGGATGGCTACATTCCGACGCACACTAACCCTCTCCCTCCTGCTCCGCTTCTGGCACTCCATATCCCAAAAGCTCAATCTAGAGTTCGATTCGGATCTGGTTCACGAAATCCACCGTGGGATTTCGTGCGGCACGCGCGATGACCTGAACCCGCACGCGCAGAGCGTTGTCGGACAGCAGATTCCGCATCTTAGTGGGTTGAAACATGCCACCGGCGAAGCGGAGTATGTGGATGATATGCCCCCACTGTATAGGGAGTTACATGGGGCGTTGGTTCTTTCGGAGCGTGCGCATGCGAGGATTGTGGAGGTTGATTGGACCCCTGCTCTTGAGGCTGGGGCGGTGGGGTTTGTGGATGAGGGGTGTTTGCCCGGGGAGAGGAATCTGTGGGGGTCTGTTGTGCATGATGAGCCTGTGTTTGCGAGGGGGGTTGTGTGTTCGCATGGACAGCCGCTTGGGATGGTTTATGCGGAGAGTTTGGAGATTGCGAGGGCTGCTGCGAATGTTGTGAGGGTTGTGTATGAGGATTTGCCGGCGGTGATTACGATTGATGAGGCGATTGGGGAGGAGTCGTTTTTTAGGCATGGGAAGGAGTTGAGGAGGGGAGCAAAGCCGGAGGAGATGGGGAGTGTGTTTAAAGAGTGTGAGGTTGTGCTTTCTGGCACGACGAGGGTCGGCGGCCAGGAGCATTTCTATCTCGAGACGAATGCGGCCGTTGCGGTGCCGAATGCTGAGGATGGGAGTATGGATGTCTGGTCCAGCACGCAGAACACGTATGTCTCACCCATTTCTTCTCTGCTCTAATCTAACTGTGACTGTAGAATGGAAACGCAAGACTTCGTCAGCCAAGTCGTCAACGTCCCCCGGCACAAAATCAACGCCCGAGTACGTCGCATGGGCGGTGCATTCGGAGGGAAAGAGTCTCGCTCTGTCCCCATCGCATGCATGGTCGCCGTCGCAGCAAAGAAGACCAGACGCCCAGTCCGGATCATGCTCAACCGCGACGAAGACATGATGACCTCCGGGCAGAGACATCCCGTGCAGTGTCGCTGGAAAGTAGGGTGCACGAAGGAGGGCAAGCTGATCGCCCTCGACGCAGACGCATACAATAACGCCGGGTACTCCGTCGACATGTCCAGCGCCGTGATGGACCGGTGTCTAACACATATGGACAACTGCTACTTCATCCCGAATGTGTGGCTGCGCGGCTGGGTGTGCAAGACGAACACGCACAGCAACACTGCGTTCCGCGGCTTTGGCGCTCCGCAGGCCATGTACATCGCAGAGAGCATTATCAGTGCTGTCGCTGAGAAGGTAGGTATAAGCGTTGACGAGATCCGGCGGCGCAATCTGTACGCTATCGGCCAGCGCACGCCGTTCCTCCAGACTATCGACGAGGACTGGCACGTCCCTATCATCCTGGAGCAGGTGCGTCAGGAGGCGAAATACGACGAGCGCCGTAAGGCAGTTGAGGAGTTCAACGCCGCGCACCGCTGGCGCAAGCGCGGGATTTGTCTTATCCCGACCAAGTTTGGGATTTCGTTCGCGACGGCCCTGCATTTGAACCAGGCCAGTGCGGCTGTGCGGGTTTATACGGATGGCTCGGTGCTGCTGCATCATGGCGGTACAGAGATGGGCCAGGGGCTGTATACGAAGATGGTGCAGATTGCAGCGCAGGAGCTTGGAGTTTCGGTTGACCAGGTGTATACGGAGGGGACATCCTCATATCAAACGGCTAACGTCTCGCCAACTGCTGCGTCGTCAGGGAGTGACTTGAACGGTATGGCGGTTAAGCATGCCTGCGACCAGCTCAACGAGCGTCTGCAGCCGTACCGCGAAAAATGGCCAGATGCGTCGCTGGGAAAGATTGCTATGGCCGCATATCGAGACCGGGTCAACCTCTCTGCTGCTGGGTTCTGGAAGATGCCGACAATTGGGTACGAGTGGGGGAATTATGACCCAGAGACTGTCAAGCCCATGTACTTTTACTTCACACAGGTCAGTATACCTACTTTAGGGACGTATTCGTGATTAATGTCTCTAGGGCGCTGCATGCACCGAAGTCGAACTGGACCTTTTGACAGGCGACCACACGGTCCTGCGCACAGATATCAAAATGGACGTCGGGCGATCCATAAACCCAGCGATCGACTACGGGCAGATTGAAGGAGCGTTCGTCCAAGGCCAGGGTTTGTTCACTATGGAAGAATCGCTCTGGACGCAATCCGGCCAGCTCGCGACCAGAGGACCAGGGAACTACAAGATCCCTGGCTTCTGCGACATCCCGCAGGAATTCAACGTCAGTTTCCTCCAGGGCGTTGGCTGGAAGACGCTGCGCAGTATCCAGTCGAGCAAGGGCATTGGGGAGCCGCCGCTCTTCCTGGGCAGTACTGTCTTGTTTGCGTTGAGGGATGCACTGGGTTTTGCTAGAAGAGAAAGAGGAGTGAAGGCGCCTCTGGTCCTGGATAGTCCGGCTACTGTGGAGAAGTTGAGGCTGGCGGTTGGGGACGAGTTGCTGGAGAAGGGAATGGCTCAGAGAAAGGAGGGAGAGAGGAATTTCTTCGTTACTGTTGCTTAATGTATTCAATTTTATCACTGAATGGAGTTGCCTTCCACATATCACCTGCATACTTGCGTGATAATTTAGAAACGACGATCATTGAATCAGCTGCACATTATTGACACTATTTACTGCAGCTGCACGCCTTATCTATTAAGCACGCTGATTGGGCTACCCTGCTTGTCTGGGATGGATCATGCAGTCAGCTGGCAATATAAGCAACACGAGACACCCAGTTCAGCTCGTCAGCTTACATCGCATGAACCCATATTCTTTCCAACAGACTGGTATTCCCATGTCTTGTTCAGCTCGCGGTCTACAACTGGACGCTCCCATAAACCTGTCAATGCTCGTCAAGTCCCTCCCATCTACCAGAAGTACAAAACACCATGGCAACAGCGACTACAAGAGAATACCACCGCGGCAGCCCAACCGACCTACGCGCCCCCTGTCCCGTGCTAAACAGCCTCGCAAACCACGGCCTGATCTCGCGCTCCGGCCGAGACATCACAAAAGACTCTCTCCTGACAGCGCTCAACGAAATCGGCCTCGCCAGCAGCGCAGGGAAACTCCTCTGCAACATCGCCTTCAAAGTCCACACCGACGACGCCAAAAACCCGCCCCCAGGTACGGCGACTATGGGATTCCGTGACCCGGACCAGGTTAATGGAGACGGTGTCCCGGTGTTGAATCTCGACCAGGTGGGACGGGCGCATGCTATGGAGCATGATATCTCGCTTACGCGTCGGGATCGCGCGCTGGGGGATCATATGCGCCTTGACGAGGCGTTGTATACACGGCTTCTAGGGATTCCGCGGGAAAAGAAGGCGTTCCGGATATGGGATCTAGGGCGGTATCGCAAGGTGTTGTACGCTGAACATAAGAGGGATAATTCGCAGCTGGTGTTTGGGGTGCATCAGCAGGCGTCGGCGTGTTTGGAGGTTGCGGCGATGCAGTGTGTCTTTGGGACGGGCTTGCAAGGGGGTGTGCCGGTGGAATACTATCAGGCCGTGTTTAGGGATGAACGGTTGCCGTTTGAGGAAGGGTGGAAGCCCAGAAAGTGGATGTTTTTGGTGGAGCTTGTCGGTGTTGCGTTGTGTGTTTCGTTTTGGGCGTTGTAGACTTGATGGTGGGTTGTATATATTTATATGTATTCATTTGATAGCAGATATGTCTCCAGTGACTACTATTTTAGTAACTCAATAGAGGTCACAGTGAAGGCAGTTTCCCCATTATTTGGCAGGCTCTCGAAAACAACGACCAGATATCTCCTGTCACCATCTCCCTAGTCTGGTTAGCAGGCACTACACTATCAGTCGGTGACGTACCAAGCGTATGCGATAGTTCATCCCAGCAACAACCTGTCTTTCAACATTCTCAACAATCACATTCCCGCCATACTGGGCTTTGATGGCGTTGGTAGCGACCTCTTCTGCTTTTGCGACCCTGGCGTCGTTTGCTGGTGCTTCGGAGTATCCACCGGGCATGGCCATGCTGATATTGTATATATCTGAGTTGATGAAGTTGTGAGTTGTCGGTTAACCCCACCAGGTTAGTAATATCAGCTCAGAGCTGCACCCAGAAGCTCAAATACACAGCCTCAGAAACACGAGGACTTCGTGTCCCAACCACGGATCAGCATGCACAAGGCCAATGAGGATCATTTAAGCTTAACCGGGCACTCGAACGATTACGAGGTTACCGCATCGGGTAACTCGTATTGACATCAGCCCAGATGACATCGCCGGGGTATAAAGTATATAGTATAAGTGACGGCACTTCGCCTTGAATATCATTCCTAACTAATTTTATCTGCATTCATTTCAGTCATGCTCCTCCAAACACCCCTAACAGCACTAACCCTCCTCTCCACAGCAGCAGGTACCAGCCAGTCTCAACCTCGCCGCCACTGCACACACAGCGACGCCTGCTGGCCACCCCCCGAAACATGGAATCAATTCAACACCACACTCGGCGGGAAATTGATCCGCTCGTTCCCCTCCGCTGCCGTCTGCCACAGACCCCGATACAACCCCGACCAATGCGCCGTCGCGAAGAGCAGCTGGCTCGATAGTTTCTGGCGCACGAACCAGACGGGTGGGTATGCGGCGATGGTGTGGGAGATGGGTGAGACGGGGAGGTGTTTTATTGATACCCCTGTTGAGGAGGGGTGTGATCAGGGGATTGGTATGCCTGTCTCCATATTTGGTAGGCTCACAGGGTTGGTTAGCTGACTTGGGTAGTACCGTATTATTCCGTCCGAGTACAGAGCGTTGAGGATATCCAGGCCTCTGTGAGATTCGCCAGTGAGAAGGATCTATATCTAGTAACCAAGAACACGGGGCATGATCAGTACGTCTCCTCCTCCTTCACTGGTATGGTATGGTTTAACAAGCCAGTCTCGGTCGGTCAAGCGGAAAAGGCGCATTCTCGATCTGGACGCATAACATGAAGGGCATTGAATGGCACGACGCGTTTGTTCCCCGTGGAGCGCCAGATGATGCCGATATTGGTGTACCGGCTGTAACGCTGCAAGCTGGGGAGCAGTGGTTTGGTAGGACAATTCTACCAGGATTGAACTAAACTAACGGAATAGATGTATATCAAGCAGCATCCAAGAAAGGAGTCGTGGTTGTCGGCGGCTCAGCACGCACAGTCGGCGCAGCAGGGGGATATCTACTCGGCGGAGGCCACTCGCCGTTTGCACATTATTATGGTCTTGCGGCGGATAGTTAGTATGGCCACTGTGTCACAATTTCTAGGCTAACAGGGCAGATTTATTGGAAATGAGTATCGTCTCTGCGGCTGGCGAACATCTCGTGCTGAATCGGTATACGGACCCGGAGTACTTCTGGGCTGTTCGTGGCGGTGGGGGGAGTTCCTGGGGGGTATGTCAATTGTCAACTCATATTTTACATTTCCAGGTCTAAGAAGAATAGGTCGTCACGTCAGTCACATACAAAACACACCCAGTCCCCGAGAACCTCATCATGGGCTTCGTGCAGCTCAACGCCACCAACGAGAATCTCACCAACGTCCTGGCCGAATCGCTTAAACTCCTCCCGGGTGTCACAGACGCCGGATACATAGGGTACGGCGATCTCAGCGGGGGGTTTAACGGGTTCTTCATGACGCCGAATAGCACTGTTGAAGCGTTCAATGAGACCTTTGCGGGCTTCTTCAATCTATCTAACCGACCTGGTGTGCAGGGTGCGGTTGGGGCGTATCCGTCGGACTGGGATGGGTATCTAGAGACGATTCTGAGGGATCCGAACATCGGGACGAATATCCAGGATACGTCGCGGCTGTTGACGGCGGATGTTATCCAGGACAAGGCGGAGGATCTGGCACGGTTTCTGGTGAAGAATCCAGGTGGGGGGTTCAATTTTAGTAAGTGTCAATATACTAGGTGCCATGCTTATGCTTACCTGCGCAGTTGGCAAAGTGAACAACGATGAGCGTGATAATACTGCGGTACATGATATCTGGAAGAAGAGCCACGCCTTGCTGAGTATCTCGATTGACTGGGCCGATAACGCCACCGAGGATGAGAAGCACAAGAAGAGATTACATGCAGTACACATGAGCGAGACCTTTTCCGAGATTGTTGGGTCTGACGATGGGACGTACATAAACGAAGCAAATCCGTAAGTCAGTCTATATTTTAATTCTGAGCTAACGATGTCTAGATATGAGCCGAACTGGGAGAGCGTGTTCTGGGGAGATAAGTATGAGAGACTGCTCGAGATCAAACGGCGGGTTGATCCTACAGGTTTGTTTATTTGCAATCGGTGTGTTGGGGGAGAGTTGGTGTTGCAGGCATAGCTTCTTTCTGTATATCATTGTATATGAGTATATCACTAAATCTAAGCCAAAAAGGCGAAATACTCATCCACCCACCGGCCAGCCTCAACCCCCTGGCTCACATCCCAAGGCTGGACTGTCCCAATATACCCATCCGGCCGGACAATGACAGTCGCAGCCTGCCCTGATATCCCAACCCACTTCTCAATACACCCGTCCACATCATCAAGGTACACCGTCCACCGACTCCTCTGCAGCGCAGCCGGCAAATCAGCCAGCTCAAACACATCCCTCTTCGACCCGCTCACCAGCGCCAGAGTCAGGATATCCGAGACAGCCGTGTACCGGTCTAAACAGAGGAAAGCGTCGCTGGCTGCGTTGCCGCGGGACTGAGTCTGATATGAGGTCGTGGCTGCGCTGGATGCAGTTGACAGATGAGACTTCTCAGAAAGTATACCGCAGACGGACTGCAGGAAACCCTTTGCGGCTTGGACATCGGGGATCAGGAAATAGAGCCTGAACTGGCCCAGGATCGGGATGTCGAGCTGGATGTCCACGGGGTTTGCATCGATATACCGCGTCACTTTGGATGGGATCATCAACGCCCCAGGACGCAGTCCATTCAAAGAACCAGAGCCAGCAGAAACTCTAGTAAGTAGTCCCTCTGCATACTCCGCCCCAACCCCGGAAATAAACCGAATATTCTCATTAAAGTTCCTGGTTAGGGCCGCTTCGCCCGCTTCAAACGCTGCGCAGTGCCCTGCGTCAAAGGCAATCAGGTCGTTGGCGATCTTGCGCCGTTCGGCCTCGTATGTCCCCAGCAGCGAAGGGGACGCGAGACCCCGTGAGACGAGGTTCAGTTTCCAGGCGAGATTGAACGAGTCGTGCATGCTTGTGTTTGCGCCTTGGGCGGCGAGGGCGCTGTGGCAGTGGCCGGCCTATTAATTAGTCTGAGTATATTGTATAGTCTGAGTATACTAAGGAATGGGACAGTACATCACCGGCGATGAATATCTGGTTTTCAGGGTCAGAGAAATGTCTAGCAACGCGCTGGCCGACGACGTAGTTTCCGAACCATTCTATCTCGTCAACATCACCCACAGTGGCAAGATAGATAAGAACGCACCGATTGACTTCCACTCCAGGCTAAACGGATGCATGGCCTCCCTCGCCCGCGCCATGACATACTCCGGGGTCGCCTTTGCCTTGTCCACGCGCTCTCCAGCAGTCGCGCTCAACTCGACGTATAACCTGGTCATGTTTCGCTCTCGGGGAATCCACAGGATCGATCCGACGGTGTGTGAGCGCACGGCGACTTTGCTCCAGAGATCGGGGAAGTCGGTTTCAATGACCCCTGAATAGTCAACACTACCCTGCTACCATGAGTAAAGAATAAGGGAGGTACCGTCCAAAACCCCCCAAGAAGCATTCGACATCTCCCCCTCCAACCGCGCATCGGGGATAAACTCCCTAACCCGCGACCTCGCCCCATCGCACCCAACAAGAAACTCCGCCTTGACGACTCGATTCTCGCCTGCTGCGCGATCTTCATAGGTGACATCTAGCTTTCCCGCGCGATCGCGCGCGCACGATATAAACGGGCTGTTCCGCTGCACGGCCACCCCTCGGCCCGACAGGTCGTTCAGAAGCACGTCCTCGAGCATCCCTTGGTGCGCGAGCAGAATGTACGGATCTGAGGCGCCGACGAGATGGTCTGGGTAGTGGATCTGCCGGCCTTTGCGGCTGAGGGGGTGGGATGGGGTTGAGTCCTGCATAGCTATTAACAACCAATCCCGGTAGTAAGTGGGAAAGAGGCATACCCAGAAAGAAATGTCGTACACGCGCGCGCCATTCCGGAGAAGTGTATCTGCGAGGCGCAGCTGGCGTAGCGTCTCGATTGTCTTGGGCTGGATGCCGTCTGCCTTGCCGGTGGTTGTTTTATCGGGTCGGTCGTCGAGGATAAGTGTCGAGATACCGAGGCGGACGAGGTTTACTCTGCATTTATTAATGATTGAATATTGGAAACAACGGATGGATATGGTGTGATGGACATACGCAAGCATCAGACCTGCCGGTCCAGCGCCGGCAATGACAACGGTCGCGTGGGCGCCTGGGACGGCGTCGGAGAAGCCCTGGTCGTGGTCTGCGCTGGGAGCCATGACGGTCTGTGAGTTAATGGGAGATAGATCGGCTTCAGACGCTGTGCGCTTCATGACTGTTATAGTTGCGAGGCAGATGTCGGATTGAAGCCAACAGTGGAGTGGTGGGACGGTGGAATTCCGACCCCCACCTCTGCAGTTGGGGTATTTATCTGATAGTTATGAATGGTTTATTCCATGGACTGATTTAATGGAAGTTTACATTGTTGATGGCGCTACATCTACACTTGCACTCAATTCAGAAATATAGATATAGATAGATATAGATATAGATATCGATATAGATAGATATCAAGGCTATGAAATCCTAGTAACCCCCCCATCAACAACAACATCCTGCCCCGTCATATACGAGCTGGCATCACTCGCCAGGAACACACAAGCGCCCATGATATCCTCCGGCTCCGCAATGCGCCCATTGATCGTCTCCGTCTTCCAGCCCTCAAGCAGATGCGAGAACGCCGCCGTCATTTCCGTCCGCACGTACCCGGGGCTGATCGTGTTGACCCGGATGCCCTACATAATCCATTAACATACTGACATAGGTGGTTTGGGTAGTTTGGGTTGGCATACATGTTCAGTCAAATCCTTCGCAATGGCAGGACACATGGCCCGCACTGCACCCTTGGAGCCACAATACGCAGAACACAGCTGGCTGCGCACCGCAACGTGGCTGGCCATGCTGGCGACGAGAATAATACTCCCGTGCTTTGTGCCGTTGGCGATCATCTGCTTCGCTGCGTGCTGCGCGGTAAAGTACAGTCCGAGGACATTAACAGCCAGTAGATCGTGGTGTTCTTCGTAGGTAAAGTCCAGGAAGCTGTGGTGGCGATTGATCCCGGCGCAGGGAACGCAGATGTCGAGTTTGTTGCCGAAGTCGGTTTGGAATTGGGTGAAGCCTGCTTCTAAGGCTTTTGGGGAGGAGACGTCTACTCTATTGTATTTTCATTAGCTGTAACGTAGGTGTAGGTGAGTGGAGGATCATGAGTACTTGTAGTAGGCCGTCCGCACGCTACACTCCTTCTCGATGGCATGGAACTCGGCCTGGGGCTCGATGACATCGAAGACGGCGACATCAGCGCCTGCTTCTGCGAGTCCGCGTGCGAAGGCGAGTCCGCAGCCTCGTCCGCCCCCTGTAACCAGCGCCGTTCGACCTTGGAGCGAGAACTACACGATCAGCAAACACATAGCCAGAAAAGGGAGGGAAATACCTTGGACATGACGTGCGTGTTCTTTCTGTGTCTTGTGTGTCGTATGATCTGGAAATCGGCCAATGTCCCATTTATGTGCGATAGCCATCCCATCTATCTATGCTATCCCATCTATCGAGTTGGTGTAGCCCCCACCCTTGCACGACACCACGCACACGCCTTTCACTCCGAGTTGGAGAGTTGGAGCGATATGCGCCGGCAGTTATTGCCCATGATCATAAATAGCACTGTCATCTGGCCCCCACAATTAACTACACCACTACGCTCTACAGCTAGCACACACGATGATCCCCATCGCCCAAAAACAATCCCGGCACGAGTCCAACAGCCTGGACGTAAGTCACATCCAAAACAAATCCCTATCCCAGCTAACAGTTCTTCTGGTAGATCGTCGTAATCGGCGCCGGCCTCGCAGGGGTCGGAGTAACAATCTCCTCCCTTCTCGCCGGGCACAAGGTGCACCTCCTCGAAACCGCCCCCCAAATCGGCGAAATCGGCGCCGGGATCCAAGTCCTACCTAATAGCTCGCGGGTTCTCAAGCACTGGGGTCTTGAAGAGGCGCTGCTCAAACACGCGACTGTACCCACGCATGTGAATTTCCGGGGCTGGCGCGGCGACCTCATTTCCGCGCTGGAGTTTCGGGAGTCCGAACGGCTGTATCCGGGGACTTGGTATCGGGATTTTCATCGCGCGGATTTGCATCGTTGTCTGGTGGAGAGGGCTGTGGAGTTGGGGGCGCAGCTCACTACGAGTGTGCGTGTTGTGGATGTTGTTCCTGCGGGGGATGGGGGTACGGCTACGGCTGTGGCGGACGATGGGAGGGAGTTTGTTGGTGATCTTGTTATTGATGCCACGGGGGTGTTTGGGAAGTTGTCGGAGCTCATGCTGAAGAGGCCTGATCCGCCCATGAAGACGGGGGATTTGGCGTATCGGCTGCTGCTGTCGACGGAGGAGATGGTGAAGGATCCAGAGTTGAGGACGCTGGTCGAGCAGCCGCAGGTCAATTACTGGCTTGGGCCGGATAAGCATGCTGTCAACTATGTGCTGCGCAATGGGAAGCAGTTTAATATGGTCTTGTTGGTTCCGGATGATATCCCGGAGGACTCGTTGGCCACGACGGTCAAGGGGAATGTCGAGGAGATGTGCTCGTTGTTCGAGGGGTGGGATCCACGGTATGCGCCGTATTCCCCAGCATTACTGCTATCAAGAATATTAATGGTGTAGCATCGAGAAATGCCTGAAACTGTGCCAGTCCGTGCAAAAATGGAAGCTGTGCATCCGACTGGGCGAATGCGACTGGACTCACCCTTCAGGATCGTGGATCATGACCGGCGACGCTGTGCATGCCACCCTGCCGTATCTCGCATCTGGGTACGTCTCAAGTCTTGTTTAGGAACTATGCTAATGAAGCAGCGCCGGAATGGCCTTTGAAGACGCCGCCGTCATCGGCGAAGTCCTGTCGCGCCTCCCCAATGACCCTTCCATCAGCAAGAGATCGCCTGAGTTCCTGGCCCAGAAGCGTCATGCACTCGCCGTATATGAGATCTGCCGGAAAGAGCGCACGCAGATGGTTGTTAAGCGCGGAAATGTCCAGCAGTATCTGTACCATCTCCACGACGGGCCGGAGCAGGAAGAGCGCGATAGGAAGATGAGGATGGTTCCTACGCCGGAAGGAGAGTGTCTGGCCTGGAGGGATCCAGGTCTTGCGCCGAAGCTGCTGGGATATGATCATATTGCTGATGTGAGTGTCAAAACTGTCATGCAACTATAGAGAAAAGGCTAACGGTACAGGTTAATGAGCACTGGAATGCAGTTCCAGTGGATGGTGTAGAAGGTCAGATGGCGTCACGGCTTTGATGTTGTACTGTTGATAATGATATACAGACTAAAGATAATTACCTTCAAATCTCCACTGGTAGTTCTATATGACGGCTCTATCCAGGACAGGAACCACAAGAAACAAACCTGTATACGTATGCTGTCATCTATTTCTAGTGTACTATTACTGCTGAATACCGTAACCACGCAGATCTCTCCGATATCTGCTACCAAACCATAACTAATACTCACTCAAGCATAGAACTTTATTATAAAATATAGCATTTCAAGTACAAGATAGCCAGTCTACTTAATCCTGAATAACTTCGCGTATTAATTTAATTAAATAACCAGTAATTCAGGACTTGATAGATTAGCGCACTTGTATTTTTGAGGTCCGGGCCGGGAATACCGTACCGTACGGTGAAAGCTTAGTGTTTATCTCCCGATCTCCGATTTTATTTCTGACAGTCCATCATTTCCAAGTTCATCCGTCATGGCCCCCAGGCGATTGTGGCATTGTGGGTCTGGAGCTGAGGTTGTTGCTGACATGGCGCAAACCTGCTTTTTCTTCCATCTTCCTGCCCATCAGGATGCTGCTGTCTGTGGCGCGCTCTGCTCGCACAAGGCTGCTGGAGAAGTTCCAGGGGTCGTTGAATGGCGACAGCTCTGCCTGGTCTTGTCTCCCGGTGCTGGGCCGCCGTGATGGAGGCCTCAACAGAGTCAGCACCGCCATAGCAGCAGCTTGCCTATTCCTGTTCATCTTGACGATACGCCATTTCCATCCTGTCATGCCATGGTCAGTTGCCTACGACCCTGGTCTGGTGTTTTGCGAACACCCTATCGCGCAACTCGTGCAAAACGCCCAACAATCCTTCAACTCAACTTTATCGCGCCAGTCGCAATCTCTGGAAGAGGCTGTTGCCCAGTACAAGCAGCGCTACGGAATACCGCCGCCGCCGCATTTCGACCACTGGTACGAGTTTGCGACAGCCCGCAACACCCCCCTGATCGATGACTACGACTCCATCTACCACACTCTGCTCCCCTTCTGGGCCATCCGCCCAAGCGTTCTACGCGCCCGGGTGCGCGAGGACCTGGGACACGACAACCGGCTCATGGGAATCTCCATCCGCGACGGCCAGGTCATCCACCTGGGCAATGGACAGGGCGATTTCCAGGCCCCCGCGACGGTCGCGATGCTGACGGCTTTTGCGCACTGGCTGCCGGATCTCGACCTGGCGTTCAATGTGCATGATGAGCCGCGCGTGATGATTGCCCATGATGAACTGGAGGCCATGGTGGCTGCTGCTCGGGCATCGCATGCTCGCTTACTCAAGACCGACTCTACGAATAAAACCTTTTCGCAACCCCCGCCGGAGCTACAGGCGCCCATCGAGCCGGTGCCCTGGACGCGGTTCTACGATCTGGAGCTCCAGCGGACGTGGCAGGCGTCGCGGATGTCCTGTCCGCTGGACTCGCCGGCGCGCGCACTGAACGATGACGCGCCGGACAATACAACAGCCTACACGTTCTCGCCGCTGGGGCTCGTCGCGAACCAAACGGCCTTCAGCGACATCTGCCAGAGTCCATCGCTACGGCGGAACTTGGGGCTGTTCAACCGTCCGAATGCGTATAAGATCACGAACCAACTCTCGCCGGTCTTTTCTACTTCCAAGCTGTCGACCTTCCAGGACATCACCTACCCCTCGCCGTGGTACTATTCGCAGCAGACTGCCAACGATGCCACTGATCGATACTGGGACATGCGCAGATCCCAGCTGTACTGGCGGGGGTCCACCACCGGCGGCCACAGCGAGGACGGCGAGTGGCACGATCTCCTGCGACAGCATGTTCTCGGTCAGCTTATTGACCCGGGCGAGGAACCGCTTATCTTGCAGCGAAACAGTAGCGTGAATATTTGCAGCGAGCCCACCGGAGCCGGAGCCTGGGTATTGAACACGGCCGCCCAACAAACTCCGAGCGCCAACGCCAGCACCACCACCAGCTACTTCAACACAGGCTTCACAGAAATCTTCCAATGCTCCCCCGCCGACTGCTCCGACCAAGAAGCCTTCTTCGGGCTCAAAGAACTCGAACCCCAAGAAGAAGCCTGGAACTACCGGTACCTACTCGACATGGACGGGCACGCGTACAGCGGGCGCTTCTACGCGTTCCTGCGGAGTCAGAGTCTGCCGTTCAAACTGTCGTACTTCCGCGAATGGCATGCTGACGTCCTGGTTCCGTGGATGCACTATGTCCCGGCGAGTTTGCATGCGAGGGAGTATACAGAGTTGGTTCGGTACTTTGAGAATGAGGGCGTGGCGACGGCGCGTGCGTTGGCGGGTGCGGGGCGGGAGTGGGCGGCGAGGGTTTTGAGTAATGAGGGTATGGAGGTTTGGATGTTTCGGCTTTTACTTGAGTGAGTTCTATCCTAGCTGGCTTATTTGTTCTTGTTGTTGTGGTCTTGCTAACGTGATTTGTAGGTATGCTCGCGTGGTTGACGATAATCGGGAGACGCTGGGTTATGATGTAGACCGTGATGTATGATTAGAAGACTGCTTCTGTGGTAAAGAGCCGTATACTATAATTCTAGAGATAGAGTATATACTGAGAATACTCTTTCAACCCCAGTGCCTGGTCCTTATGTGCTAATATACCCAGATTATTACGGAAGGTTGGCTCTGGCCTTCCTAACCCTAAGTCTCAGGAAGCTCTGCAATTAATTAACCGATCTGGATGGCTTATATCTAACAGTATACTGGTATAGTAAGTAATACTTATACTTACAGGACTGCGGGACCGAACCAAACCGCGGTAGTACAGTCCCTTAAAAGTAGCCTCAAGGTCTAGGACTAAAGATGTGATCTGGTTATGGCCTCAGTCCTGTGAGAGGCATAACTGATTGAGACTATTTCACCAGACACCAGTCAATCGCTGAGCTTACTACGCCCGTATCCTTCTTTAGGTTATCAGGTTCAAATAGCCTCCAAAAGGAGTCAGGGGTATTTACACAGTCCAGTCCTTGCCTAACTTGATATCAACACGAAGAGAGATGATATTGCTAAAAGGTAATCTATATTAAGTAAAGTTCCATATAGCGAGTCACTATATATACTATACGTCCATCAGCTAAAGTGCGGTGCATTCAGAACAACGCCCATCAGGATGCCTGCCATGGTGCCTGCAATGGGAATCGTCATGATCCACGCAATAACAAGCAGCCCAACACGCTGCCAGTTGACTGCCTTATACGTGCCATTGCACAGTCCAACACCGACCGTTGCGCCCGTAATACACATCGACGTGCTGACCGGGAGTTTATACTGCGAGAAGACCAGGACGGTGATCGCAGCGCCCATTTCCATGGAGCACCCGCGGCTGGGCGAGTGGTAGGTGATTTTGTTGCCCATGACTGCACAAGTTAGTTCTGACCACGATATAGAGATAGAGAGAGAGGACATACCCTTCATGATATTATACCCATACGTAATAAGCCCCACCGAAATCGTCGCCGAGAGAACCGCCAGCTGCCACACAGCAACATCAGCCTCCGACTCCGCCGCACTGCCCGTCTTCCACGCCCCATACAGCACAGCCCACGGCCCAACCGAGTTCCCAATATCATTCGCCCCGTGCGCAAAGCTCGCCGTACACGCCGTCAACACCTGGATAAACGAAAACGTATGCTCCACCTCATTCGGGTACTTCTTCGCACAGCCATACACCCTCTCCATCCGATCCCCCTCTGGCGTCCCATGAATCCCGCTCTGCGCCGCGTGGATATCATAGTGCAGCCCATACAGCGCGCCCACGATAACCATGCACGGGATGCGCTTCGCGAGGATCTTCAGGTTCCGGATCTCGTAGATCTCGCCGGCGCCTAGCGGGTTCTCGTGGAGCACGCGCAACGCCCACGCCAGTGGGCCTCGGCCCTTGCGCAGCTTTGCGTGGAACTTCTCCTCTGCTTCGGCCATGAGCTGCTTGTAGTCGACTTGGGCTTCGGCGGCGCCGAGGCCCTTCTCGGTGATCTGGGCTGCTTTGGGGAGGACGGTATCTTCGCATAGGGTTTCGGGGGAGCCGAGATCTGCAACGTCGAGTTTCTTCACGTCGGTGTCGTTGTCGGTGTCATCGTGCTGGACAACGGCATAGTCAGGGACGACGGCGACGGCGCGGTCTGCATCAGCTGGGTATGGACGACTCCAGAGTAATGGGCCCAGGAAGACGTGGTACCACCTGATAGAGGCATCGCGCTTGATAACCTGGGCGTGTGTCCACGGGACAAAGAAGATCGCAGAAAGGATACAGACGCCACCTCCTGTGCCCATGGTCACAGCAGCAATATACCAAGGCTCCTTATCCTTGAGCCCCAAGTTCGGCGAGCCCTTGTACACAATCGACAGCGTACAAACCGTCGCCGCAACAAGGAAGAAGAACGGCGCCGCCCAAACAGCCCAGGGGACCGGGTTCCGCCGCATATGGACAACAGTCTTGATCAACATGAAGATAATCGCGCCGAAGCAGGCCGCAATCGCAGGCGCCATTCCCAGCCCCGCAAAGATCGCTCCAAGACCCTGTCCCCCATTCCAACCCCATTGCACATTCGACGCTCCAACAGTCGCGACACCTACACCCGCGACAGAGGAAATGAGTGAATACGTCGACGAGACATGCGCCGAGTGCCGCGTGCACCACATAACCCACGACGAGGCGGCGGCCAGCGCGCACGTAAAGGCAAGCATCTGCACGCCGGCGTTCCCCTGGAATGCCTCGTTCGGGATGATCCCGTTCTTGATTGTATCGGCGGTGCGGGCGCCGACGGTGATGGCGCCGAGCATTTCGAACACCGTGCCGAAGATCATGGCTTGTCGGTACGTTATTGACCTGGATGAGACGCTGGTTGCCCAGGCGTTGGCGACGTCGTCTATGTGCAGTCTGTTAGCATGGAAGATTCATAAAGATGGATGGTAGAGACGTACTGGCGCCATTGTTGTAGGCGTCTAGGAGGGCGAAGAAGGTGCCAATGGCAAAGACGTATGAGTACTCGGTGAGCACCATCTTGTCTAGCAGTATGTAGAGATAGGACTTGGTGTTTGTGGAGTCTGACGAGAAAGACGATCACCAGCGGAGAGCGTCCTTTTATATTAGAGACTCTGGTGTTGCCCCCACGCGAGATTGCAAACTTTGGGCAATGGCCCGCTGCTGGAGCGGGACTAGACAGGCCGATTCTGGTATCATGCACATGTCGCGTGCCCCAGGGGTCTGTGGCGCTGTAGAGGGCGCTAGTGGTGTAGATTCTCGTCCCAGATTAGCCCTAATCATGTTCTGCAGAATCGCTGGTAGAATCAGTTGTTGCTATCTAGACGCTCTTACAACAACATTCACGATCCTACATGATAGAGAATATCACAATATTTCCCTCCACCATCACGACGGCATCAACAAGACCGTCTGAAGCATATATCTTTCCAATCGAGACCAGATCCGTCAAACCAGCACTACAACACTGAAACAAACGGGCTCAGCACCCCACGACTCTTCTCGCTGAGCAGCACGTTCACACTACAAGATCGTTAATTCGCCCACCAGAACGCCCATCAGGACGCCATCCAGAAACGCCCAATTCCCCGTATTCGCCTCCTCGCAATCCATGGATCCACACCTTCTACGCTTCAACCATACAGCTTGGCACCGCTTGGCGGAAGTCTGGGCACAGAATCCGCGTCTGGTGATTTGCTGGCGCGGGCGAAAAGATCACTTGGCGGATGGAGCTTGCCTTGTTTCCCTGCGAATAAGCGTGTGGGAGCTTCACACGTGTGTGCATCTCTATATCTCTCTCGCTGTTTGGAGTTGGCGTATAGTTCTGCCAAGGCTCCGCCATCGCTGCATCTTCTCAAACTGGATCAGCTTCCTGCTTCCAAGACATCGGGAGTGACCGAGTGAGGATTATCGTGCGGGCGACGCGTTGCTTTGCCCGTTTGACTGCGCCATCTGATCGGGCCCAGGGCTTGTCTGGTGAGGGTTTATCTTGACTAATTACAAGCATGCTAAGATTGCTCGGCATGATGCCTGCCATGGCCGCCGTCTTAACAACCTACGCACTTGGAATCTTGGATGGAATATTTGTTATCTTGTTATCTTGCTTTGGCACGATAGGCCACTGACTGACAGCCAACATCGACACCCCCTGATCTATGCGCAACCAGCTGTAGTCTGCTGTGCTGTGGCATGTAGCGTCAAGCGTGGGGTGGCAATCAAAGGATTCAAATCTTTCTAGAATTTCCATGCAGAAACCAATCCGTCGTGTCAGAGTCAGTCAGGCTAAAACTTAGTTAAATCCCGGGCACCCCGTCTGACTGCACTCTGCAGTCGACTGTCCTATCAACAGTCAATACTCAACTAATCAGCTCAGCCCCTGCGCCGTTGGCCACCCGCCCTGAGCCGAGACTGCAGGGTCTCTGTGTCGATCAGGCGGATTCTGCTGTTGCTGGCGCCACTGTTGGATTCGTAAGTTCTGTTCGCTGTTCCGTTCAGGTCTAGGAGCGGGCGAATTTCCAAACGGGGTGATTTGCCTTTTCTTCTACCTAACGCTACGCATACGGCCGGTTTTGATGCCGGGTTTGATGCCTCTTGGGGGGCATCGCGATGAGATGAGATGAGATGATAGGTTTGCCTTCCGGTTGATATACAGCCAAGTGCAGATATTTTCCACGTGCTGGTGGTGCTCTTTATATTCGTGGTTTACAGGGCTTCAGGTTGAGTCCGAGACTGAGGCTAAGCTGTCTAACCAGCTTATGTGCGTCTACTACTGGGGGATGCAGGGGAATGTGTGCTGAGCGTAGATATTGCACGCGCGGTGGCGGGCGGTGTTCTCAAATAGGAAAAGGTAAGATATGTCTTGTCTGACGATAGAGTCTTGGTGAAAATATAAGGAATTACTATCTAGAATACCTACGAGAGTCACGTAAGCCTTGCAGAACAAACAGCATATATCGAAGTTAGGAAGATGTAATATTTCCATTCGTGGTCATGTATTGTTCCAGAGGTATAATAGTATATTTGACGGCAACCCGCCAGATTGAGGTATTCTTACAAATGACATAAGAATTGTAAGTCTGAATGCCGCAGTGGAGTACTCGCCGTATAGTCGAACTCATTCGCTCCCCTTGTAAGTGTACAACACAGCATCTCATGAGTAGAACCGTCGTTTGACTAGAATGTAGTGGAAAGGCTTGGTCTGATATATAAACATATACGAGGGCGCTGGTCACCCGGCCCTCGAAGCATCAGCTTCGGCTGTACCAGGGACTGCGGAAAGCCCACTCTTCAGCACTGATATAGATAAGGACTAGTTATATCAGGCTAATCTATTTCTATATACTATTAGCAAAGCGGACATGTCCTGCTATAGCTACAGTAAGATATAGATAGTAAAATATATTTCTATAGCTTATATAAAGTATCTCTAGCTCCAGAACTAGTTAGTTATAGTAGCTAGTAAGAAGACTGGTAAACCAGGCTTCTTTAACTTTAATAAGCTTATTATAATACTAAAGACAGCTACTATAGTAGTAGATAAGACTACTAGAGTAATTCAGGATAGACCATATTATGACTGGAACCCAAGATATATATCTGCCCAGGGGATGCTGACACAATCCTCTTTCTTCCTTTTTCCTTTCTTTTCTTCTATTTCATATGTTTAGTCTCTAAAATGATGTATTTAGGCATTTAGGATAGGATAGTATTCGGGTCAACCCCCCCGGCATAGCAGGCCAGTAGAATCGGCAGGCTGAAGAGGTATGAATACTACTACTACTACTGGTACTACTATACATCCACTAGTCTTGTCACTTCTAAAACTCATTTAATATGATTCCTCTGATAAGATCTCAGATTTCCTTTTATTTTAAAGTTCTAAATATCTTCGCCACTTGCCTCCAAGAGCTCTCCTGTCTAGTAACGGTGCAAGACCAGATCTGTTTCGATACATTTTTTGCTGGTTTGAACTAGACCAGCAGTTATGGTTCCATGGACTAGATCGTCTTTAATATCCTCACTTGATCACAGTGTACAGTTTAATAAGTTATACCGGACAGGAAAGCTTACTTTTCTGGTCTTCAGCTTGTCCGACAACATCATCGTCGCCATTCTCACCATATATTGCAGAATTGATATCAACTGAGCCATTATTTAAGACACTCAGATGTAGCCTGTTAATAACTCATGTATAAAGTGTGACAGGTAAAGGATATCCCTACAGTAGCAGGAACAAAAATCAACCACAAGTCAAGCTCTCCTGCATCCCCTCATCTAGTCAGGCCAGAATACATCCATGGATACCGAGAGCGCTGCGGTACACCAAGACCGTCTAACACCGTCTGGTGGTATTCCTTGGGTGCCTCTATAGGACCCAGGCCTATTCCCAATGTATCCATTGACTGCATATTAAAGTCATTATATGCCTTGGCTTGTTTACTCTATGAGGCAGGATATTCAACTTCCCCTTCCAACCGGTGATATCCTAATTAACACCAGCCAGCAGAGATAATCATACCATAGACCTACCCCCGAACCCCCTAAACATAAACAACTCCGTATGCAGCCCATCCAAAACAACCACTCTCCCAACCTCCTCAAACCCAAAGCGATGATAAAGCGGCACCCCAGGCGGAGAAGCCTCGACGTACATATCAGCCTGCATCTGATCCGCCTGGTCAACGCCGTACCGCATCAACATCTTCCCCGCGCCGCGCCCCTGGTGCTCTTCGTGGCAGACGAGCGTAGCCAGATGCCAGAACGTCCGGCCTGCCATGTCTTTCTGTCGGGTTTCTTTGAGATGCGGGAAGAAGGAGGAGGCGAGGGGGAGGTCGTCGCCGTCTGGGGGGTATAACGGGTGTTCGGGCTCGTCTGGGTTGGGTTGGTGGGGAGCGACCCAGCTCGCGTAAGCGATGATCGGGGACCCCGGGAGGTCAGTATCAGCAACAACAACTTCGTGGATATTTCGATCGTGGATGGCGCGGAGGAGGCCGGTGGTTAGGAAGTCCCTGACCGAGGGCTTGTTGGGGAAGCAGCGCGATACGACGGCGTCTTTGGCAAAGCCGGAGAGGAAGACGTCGATTATTTGGTTGATGTCGGATTCGACGGCGGGGCGGAGGTGCAGCGGCATGGTGTTTGGCTGGTTTATAGGATATTGGAATATCAGGTGTGTTGTTTATGGTGAGATAGGCAGCGGAGTAAAGATGAACGAAGTGGGATGAGCTGCAGGCGGGGTACTCCGACTCCGAGGCATAAGCCGGTATAACAACGACTCTGGTGCCAATGTTTCCAGTATAATGAGCATTCCTTTCTCAGTGTGGTTTCGAAGAATAGTCCATTTCAATCCCTGATGAACAGTGGTGTTTTGCTCTTCATAACCATTCACTGCATGGCAAGGCATGCGAGGGCAGCACTTTGTAGCCATAAGGGTTGCAGAACTGGGATAAACCGCAGTCAGCTTTCCATACGGTCCAGTATCACCATTTCTGGTGCTACTGCTGGAGTCACAGTCCGTGACGTACACCGAAAAGGCAAACAGCTTCTCGGGGTATAGCAGTCATGTTGGCTCCGAGGTGCAGTTGGCGTTCTTCATATCAAAAGCAGGGAGATAAAACTAACAAGTTTGCCGGTGGGATTACTGCATAATGCGACAGGCATCAATACTCCTGTGGCCATGCGCCATTATTCCAACCAGGGCATCCTCTTTACAGGCAAAACCGGGCTGGGCATGCTACTCTACGCGGCTGGACAGTCGAGACTACTAGCGTGGCCCAACAGCTAAACAAGAATATCAATGCGCGGGCCGCCCCCAAGTTGCCAACCGGTGCCCAGCCAGCTTCCCCAATCCCAAGCGAAAGCCAAATGGGCCCATAGTAAGCCATTTGATCAATCATCGTATCTTCTCCGTAGTCGCGGGGTTTCCAGACAGGGGCGTCAAATTGCTAACAGGCCAACAGAAGCCCCGGGCGTTATACTTTGATGTACCTTGTTGTCTTGTTCAAGACCCAACGCGTAAGCCAGTCGCGTGAGCACTGGGCAGTGACGGAGGCAGCAATCTCTTTCCAAGTTAGGTCCAGTTGCCAATCTCCGGGCGTCATTGTGCATATAATGATGAACGGCGTACTGCGGTATTTTCCAATCGACAAAATAAGATGGTACGTGTTTTTCTCCTCCTCTTACTCGTCTGTTCCACGTCAGGCCTCGAAGATGATGAAGCTTCGAACGCCTCGTAGCCTAGGCCAAATATACGAGTCACCTCCACGTCAGTTAGGGGCAGGGCCTGTGCTCTTTCATGTATCTCCGTTGACAACTTTAATCCCGCAACACATATCCGGGGTATATGGGCGATATATCAGATCGAAAAAGATGTCGGTGGACACGCATATGTCGTCCTGGGTAACATCGCCGCTGAAAGCCCAAAGCCCAATGATCAAACCAGTCAAAGCCCCATTGCCGATCTTCTTCGGTTGTTCCCCGGCCGTTCATCTGCGTATTCGGCTCCATTATACCCAGGACGCGAGGACACTGTAAACTCATGGAGGTTGGAAATTCGCTCATCGAATTAACCAACGGGTTTTCATTCATAATCGACGAAGTACGCCGGGTGCGCGACTTCAATGATCAATCCAAGTCTCGGTGGCCCTCATCGATGAATCACGGACGGTATCTCGGATATCGAGCCCGACGGATTCAACGACACGTAAAGAACGGCTCGATTTAACGTACGGGTCACAAGATCGAGCTATCGTGCGGAGACCGGAGGACGGAGGCGGAGGCGGAGGATGCAGATGCCACTAGCTGTAGACTGTAGGACATGGTCAACAGGAGTCGTAACACTGAGAAATCCCCCCGGCTATCCTTCCCAGGTCTCACTCTGACTCAATAGGGCATCCCATCCCATCCATCCCATCCCTTCTCCATTCTGAAGCAAGTCGCAACCATCTCAATCACCTGGGCTGTTCTGCGCCTGCCCCGCATCCTGGAACAGCTATCGCCACCATTTCACTCGAAAACGAGAAAACAACCGTCACCGTCTCAGTCCCCATCTCGTGACATTCCGACAATATAAAAGTAATTGGCCTTGCCATGAATTCGTCGCCTCAAACGCCGGTGTCGTCACATACTGTTTGAAAGCGGCGTGGTGGATGGACTGGACTGTGGACTGTGGACTGTGGAGAATGGAATGCAATGGGTGGACTCGGATTGGTGGAGCAGTCGCCAGGTTCAGATCGGGTCACGTGGTTGGCCCCTCACGTGGTAGTATGTCACGTGGAATTGTTGGAACGGGTCAGGGACTGGGACGCTCAGGAACACCCGGGGCCCCGGTTTAACACATTATCATGATAATCTATGCTTTGTAGACCAACAGTCGTATGAAGTAACCTTCAGTAGTCAAACGCGGAAGTCCCGAATCAAATGACTACGGTGTATATTAGTAAAGATATATATCCGCGGGTGGCCAAAACACAAACTGTATCGGCGGTGGATCGACGCGCAACACAGCACCGTTATTCCACGGTTGACACTTGAGTTTCAAACACGTTTCATTCGGGTGGGACGTCCAGAGAACTGGGAGAGAAAATCTTTCCCGTTATTGAGAATCGGTGCGTCTTCTGGAAGGGTGATCTATGCAGGTTCGACATGACAGCTAACAGCCGGCAGGAGTAGATCAGTTGGAGAGTTGGAGGTTGATGGGAGATTGTGACTCTGTGAGTGGCATGCAGATTCTTACGGAGTTTAATACGGATTACGGATACAAGACAAAGAATCAGATAAGGAGTGGGTATATTCTCTACCGGTAATTAATCATAAAACCTCTCGAACATCATAACTGCGCATCGCATGTCCCAACTCATAATATGGAGAGATCACGCGGCCAGCTGACATGAAACTCGACCAGATGTACACAGGGGAATAAGGAAACAAATAGAAAAGAAGAAAAAAAGAAAGGTAAAGGAAATACACCGAATCTATCTTTCACAATCTATGCATGCATGCAGGAGCACCAAAGAAACATGCATCTGGCAGGGGTATTCGATAAGCATCGGTGGGGTTTCCCGCCCGAACGCTGGTTGTCACTGAATGAAAGAGCGAATTGTTTACTCCTGGCCCTGCTTCTCCTGGACCTCGTCCTCGGAGGAGCCGCTGCCCAGGCCGAGCTCGTTCTGGCCGACGGGAGAGTTGGTGTCGAGGCCGAGCTCGCGGCACTGCTGGGTAATCTCCTCCATACCGAGCTTGGGCATGTCGTTGGCGACCATGAAGGGCCAGCGCTTCTCGACGTGGGCCTTGGCGTAGATGATGTCGATTTCCTCGAGCTCACGACCGGCAGTCTCCACGAAGAAGAAGTAGGCGACGGGTACACCGATGAAGTTGACGAGAGCGAAGAAGAGGTAGACACCCCATCCGGAGGTGGCGGCGAAGAGAGGAGTGAACATGACGACCGCGAAGTTGGTGATCCAGTTGGTACAGGTGGAGGCCGAGGCACCAGCGGTACGGGTACGGAGGGGGTTGATCTCGGGGGGGTAGATCCAGGGCAGAGGCAGCAGAGTGAAGGCGAAGAAGACGATGAAGAGGAAGATACCGACAATGGCACCCTTGGAGTTCTCCTCGTTTTCCTTGATCAAACAACCGAATGTGATCACGAAAGAGAGACCCTGGCCCAAGAAACCAATGAGGTAGAGCTTACGGCGACCGACCTTCTCAATCATGAAGAACGAGGGGATGGTAGCCAGAGCGTAGACGGTAGCGAAGACACCACCCATAGTCAGGGCCAGGCGCTTCTTCAGGTCCAAGTTCTCCTCGAACAGCAGGGTGGAGTAGTAGATGGCAGCATTGCAACCGGTGAACTGCTGGAAGAATTGACCAGCGCAACCGAGGAGAAGACGCTGGAATTCCTGGGTCTTGCCGCCGGTGAAGATAACCTTCCAGCTGGCCTGGGAAGCCTTGGTCATTTCGACGTCGGCCTTCATGAAGTTGAACTCGTTGAGAACGACGTCGGAGTCGGGAGACTCGCGCTTGAGTTTACCGAGAACGTCGCAGGCCTCTTGGTTGTGGCCGCGCATAACGAACCAACGGGGAGATTCGGGGAGCAGCAATGCACCGACGACGACAATCAGGGCGAAGAGGATCTGGAGCGCAACGGGGAATCGCCACTGGACGGACTGCTCGACATAGGAGAGACCGAAGACGACCCAGTAGGCGATGAAGGTACCGACAGCAATCATAGCACCCTCGAAGCAGACAAGCAGACCACGGTTGTGCGAGGACGAGCACTCGGACTGCCAGACGGGGATAGTAGCGGTGTTCAGACCGTTGCCAACGCCAGAGATGACACGGCCGACAACGAACTGACCAAGACCCCAATCGGCACCGTAGGGAGCGGCGGAGATGGCAGCACCGATGATCAGGATGGTGGCACCAGCGACGATCAGGCGAGTGCGGCCAATGGCCTCACCGTAGAACATGGAGAAGAGCGCACCGAAGAAGCAGCCGATTTCGTAGCAGGAAGTAACACCACCACGCAGGACGTTGATGTGCTTGTAGGTGGCGATGTCGGTGTCCTTGGTGGCACCAGGAGGCATGGCGAGGACAGGGAACTCAAGGACGAACTGCGTACCGGCGATGAGACCAGACATCATGCCCTGGTTGTATCCGAATAGCGAGAAACCCATGACGGCCGTGAAGGTGATGGCCCACTGAAGGGGCTTGCCCGTCAGTCCGGTGGTTGACGTCCACATGTTGGCAGATGAGGAGTCAATCAATGAAAGTGGTAAGAAGGAGAGCTTGGGATCTCCAGGATGGAGCAGCGCGTCGCTCTTATAACCTCCATGCCCCCGGCCCCCATGAGTTGCCCTTCTTGGCCTGGCCCCAGGCGGGGATCGCTTGTTCTCGTCGCGGCCACCACTGCCCCACCGGCTGCACCGCGAGGGCCACCGAGGGAAACTGGGCCGACACCCTAGCCTTCTTTGGGAGCAGCAGCTCCACCGGGCGTTCTTAGCGCCAAGCCGAAGAAAGACAGTGGGGCTTCAGAGTTTTCGCGCTGTCTGTGCCGCTGACGACGGCCAAGGCTCATTTCCGCATCGGCGCTGCCCCACCGTGCAATAACATCTCCAGCTCCCCTCCTTCCCCGTCTCGACTGGAGAACTCCAAGAATGAATCCAATCCAATCCATCTGGAGTGTCCCTGTCGGAGCCAACCATGGCTGGCCTAATCAATCACAATCCACGACGCCCCCGAGACGTTGCTTCGCCGACCGGCCACGGTCCGGCGAAATGCTCGTATTATTGCCATTGCTTCTTTCCTGCAGCCGGCTCTTCCCGACCGCCAATAGTCTCAAATCCGACCGACGGGTTTCTGAACGGGTTGGCTGAGCCGGGGTGGACTCCGAGCACGGGGTCGCTAGCAAGGCTGTGAGTATGGAGGAGTTATTTGACTCAGGCTGATTCAGGTCTTTGTTTCCGGAGAAATTCAGATTTATTCAGAATTACTAAGATCGGAGCATCCATCCATCCCCTGGGATCCCCCGTTTTCATCCCCAGGTTGTGCCAACTTGCCGGCTGTTTGTCCCATTTCGGGGGCCAAGCCCATTGCGGCCCGCACAGCAGGTTAGCCGAGCCGCTGCTCCCAGCACTCGCCTGGTTGGATGCGACTCGTGGGGACCTGAGCCCTCCGAGTCACCTGCCATGCACATGCAATGTACGATGCGCCAGGGCTGTGTGCTTACTCTGGTTCCTGGGGTCACCCCGCGAGCGCCGTAGCGCTGAGCCCTCCAGAATCCAGATCCTGTCGGGGTGCAACGCCGCAGTCAGCAGTCAGCACGCAGTCAGCACCAGCAGAACAAGCAACATTCCCGAACAAGTGCCGCCTCTTATTAACTCTTAAATGATGCCACCCACGGATCCTGCGCGTCTTGGTACTCTTGGGCTCTTTTTGCTCCGGAAGTAGAAGGTATCCCCTTTGCCAAGCACCAGAAGTCGGGGCCAGTGGGGCAAATTAGTTAACGAGATTCAACTGCTTTGTCCTGCCAGATCTGTGATGTCATGCAAGGACTCAGTTCTGCTCTCGCTCACGCTGTCTATCTTTTCGAATTTCGACTTTGATTTATTGTATGCAAGCCGGATCATCGATCTGCTGTCTGTCAGTGTCACTGTCACTGTCAACCTCCACGTGGCGCGTGAACCTGTTGATCCGATATCTGTTGATCTGATATGCGCATGGACCAGATACACTACGCAGTACAGTCTTTACCGTCTGTTCTCACTGTACGAGCACTCTGTAGACAAAGAGCCGCCCATAAGCGATGCCCGACATTTACCCATCCCTCCAAAATGGAAAGACCTTCCCATCCAGCCCTACACCGTAACCAAAGCCCCAACGCAATTAAAAAAACCGGAGATTGCCCTGGCTGTCCTCGCGAGTCTATACTCCAGTCATTATCCCATAGATACTACACCACCTCAGGCTTCGCTACCAACTACCAAGCCACTTCGCTACCGCATCTACCCATTTGCCATTGCCATGCATTATTAACACTGCCATCCCAAGTATCCATATTCCATACCCGGAATCAATCACCCAAAGCTCAACGAATACGATCCGCTCGCCTGCATGGGAAGAAGTCCAACGCCCCACCAGGTGGAATCCCACTCCCGACACCGACGGCACCGCTCCGTCGCCAACGCAGGTCTGAGCTCTGAGTCGTCCATGTCGTGCAGCAAATGTCGCAACGGCAGCACACCTTGACTGACACTGGCACTGACAGCGCAGACATCGCCGAATCACAGCCCAAAGCGCGGTCGCCAGAATGGCTATTCGGGAAACGATCGTTGGCCACCACCACCACGACCAAGACCGCCGGCCGGAGTGGTTCGGGTCCGAACTTGACCGGGAATGAGCCGGTTGAACTTTTAACAATGAATTCCAATGAACACCAAGATGGCAAATTTAATGTTGCATTATAGAATTTGGTGCGCGGGTCAGGCACACCTTGAAGGTTGAAACCTAACCTAAAACCCGCAATGGGGTTTTTGCGGTGGTGGCGCTACGGGGAAAGATGACGAGGAGGCTTTCCTTAGTGGCGCTTAGGGAGCGTTCGCCGCTTTGTTCCGTATTATTGCAACGGCGGGAATATACCAAGGCGACAGTCTACCGGCGTATGGGATTGGGTTGCGCTGTACGGAGTCCTCCGTACCAGAATGATTGGACTGGGCAGATTGCCACTATTCCTTCGGCTTCGCTGAACCAGGATTGATTCCGATATCACGTTTTCCATTGGAGAGCATTGTCGGAGCGCTTAATTCGTATCCTGAAGCGAGACAGTAGAGTAGCAAAGCTAAACTGCATATGTTTCGCCCTGCTGCTGCTGCGGCCAGCACAACGGCTACGAACATGGTCCATGCAGCGCTGCAGCGCTGCAGCAGGGCAATTCCACGATCCAGAAAACATGAAACGCCAACAGCCAACGGAAAGGCAGCCCTGCATTATTCGAAACCTGGCGCGCGCCGATCCAATTTCAGAGGCTGCAGTGCAATTTGCGCCGGTCCCCGGAGTTTCTGGCGCGTCGCTAGGCCTGCGAAAATGTCCGATGACAATCACATGCCGTTCCGGGAGAAGGATTAGGAGTGCGGACAGGATGGCATAGCGATCTTCAAGGATTTCAATGTTTCTTGGATCTCCGACGGGTATCGTTATTACTGGGCCTGCCCCTGAGCTGCTGGTGCTGGAAACGACAGTAGGAATAGCGAGATTGATCGGCGGGTTGTCAGTTAAGAGTATTTAAGATGTCCTGGACCCTTGCTGTTGCTGGCTGTTGCTTGTGGCAATCTCTGCCTACACCTGTATATTCTGGCCTGCGCTAAAATAGACTATCCCACTTCTGGAATAGCCGGTGCCGAGAAAGCGATGGTTTGTCCGGATTAGGACTGCCCTGCTATAGTGCGCGTAGTTATAAAGGGGGATGCGCAAGGGGTATCACTGTAGTCTGCTGCCATACTCCGTATGTTGATATCAATAAATGTACCAGGATATTGGCATCTGTAATCGGAACATATTCCCGCTCTGGACCACCGCATAACTCACTTCAGTTGCAGCGTTGATCATGCACTTCAACTTTCAAGCCTTCACCCCGTTCCTCCGTGCTCCTGGGTATCCGTAGATCAAAGGCAAATGCAACGTTGAGCCCTGCGTAAGTTCAACTGCTGTTCCAGGCGCACAGATGCCGCCAGAGAATTCCCCAATGCAGGCAAGTCAGAGATAAGATCAGGAAAAGGGCTGCGCCGCTGGGTCTCGAACGCGTTTCAGGACCCTGAATTAGAGGTCTGGGCGCTGTTCTGCAACCCCCGCGCTTGGTGAGACTATTCCAGGCCTATAGCAGACCCTGGATTCGATGATGAAGGGGTTCGTTTGGTCCTGTTCATAGAATGAGCCTGGAGATGACATGAACTGGATATGTAAAGATATATAAAGATGTAAAGTCCCGGGGATAGTGGGTTGCGGTGCTTACATTCATTACCACGTTCGTTATATATATATTTATCAAAATGCGAGCAGGTCCTCGCAACATACTTTTCTTATCATGCCTTGCCCCAGCGCAGGCATTCTTCAAAGTCCCCTGCAGCAATCCCCTCGTTGTCGAGCGCGCCGACCCAATCATCCAACCTGGCATCGCAGCTAGCCATGCCCACACTATCATGGGTGGCTCCGGGTTCGGATTCACTATGGACTACAACCAGACCCAAGAAGCGCAGTGTAGTTCTTGTGCACCGGTTGCCGATAAATCGAACTACTGGATCCCGACGCTGTACTATAGAGCGCAGAACGGGACTTTCAAGGCCGTAGAGCAGAACGGCGGCGCTTTGGTTTACTATCTGTATGAACCAACCATCTACTTATCTATGTATGTATGCGCTATACTGACAGCATCAGCCAACGCGAAGACCCAAACAGCCCCGACATCCTCGCACCACCCGAAGACCTACGCATGGTCGCCGGCGACCCCATGGACCGGAAATACAAAGACACGCCCGCCGCCGACGCCCGGAGCTACGTATGTCTGGACTACACAGGCGATGCAAAGCCCGAAACAAACGGGTTCCCGAACTACAACTGCCCCGACGGACTGCGCACGCAGGTCTTCTTCCCGTCGTGCTGGGACGGGGTCAACTATGATAGTGATGACCATAAATCGCACATGGCGTACCCGAATGAGACGTACAATGCGGGGCCCTGTCCCGAGAGCCATCCTGTCAAGATCGTGTCTATTTTCATCGAGGTCATTTGGCATACCGAGGCTTTCGCAGAGGATTGGTATGGTGATGCCCAGCCGTTCGTCTGGTCGAATGGAGATCCAACGGGGTATGGGCTGCATGGGGATTTTGTATGTCACCAACAAATATCCCACTACGGCTAGCTAACTAACTACTACGTAGATAAACGGCTGGGACGTCCCAGTCCTCCAGGAAGCAATCGACACATGCGACGACGCCGGCGGCGACATCAAAAACTGCGCCGCCCTGTCTTTATACGACGACACCATGACCGAAGGGTGTCTGCTCGAGCCCTCCATCGACGAAAAGCTCACGGGCTGGCTCGACGCCCTCCCGGGCTGTAACCCCGTGCAGGACGGGCCGGGCGACGCAAAGTCCCCAAGCGCCTGCAACGCCCCGAAAGCAATCGACAAGCCGCAGCACTACTACACGGATGTGACAGACGAGCTGGGGTGGGCGTGGATCGGGTGTGCGCGGGACGACGTTAGCGACGGCGATGGCGAGCGCGTCCTTAGTGAATCTAGTTCCAGTAGTGACGAGATGACCGTGCAGAAGTGTATCCGCACCTGCAAGGCGGATGGGTATAGCCATGCGGGGGTGGAATTCGGGCGCGAGTGCTACTGTGGGAACGGGGTCGAGGCTGCGCGACGGCCGGCGATCGCGCCGATGGGGAAGTGTTTGAGCCCGTGCAGCGGTGACTCTGGCCAGATGTGCGGTGGAGCGGCGTATGTTGGGCTTTATCGTGCGTTTGGAAGTGGAAGTGGGAGTGGGAGTGGGACTGATGCTGGGGATGGAGATGGATCGTGTGAGAATCTGGAGTACCCCGCGGTTCCCCAGTAGGATTTTATTTTCTATTTTCTGTATAAAAAGTCCCTTGCCTTCCTGGTTCCGTTCTGGAATCTGGACCATCTCGATCTGATCATCTGAGTATCTGCAAGGGATGCATCGTACTGCATCGTACACATAACTGCAAGCAAGGGACTCGATGTTCCACGCGAAAGACACGAGAATTCCAGCACCCGAACATTCTCATGGAAGCATTCTCTGTCGTTCCAAGCCCAACACCACGTTGTCCCTTAATGGTCCCTATTAATAGCTCTCCGTTGCGAAGGAGGGCCTTAAAGTTCATGCCTCGCAAGACTTCTAAGTTATGGCCCATGAACGAACGAGATCGGTTGATCGCTAACAGTCTCGACATTTTTGCCCTTTTCGTGTTTATTGCTTTTCTTTGTTTCGGTTTACGTATTATTATCCCGCTGCCGACATATTAAATTATTTATTTATTATTTATTTATTAGTATTTCTTTCTTGGAAATAACTGTCGCGCAACCTACCAACCCTGGACGACGATCCCCACGAACCCCCGTCTGAAGTCCCAGCCGGGTCGTGTCTACGCGAGGCGATGACGATCACTGGCAATAATAATAATACTATTATTATTATTCGCGTCGCGCACCAATAATCGCGAGCTGGCGACTTTTCCGTCGTGCATGCACCCTTGTTCGTCTGCTCTGTTCTCTGTCCTACACGTCTGTCCACGTACCGGAGGGCGTGCCGCGAGTAAAGTCACTGTCAGTGGTCACACGGTGGCTTGGCTGACTCTGTATGACATTGACTGTGTTGGTTGGATGGTGTCTCGGAGTTGAATTCCCTTGCATTTCTCAGTCTCACCCTCACCTCTCACCGTCTTTGCTATGAAGTTAGGAGTTCTAGCTTCAGCTTCGGTTTGTGGCCTCGTATCGCCGCCGTGATATCAAGCGGCATCCCAGCGTTACGCCGCGCCAATAGTCCCAACGCAAGGCAAACCCAATCGCGTCTATTGGAGGAAATCATCCGAGAAAGGCTTATTTGGATCTGTCGTGCTCATTGAGTCATTGCTGAGTCGAGGGTTGTTACTTGTTTGCCTCGTTGCTCCGATATGGTCCGTATGCCCGCGGGAAACAGTTCCTACTCTGTATCCTCGATGGCGAGAGCAGAGTTTTCACTCTTCGGGGGTTGAAGATCCGCCTGGACATCCGCTTTGGAGATATCTTTGCTGTTGATGTTGATGGAGGCTGGCGGATTCAAGATTGACTTATAGATCCCATGGACCATATATCAATACAGCAGACAAGCTCATGTTAGGTTTAGGATACTGATAACGATATAATGATACACTCTACAGTTACATCCAACATTCCCAAACTGCTTCTACATCCCGCTCGGCCTCCGAAGCATAAACTACCCAGTCAGCATAATCCATATCAACTAAGTCAACTCAGCCAGACTCACCGTATACCGATGCAAGCCAACGCCCCCAAACACCTCCGCATCAAAATCAACCACCCTGACAGCCTCAAACCCAGCGTGCTCATACAGCGGCCTCCCCTCCTCCGTCGCCTCAGCATAAACCACCACCACCAGCCGTCTCGCCTCCTCAACTCCCCACTGCAGCAGCGCACTCGCAACCCCATTCCCCTGGTACCCCGGATGCGTAAAGAGCGTCTCCAGCTCGACGCGGGGGGCCAACTTGACTACCTCCCCGCTCTCATTTCGAACACCCAGGATCTCACGCCGTCCATTTCCAGCCATGCTGTAGAATCCCCGCGCACAAGCCTGATTCGTTTCAGGAACAGACCGCGCAAGGATCCCCTCAACTACCTCGTCCAGACTCGGTTGCTGCTCGAGATCCTCTCCCTGCTCGGAAACAGTCCACCGCGCAACGCCTACGATACGTCTAGTCTGGGTATCAATGGCCTTGAACATGCTCGCCTGCGGCATCGCCGGGATCGCTTTCAGACGCGCGTTGGTGAGTTTGCGCTGTGACTCGGGGGACGGGGGGTATGTTGTGAAGAGGAGGCTGTTGAGGGTTGCGAATGCGGTGTCTGCGAGGGTGAAGGCTTCGGTGTAGTCTGGTGGGAGGAGGGGGTGGATCGAGAAGGAGAGCGGCGTTGTGGGTGGGCATTGCTGTTTAGGAGGAGGCGGTAGTAATAGGGTAGGATGGGATAGGGATAGGCCGTAGAACATTTTGGGTTGATTGTTGGAGGTCGTAGGATGGGAGGGTTGGGTGGTGTTGGTAGTGGATGGGTGTCTGTCGTGGCAGGAGCAACTCTCCAGCTCTCTGCGGTGTCAACCGGCTTTACCAAGTGTACGGGGTACTTGAGATCCTGTACCTAGTAGCTTGGATATTAAGTGATAGGTACTCAGGATCCTTGATCGAGTTGTCTCCATAGTACTGGAGTACATGGTGGGATCGTTGCATTAGACCGCATCATGGCGTATTGCTTAACCCCGATATGAGCGACTTCAGACTCGCAAAAGGAACAGCAGTTTTGATACTGTTCATGATTAACGGTGCATAATGAATGAGCAGCAGAAGACCACAGATTCGAAGAGTTATCAGTGGTGTCGGTCATGGTCGCAGTGGGACATCTTGGAGTGGAATGGTTGAAGATGAAAGACAATAAGCTCGGATAAATAGACATCGGCTGCTCATCTGCCGAGATAAACCACGGTAGCTGCCAGCTGGTCCACGTCTAGTGCGTGTAGTGCATGGTCGGAATATCCGAGACAGAAGACCGCTGATTAATTGCACTGCTGCAACAGGAAAAGCAGCAGCCACTGCAATTTGAGTCTTCACGGGAGGCGCCGGCTCATGGCCACACCGGCATAATGCATTAATATCCCGTTATTCTGAAGCTGGTTTCATCTGGTTGATCCCCGCGGTGGCGATCCCCGCAGACTCGGGGCCCCGGGTTGATGCCCCCCGAGAGCCAGACTAACCAATACCTGATCAGCAGTTAATCGAGAAGCTATTCGACACTGTCACCCAGGTGGGGTTTCATCCTGGACAGCTCGGGCAAATTCAGCGCGATGTCTGGGGATTATTACTCCCCGGCTTCCCCAGCTTGCTCTGGATCTGGCAGTGGTAGTGAGTAGCGACAGCTGACTCGAAACAATGCGTCTATGGAAGCACAATTTTCGCGGCAGGACTCTGGTCTTCGCCATTGCCATGGCATCTTGCCAGGCCTTTCTTCTGCTGGGGTTTGATCAAGGTTGGTGGCTGTCTGTGGCTCAGGGACTGCGCTGACGGTAGACAGGAGTGATGGCTGGTATTATCGGGGCTGATAATCGATTTGGTATGTCTTATATCATTTATTAATTGCCAGATACTGACGATCAGGCCGCGACTTCAACAACCCCGATGCCGACATGCAGGGCAATATCACCGCGCTCTACGATATCGGCTGTGTGGTGGGATCTATTGTTTGTTACTTTGTCGGAGAGCGCCTTGGACGACGGACCATGTTAATCTCTGGCGGCGGAATAATGATTATTGGTGCTATTATACTGGCGACGTCTGAGACCGTGGCACAGTTGATTGTCGGTGCGTTGGCAGCATCTCTATCCAAATATATCGGCTAATTGTCAGGTCGAATCGTGACCGGCATTGGAAACGGCATGAACTCGTCAACTGCGCCAGTATACCAGTCTGAGTGTGCCCCAGCTGCATATCGAGGCGCTCTCTTAACCCTACAAGGGACGGTGACCATCCTGGGGGTTGTCATTGCATACTGGTATGTCTCTCCAAATCAGGCATTACCATACTAATAATGTAGGATGGACTACGGAACAAGCTTCACGGAATCTTCTTTCCAATGGCGCTTTCCTCTGGCCTTCCAATCCATCTTCGCCATCTTCCTCGTCCTCCAAGTCATCGGCCTCCCCGAGTCCCCCCGCTGGCTCGTCCAGCACGACCGCCACGACGAAGCCCGCGAAGTCGCCGCTGCCATCGCAGATAAGGAAACCAACGACCCCGACGTCGTGCGCACAATCCTCGACATCCAAACATCCCTCGAAGAAGAGCAAAAGGGCGGGCCCTTCCGGTTCATGGAGCTCTTCACCTGGGGTGAGGAGCAGAATCTGCGTCGGCTGCTGATAACCATCACCGTCGAACTCGGCCAGCAGTTCACAGGATCCAATATGATAAACTACTACGGGCCCGTCATGTTCCAAACAACCATGGGGATGGGCCGGAACCTCGCCATGATCCTAGGCGGTGCAATCCAGTGCACATACCTCGTTGGCTCGGCGATCCCAGTCCTCCTCATGGACCGGTTCGGGCGCCGCACGCTGCTGATGATCTGCTCGATTGGACTGTGTTTCTGCTTCGTCATGGTTTCTATCCTACTTTCACTTGGTACTACGAATGCCGCGTACGGTGCGACGGCATTCATCTTCATCTTCCAGATCTTCTACGGTATCGGATGGCTGCCGGTTCCCTGGTTCTATCCGAGTGAAATCAGCACCACGCGCACCCGAACACGCATGCAGGCCATTGCGTCGGGGTGGAACTGGATGGCTGTTTTTGCAGTCGTCAAGATCACGCCTATTTCTTTTGGTATGTCTCCCAACCTTTCTAACAAATCGAACCGGAGTCCTAACGTTGCTAGCGAACATCGGCTGGCGCACATTCGTCATCTTCGCTGTCCTCAACGCCGCATTCATCCCGATGGTGTACTTCTTCTACCCAGAGACCAAGGGGTTGGAGCTGGAGGATATCCCGCTGCTGTTCAGCAAGAGAGGTTTCACGGGTGGTGTGTTTACCTCCAAGGGTGGGAGGACTGTTATGCCCGGTCAGCATGCAGAGCAGGCAGATGTTAACAGGAAGGTCGAGGGCTTAGGCGTGGAGCAGATTGAGGCTGTTGCTTAAAACAACTATTGGGACACTTTTAGAATAAATAAATACACATCAACTGCCTATCCGAAACAGAGGCCTCTCCCACTAACAGCCCTCCACCGATAACCCTAAACAAACCCCAGCATCTACGCACAACCCACCCCCATCTCCCAAAAAAGGACTATTGTGACTGTTTTGCAGAATATACAGAGTAAAGTCTGACACGCAGAACAGGAATATGAGTGGCAGGGTTGATATGTTTCCACAGGGGCGTTAGGACGGTCTATCTCCGTGATTCTATACGAGTTTGGGAATCAAGACCAGCCAAAGATGTTGTCTCTAACGTTCACTTGAGTAACCTCATTTTCAATCATATTTCCTGCCGATACCCCATCCCTCAACTGCCATCACCCGGCATGCAACTCAGCAACATCAGTGCACTAGAGAGTACAGCCACCCTTCGGGATGACATCTCCCTCAAAACGATGCTTCAGCATCCACAGGGGTTCGCAAAGCGCATCGAACACCATGCAAATATGAGTGCCGCCCGAGCGAGAAAGACGGAATGAATCTAACAAGGTAGCGACAAAATTGCGGCCTTCATGCTGTGGGTTTGCTTTGGTGATGTGCTCAGTAATGCGCAGCTCTTTTTCTGCAGATTCTTTAGAGGCATAGTTATTTGCGTTCACTTTGATGGCCACATATCGGGGCGGAAGACATCGCCACCTAAGACAGTAAGACAGGAATGGGTTTATAATCGGGGAAACACATACTGGTGGAGATCGCGAGCTAGCCATACAGTTGAACTCGTTCCATAACCGATTTTGGCGGCGATTTGGTATCTCTTGTTGAGGATCTGATAGAGACGTACGGGGTAAAAGTGCTGCGGCTTATAATGGGGCGTGTGCTCTTCTTCAACCAGACCTGCCGTTGGGAGTAATTTTGCCGGAATGGGCCGGGGTTTACAGGGAGCAGACTGGATAATTCTTCTGAGGTACGTGGCCAGAGATGGTGAGTTGCTAACTGGAGTTGTTGTGCTGAAAACAAGGGGCGGGTCTGATACGCGTAGAGAGCACAGACCAACAGCAAAACACCGATTTGGCAACCACTGCAATAAACCCATTGATTCTGATCGTCCGTTCGCAGAGGCTGAGAACCGAGAAATGGCCCAGTTTCTGATTTTTTTGTTGAGGGATTGTAAGCTGTGATTGTAATATTTTAATAGCAGAGCAGTGTTGGGCATGTACTGTAGAACGTAACTGGGTGTGGCTAATAAAGGCAGGACTATAGATCATTCAGAGAGATGTAATTGCAGTAACTTCCTAGACAGTTAAACATAGATAGCACCAGCTAAACCCTCTCCTTATGAGAGACATCCGCATGTTCAGCAGCAACACTGCCCTTCCTATGCCTCTCGACCTGCTCGCCAAACCTCGAATCGATCTTAGTCGTCTCCCAAGCCTTAACATCCGAATCAAACATGAGATCAATCTCCTCCAGCGAGCGCTGCGCCGTCTCAGGATACATGAAGAACACATGGAACGTCATCACGGTACAGAACACCCCGAAGATGATATACGTCTTCCACTGGATATTGGTAAACGCAGGCGCCACGAAATACGCCAGTGCAAAGTTGAAGATCCAATTGCCCGCGGCACTCAGGCCCACGCCCTTGGCTCTGTACTTGAGCGGGAAGACCTCGGAGGCGTAGATCCAGGCTGCAGGCGCCCAGGTGAAGCCGTATACGGCGACGAAGATGTAGGAGAGCGAGATTACGGCTTTGCCGGGGGCGCCGGAGATCTCCCACTTCAGGGAGGCGTTGCCGTTGATTTCGTCGACGGGGTTGCCGTGGACGGCCATGACGGCGGCGATGGCGTAGTGGATGATCATGCATAGGATTGCGCCGGAGATGAGCAGTAGGCGCCGGCCGATGCGGTCGATGTAGGGCAGGATGACGCCGGTTGTGGCGAGGAAGATTACGTATTGGATGATGGAGGAGTAGAGGGATGTGTCGCCGCTCTGTACATTATTAGCAGATATCACTAAGGGTTAAGAAGGGTGGAGGTACCATTCCGGCCATCTGGAAGATCCAGACGACGTAGTACATGGCGACATTCCCACCAAGCAGCTGCTGCCAGACCTGCACGCTGACACCGCAGAGCGTTCTCTTCCAGATCCCAGGGCCAAACAGCGCAAAGAAGGAGATGTCCTTTGCTTCATGCGCAAGCCGGGCTGCCTCTTGGACTTCCTCAAACTCCACCTGGACAACAGGGTCGTTGCGGTTCCCCTTTCCATGGATCGCAGCGAGAGTATCGAGGGCTTCCTCCCACCGTTCCTGACCGGCCAGCCAGCGGGGAGATTCAGGGAAGAAGAGCAAGGCCACGCCGAGGATGAGACCGGGGACAGCCTGGACGCCCCAGGCGACTCGGAATGCAGATGGACCTTCCAGGCCCTTGCCGCAGCCCCAGGAGATCAGGTACATAATCAGGATACCCCATTCTGCAGGAGTTAGCTGGATACATAAGAGTCGATTGTTAAGACTCACCGATTGCCCACTGTTGGATTCCGACAATGCGACCGCGAATCCGCGCAGGGGCCAGTTCGGCGAGATACACGCAGACCTGGGAGGAAGTGACGCCGACTACAATCATCAGAATCTCAAAGCCAGTGTGAATGAGTTGTAGGGTAACATACCAGCAAGACCACTAACAACCCTCCCAGCAACAAGATGGGTGACATTCTGTGCAGAGCACTGCACAACGGCACCGATGATCCAAACCGCGGACGCAATCATCAAACTCATGCGACGCCCAAGATGATCAGCAATGAAGCCCGCACCAATCGCACCGGCAAAGGAGCCCGCAGACATAGACGCCGTAATTCCCCCCTGCAGATTCGAGTCGGGGTTGTTGAAATAGTCCAGATACTGCTGGGTCGCCAGGAAGGCGCTCATAGACGAGACATCGAAACCGAAGAGGGCGCCGCCTATCGTGCCAAAGGCAGCGAGGACTGACTGGTCAGTTACACTATGACAAGAATAGCGTCGAAAGGCCTACCGTAAATATTCGTGATGCGAAACATGGTGAGCCGGCTACCCGGGGGAGAATCTGGAGACCCCGAGATGCCCCCGGGGGATGAGCCTTTTATATTGCGGTCCCTCGCACCATCTCGGCACAAAGCATGCATGGCCGATGCAACCGAGCTGGAGAAACACAACAAGAAAGTAGAATGCGGGATTGCGGAGGGAGACTGGCTGGCTGGCGTCACGGTGGAGATTCGCAGTCCAGTCGGTTGTTTCTGTTGCTTCTCGCATTTACCCGAAGTGGTGCCATCTTTCTCTTCCTGTCTTGAAGTCTTGAAGATCGCTTCTCCACCGGAGCAGCCTTCGCGAAGGGATACATCGCCGACGTATAGCCTTGTGTTTGTCCGATACAGTCATACTTATTTAATGAACGCACGGGTAATTGCTTCGGCAGCTAACACAGTGGCTGGCACGATCCTGGTCAGTGGCTGTTTAAACTCCCTCTGTGTCCGGTTAATGCAGATCCGGCGAATGTTCTCGACGCTGCCAGCGCAATTTATGAATTTAACCGGCCATTCATCCTTTGTTGCATTTTTCCGACCGGTTCGCTTCGAGTTGAGCTCGAGTTGAGCTGGACGGTGGACGCCGATCGGTCTATGTCAGCGATGCCTTCCGAAGCTTGACTCGGGAACGAACGAACGGAATTTATCATTTAACAGACTTATCAGTTTATCAGTTTATCCTGTCGCGACTCTCTTGGTTACCCCGTATCCGTCTCCCCAGACTGGAGAGACCCACCTATCCACAGTCCACAGTCCACCATGATTCGGTCCGACGTGGAGTTCGACCTTGCCGAGGCACTCCCTCTAACAGTTCACTACGTTTGATATCCATGTCAATATAGGTAGATTTGTTTGCTGCATTAAAGCCAGAAAACTGCGAGTGCGTCCTGATTGAGACTGTAAGGCATGCAAATACCCCGCGTCCAGATTGCCAGCGGCTGTTTGGTGTACGGAGTGATGAGACGCTAGACCACGACACCAAAAGGCCTTGCAAGGCTGGCGGCTAGCCAGCTATCTCCAACATGGAGCACATCGTAATTGCCTTACTTCTAATAGATGGAAGCTTCTGGATGTTTATTAATAAATAATAAGTTTATGAAATGGTCAATCATCTTATACAGAGAGTTGTGAATACATGGTGCGCCAATGTAGTCTACCCAGCGAAGAGACTTGATATTCGCTCTCCCTGTTAGGAACAGAAATAAGAAGAAAAGAAAAGGAAAGGAAAGGAAAGAGAAGGACTGTCAAGACATACTATGTGTCGAGTACACTTAGAAGACAGTAGAGTTGCAAAGTCCGTGGGAGTCTGTCGACGTTTTATACAGCTCATACAATGGGAAAGGCCAACAACCACTGAGTGTTAGTTAGTTCGATAATGTCAAAACGATCTAAACATGGAAAGGATGGAGGAGGGGTGGTGTTCATATCAGAAAACACAATATCCAGAGACTGAGCGAGTCCTATCAGAATATGTACAACCACATTCACATCCCAGCTCCCAGCCGACGGTATTCACAGGACAACAGGACAACCACCAGAGCACCAACTCACGTGCCAAACCCCCAGAAAGTTGTCTCATAAACAACTCAAATGTAGAAATCCCAACACAACGGCCGGGTAGCTCAATGGTAGAGCATTGGCGTCCGCGTTTGGGTTGGTAATGTTCTGGACTTCGTGAGCTTGCGAATCAACCTCAAACAGCGCGAAAAAAACTGTCCACTAAGCCTACGGTTGCAGGTTCGAGTCCTGTCCTGGTCGTTCCTTTTTGGTTTTTTGGATGGTTTATTCGGGTGTTTTTCTGTGTTGTCCTACTTGGTGTTGAAGTTTACATGGGTGGATGGGGATGAGTGTAGTGCAGCGGGGGTCTGAACTTGGGACAGATGACTTCTAATTGATTTCATAGTCGATAGGGCATTAAAAGCTGATCGAGATAGATCTAGCTGGCGAGGTTGTGGTGTTTTGCAAAGTGGCTGGGATATGTGAGTGAATATCCATCAACAACACAACGCAAAGCCCAGGTTACCAACACAGCCAAAACAGTTCACCAAGACTTTCTATTCTATACGAAGTCACTAAGACCTTCTATTTTATCCTGAAATAACTCTAGTATTACATGGACAACAATCAAATCCTCGATATCTCCTTCGGTCGCAAAATCGTCTCCTGCGTCATACTCGCCAACAACCTCCCACCCCCAAAGACCCTCCCCTCGCTAAGCGCCCTCGCATTACCCGCCCGACAAGTCCTTTTCTCAGACACATGCCAATCACCCAAATCGAGCCTATGCGTGGCCAGCCGTAGTGCAAAATCCAGAGTTGCACAGGCGCTCGCTTCGAGGAGGCTACGACCGGCGTGGTTCGCTGGGATATAGGCGAGCCCGCGGTCCATATAGAATGCGAGAGCGGCGATTTGGTCTGCCTCCGTAGGGAGGGGACCGTTTATCCGGAAGCGCTCGGTGGAAATTATATCTGGAATGGCTTTGTCTTTCTTGCGAGAGGTGGTGGGGAGTGGTTGGACTTGCATGAACGGGTCGATGTTTCTGTATAGACCGGTTTCGGGTGTCGATGTTGTTTCTATCGTAGGTTCACCCACCGATATCCCCTGTTCATGAGGATGCGCAGAGTAACGAACCATCTCGGCAGGTTCCTCGATGTGGAAATCCGCCGTTGCAATAAGACACAGCTGTTCGCCCCCGGGTCCGTTCTGATACAAGCGCACATGTCGTGTTTGGAAAGTGCGAGTGTCGCGGATGCGCTCGACGCGACAGATCAGTTTGTATAGTGGACTGGCCGGGCGCACGAAATGGCCGCAGATGGAATACAAATGATGGTCGGTGGTGATGGTTGCGTAGGCGGCGCTCACGGCTACCGCGAGGATGTTGCCGCCGTATGCCCAGTTGGCGAGATCGCCCATGCGTGTGGGAGGGAGAATGGAGACATAGTGATCATCGACCGGCTTCACGGCGATTTGATCTCTGAGAGACGGCATGGTGATTGTTGGTTGTGGTCGGTTGTTCAGGGGTATGTCGGTCTGCTTTATAGCAGGATGATATTGTAATCTCGGCATGTTGTAATCGGCCAGACCGAGGCACACATCTCAGACAGTTCCACTGGCCCTTAACGATGCCTGGAACGCCCTCTTGACCTCTGCCTTCCTGAACCCAGGGGCGCGGCCGAGAATGACGAACCCAGTGACAAGCCCTGCGAGATTAGCACTAGCACACATCTTCCAAATGTCAGGGAACTCACTCGAAAAGAATCCCTCAACATCCAATACATAGGACCCGATCCTGTTTTGCACCAGGGGAAACAACCCTCCCTGCACATCAACCCCATTCTGCTTGAGATACCCTTCTACATCGCGACTATCAAACCACTCCCCCCCAAACCCACAAACCTCCAACAGCTCCCGAGAGCCCTTGGAGTCTCGATCTGCCGTCGGCAAGATTCCCAAAATCCGCCCCGGAACACGCCTATTCCCAGGGTATATCACCCTCCCAGACTCATCAACATCTGGGTAGTGCATACCCGCACCACCGACAGTATAGAACGGGAGACTCAAGACCTCGAGCGGATCGTGGTGCCCCCCATTCAACAACGCCAAGAACCGCGGCTGTGTCTTTTCGCGGCCTCTAATGCAAGGAACGAGCCGAAACACGCGGTAGATGTCGCGCGGGTCAGTTTCAGACCCGGATCCGGATCCCGTGAAGAGACGGTATGCGTGCTCGAGGCAGTATCGCTGTAGACGCCTGGCGAAGCGTGTTTCCTGGAAGGAATACGTATATTCCTTTGTCGGGACAGAGGCAGGAATTTCAAGATACTCCTCTGAACTGCGGAGTCGATGCGCAGTCGCAGCCCCCTTTGGATATTCAGACGCCGCAATAGAATCAGAGTTTATACTCGTCAAGATCCCACGAAGCCGCTGCAGCCGTGCATAGATATCAGGATGAGAGAGATGCAGCGCCGCCTCGCCAGCGGCGTTATCCAATCCCATTACCTCATTAGCGGCCTCGCGAATACCTGCTTCTAATTGTTCAGCACGGGCAGTTGCATTTTGGAAAGTGGCTTCTTTCTTCAGTCGGTAGGCCTTCTGGGCGCGACGGACCTGGTCGCGGCGGTCGTCGGACAGAATGGCGTTACTGGCTGCGTCTAGACGGGGACGACCAGGGCGTTTTGATCGTAGTTTCGGGGGCATCTTGCTGGAAATACTTTATTGTCTTGGTGATGGTGCATGGATGCACATTTTGCAAAGAAATGGTGAGATTGAACTGATTGAACTGATATTGTAATCGGGCGGTTGGACCTCGGCATTTCCTAAATAGGTAATCCCAACATTTTTTACATTCAACTGACTGACATCGACGCATAGAAAGAACAACTACAGTATTAAATACTGTCGCGCAATAGAAACCCCCCATTCTGCAACTTCTGGAAAACACCCTCAGGATCATACTTCTCCGCAACGTCCTGTATCCTCTTCACATTCCCAGCGCCGTAACTGCGCAGAACCCTCTGGGAGCCTGTGGCAAAGCTCATACACAAAAAATCAAGCAGAAGACCCCTTCCCCTAGCCAGCGACTGTATATTCTCAGCCATTCTATCCACTACCTTTTGAGCTGCAGCGTCGTCGGCCTCGCTGCTGCCGTTGGGCCACTCGCAGGTGCAAACCCACCCTATACTGATTAACCACGATCATGGTGCAGCGAGTATAACATTAGCATGGAACACTTACAGCACTGAGCCACGCGGTCCAATCCCATAATGTTTTCCCCACGATCCTTTCCTGCCTGAACACCAGCTGTGCCCATTGGCTGGATCGTATAATGCAGGACGCTATCGGCTGGGAGGGTCTCGCATGCTTTTTTCCATGCCTTGTAGACCTGTTCATAGAGGTCCTGAGAGACTCTGGTAGTGGCTGTGCAGATGGCCCGTCTGTTCAAACAGATCAGCACTAATAGGGGAAAGAGTTTGGGGTGCCCACTTTTTAGGCTCTTGCGCATGCCCCATAGCCTGTGCGAGGGACATCAAAGTGCCATTCGTGGCAGGCAACACCGTCGAAATCAGACTTGTCAGCTCATCAAAAGGCTTAAAGGCTTGCGGCCGCTCGGTGGGGGTATCCCCATAAATCAAACCCACGGCCACAAAGCCCTGATTGAAATTGGTGAACAGGCCGAGTTTAGGATCTGTCTCCATAGCCTCTTGCACGGCTACTGTAGCCTTGATTATTTCGATATAGTCTTCCGGGTTGTACAGGTTTATTGTGTATTGGACGTTGACAAGAGGGTGCGTTTCGAGGTCGAATCTCGTTACAATGCCTGAGTTATCGTTGGGTTACCCAGTTCCAGGAGGATGTCTATATGAGATACCGAAGTTGGAACCACCGCCCTTCAGAGCGCGATAGAGGTCCGCATTCTCGCTTGCATTTGCGTTGACAAGCCTGCCATCTCCTAGCAGAACCTAGATCAGGGTTACCATATGCTTTACAGCAGAAGCAGCCCATCTACCTCAAAGTTCTTCACTCCATCTGCTCCAAGCCCATACAGATTAGGAAGGGCGCCCATGCCACCTTCATGTTAGTATGTCAGCCAGCCTTGTCCTATGCAAGAGTAGATAGATGTACCTCCAGTCAGGAACCCCCCAAGCCCAACCTGCTGGTCTCGACCGCCAATCGCCGACAACTTCTTCTCCTCCAGCCAGCTATACACCTCCCCCCAGGTACACCCCGCTCCAACTCTAGCGATAGCACCATCCAGGCCAGACCCAGACCCAGACCCAGGGTCTATATCCATCGACCTCAACCGCCGCAGATTCAAAACAACACCCGTCTGGTCAGCACTACTAAACCCAGCATTCGGATTATGGCCGGTCGTCTGGATTGCGAACCTGCAGCCTGTCTTTATTATGATAGATAGTGCGCTGGCGAGTTCTTGGGTGTTGCTTGGATTGACGTAGCTGGCGGCCGGAGTCCAGCATGTCTGCGACCAGGGGGTCGTTACTGCGGTGTTGTATGATGCAGTGTCTGGAGTTATTATCCTGTCGTCGGGGAGGGTGGATTTGAGTTGGGATATTGCGGCTGCGGTGATCGTCGTCATGCTGACTATAGTTGTAGAATGTCTTCCTTGCCTTGGGGTCTCGTTGCGCTTTTGAAAAAGTATCGTCTGTTGAAATGGAGTATCCAGCGTGGTTTAAATATATGGTCTGTAAGGAAGCGGGGTTGGAGGCCTGAAAGAGGCGCAGTGGGATACAGGGAGAAAGGAGCGTCAGGTATGGGAATATCCTTGACAAGCTATGTCCTGTTATGGTTGGTTGAAGCGCCCAAGCAATTAAAGCTCTTGGGCGTGGTCAGACTACAAAGACAAATCTGTATATACTTGATATATATAATTTCAGGACAAAATCTGCCCTAAGTCTCGTGTAATTGTCCTCTCCCGGTAGCCTAGGAAGGCCCTGAGATCTACAAGTAGTTAAATTTTTAAGTGCTATTCGATAGCTAATACTAAATAAGCATTAACTATCGCAATATTTGATTAAATAGAGAAAATGCTTAATCTCTCTTAATTAAAGACTCCGGAACTTCCGAAACTTCCGAAACTGGTTATACACTAAAGTTAAGATCCTGTAATCTATTTCCCTGTACTAAAATATATTATAGTATACATAAGGTTTTTAAAGTTATTATTAATATTATTTTAGTAATGCTTCGGTCTGTTGTTTGCGATAAAACAGGATACAATATCCATACATAATAGTACATTTTAATAACATGAGTTAGTAGGAATGCGGCAAGGTGGACTCTGGATATACTGTAGCAGCAGAGATCAGTCATTACCCTGGAAAGTTAAATTCAACGGTTTGCGCAGCGTGACGGCTTAGGATCTTCGAGATGATATTGAATTAACTCATTGATGACAGACAATATAATAGATAAGTTACCATTTTCTATCTGATATCCGCGGATACACCGCAGCCCAAGCTAGTCTAAGATAACAATATCGACAAGTAATTCAAGCAACCTAGAAACGAGGGTACCCCTTCCAATCCCCACTCCTAACCCTTCCACTGTCAAAGAAACACGGCCCTCCGTCCATCAAAGAAAGCTGAAATGGTCATTCCAGCCCGTCAATCACTGGGCGAAGTCGCGAACGTGACGACGCTGGTAGGCGCCGCTGTCGCAAGTGTTGGCCTGCTTCTGCTGGGGCCAGCCACCGGCGTAGCCAGAATTACCGGCATCCTGCTGCTGAGGCCAGCCACCGGCATAGCCAGCATCACCGCCCTGCTGCTGGGGCCAGCCACCGGTGTAGCCGGCATTGCCACCGTTGGAAGCAGCGGCAGAGGTAGAGGCAGAGGCGGGGGCAGAGGCAGAGGCAGTGCTAGATCCAGAGCTAGAGCCTGAGCTGGAGCTAGATCCAGAGCCGGAGCCAGACCAGACGGGAGGGCCGGGCATAGGGTAGTCCTTCATGCCGCCCCAGACGCTGAAGTTGAACGAGGGGTCATCCTTCTTGTAGCCACCGGGGAACTGGATAGTAGCCTCCGGAGATCCGTTGCCACCGCCGGTGACCTTGACCTGGGCACACCTGGAGCTGTTATTATTTGAGTTCGAGAAAACGAAGAAGAATGTAACTTACTCGTAGTAGAATTCAGCCTGTCCGTCATGTGCTCCGTGGACGCCTGAGGGGGATTAACATTCCTGTAATATTTCCGACGTTACCAGCAGTAGGAGACTCACCGATGTGCTCAGGGCGAATAAGGTACTCTCCATCAGGAACGTCAGAAGGAATGGTGAACTCGATGCGGTCCTTGTCGTAGGTGCACCAGGCATCGGTCTTAATGTCCTTGCTGGTGTCGCAGATACCCTCCTCGTGGATCTTGAACCAGTCGCCCTCACCCTCGTACTGGTTAGCAGCATCGGGGGCCTTGGACATATACACGAGACCAGGGCCAGGGTGCTGCATGGTGGCACCGACACCAAGCTTCATGGCGAGCTTGGATCCGGCCTGGACCTCGGCCGTCTCGGTCTCACCGGCGAAGGTGAAGGCGCCCTTGTTGCAGCGGAAGTCGGGCATGTCGGGGGTCATGTCATCGCGGGTCTCCTTCCACTTGGTCGGGTTGTACTTCTCGGGTCGGGTGTTGGAACGAACGTACTGGTTGGGGGTACTTTCCTGACCGTCGATGACGAGGGTGTCGAAGAAGTAGTGGGCCGATGCCAGGGGCGCGATGGCCGCAGCAGCGAGAAGAGAGAGCTTCATGTTGAAGAGAAGAGGCAAAAAGAAGGTTTGTTAAGTGAATGCAAAGGGTCCAGCCCAGAAAACAAGTGTATAGGCAAAAGAGCGAAAGAGAGAAGACAGCCAGTGACTTTGGAAGATGGTAGGACTGGCACAGCCAGGGGAAATGCCTCTTTATACATCAAGCAGTATAGTAACGCGCCTGCCTGATACTGTTTACCGCTGCCATGGATAGGAATGACATGTAGGCAATCTGTATATCAGAAACATGCCAAGAGGGTTGACGCCGCCCAGCCCGGCCCAGTCCCTCTCCATGGTGCGGAAGGTTACCGAGTTCTTCGAGGCCAGAACCTTGTAATATCCTCAACCTTACTGGCCAGGGCCAAGCGAGTCTCGATTGAGGCCCGAGACCCTTTCTGAAGACCCGCAGCTCCACAGTGTCCCGTACTAAAAGAAAGCGGTCCCATAAGGCGCGCCGGATCTCCCCCGATGAATCAGCGCTGAAACCGGACTTAAACTACATTGAGAACATATTGCCGGGATTCAGAGGCCATAGCTTGTTTTAAGGGGCTCAAGGGACACTCCCTGACTCGAGGTAACCTTGGCATACCAGCTCTCCCCAACAGAATATCACCCGGGAAGGTCCAGACGAAATGGCTGAATACATGGCAAGGCTATTGGTACAGGCGTATTAGCCAAGGGAACGAATGTGACCTCACCCCAGTATTCTGGATCTTCTACCGATATCCCGCCTCCTGTTGATTACGGTGAGACACCCTTAAGCTGCGATGGAACTAGTCTTCGGCAGTGCAGGCGGGTCTCCATTGCCGAAGGGCCTGAGTGCATGCACATCTACTACACGACGACTGCGCTTCCACCGCAATATTACTCTTTGGGATACGGATGCTCTGGCAAAACGGGACAATAGCCTAAACACACGGTGATCGAAATTGAAGAGTCAGTGGGTGTTCCTGTTTCAGTGTTGCCACATCCAAGAGAACAACATATGGTGATTTCAACCTATCTAGACTCTTGCATACAGAGGAATAGGGATCAGACGACATAAATAGATGCAAGCCTGCCTCTTCCATGCCAAACATCTACTCCATCACTCTTTAAAACCCAAGATACACTCAATCCTTCAATCAAAGACCCTGTACTCTCAATATGTATCACTCTCTAGCTGTTACTAGCCTCGCTGCTGCTGGAATAGCTCTCCAAGCAGCCGCAGCCGACTCCCCTGGATGCGGCACAAATCCCACTCTCGGCAGCGGAGTCAACTCTCTAGACGTCAATGGCCAATCTCGCGAATACATTATCCAGCCGCCCGAGAACTACGACGCCAGTATCCCCCACAAGCTCGTGATAGGGTACCACTGGCGCGACGGCACAATGGACAACGTCGTTGAAGGCGGCTTCTACGGACTCAGCTACCTCGCCGCCGATGTACCCACTATATTCGTCGCACCCCAGGGGCTGGACAACGGCTGGGCAAACACGAATGGCGACGATATCGCCTTCACCGACCAACTCCTCGAAGCGGTCGAAGCCTCCTACTGCATCGACCAGGAGCGCCGCTTCGCCACGGGCTGGAGCTGGGGCGGAGGCATGAGCTACTCGGTTGCATGCTCGCGGGCAGACGTGTTCCGGGCTGTTGCGGTGCTCTCGGGTGCTGAAATCAGCGGCTGCGATGGTGGTGATCTCCCAATTGCGTACTTCGGGCAGCATGGGATTAGCGATAGCGTGTTGGGGATTGAGCTCGGCCGCACGCTGCGAGATCACTACGTTGAGGTCAATGGATGTGATCCGGCGACCCCTGAAGAGCCTGCGCCGGGGAGTGGAGTGCATACCCTGACGGATTACTCGAATTGCGCCTCAGGGTACCCTGTCCAGTGGGTGGCGTTTGATGGTGATCATGTACCGAATCCTTCAGATGCGGGTTCTTCCGACTCGTTTACAGGTGGGCTTATTTGGGATTTTATCTCTCAGTTTTAGGTAGCTTAAACAGGGAGGACTTAGAAGTTAGTGGAGAGATAGGGGATTTGATGTTCTGACTATCATTTATAGTAAACAGTACATTGACAGCTTCCTATGTACGTTTTACACCATACCACCTCGTTTCAGGCAGTAGAATTGTGCTAATTACAGTAACACCCTTAATACCATGGCAGGAGCAAAGGTCTACTGCAGGGTCAGGACACCGGGCTTGTATGGCAGCAGGTTGTAGTCACCACTGGCGGTAGGATCGCGGCCCTGGTACAGCAACTGCAGATTGCACGGGTCCACAGTAAAGGTCTGGTCAGGGTCGCTGCGAACCAAATCGCCATGGCTGATATCGTTGGTCCAGGTGGCGCCACTGTTGGCCTTGCCAGCGAAGGGCTGGTCCTCGCTCGCTGCCTGCGGAGTCCATTCACCATCCAGGCTGTCGGCCGTGAAGGAGCGGAAATAGCGTCCGTTGGCGCCAACGGCCTCCACGATCATCAGGTACTGGTTCTGGCCGCTGACGGTGTAGACCTGGACCGCTTCGAAGAGGTTGTCGGCGGTGTCGCTCAGGATGGTCTCGGCTTCAGTGCCGAAGTCGCCGGGGAAGTTGCCAATGGGCATGCTGGCGCGGTAGATCTTGCCATTGTCGCCGGCGAAGAAAAGGTACATGTTGGTGTCATCGCCGATGAGGGTCTGGTCGATAGGGCCTGTGTCCGACTCGGAGATGGTTCCAGAGAAGAGAGGACTCGCCGAGGACCACCCATTCGCGTCGGTAGGATCGCTGGATGTTTTGTAAGAGAAGGCAGTGGGACCCCATTGGTAGGCCAGGATCCAGACATCCGTTGGTGAAAAGTAGAAGATTGTAGGCGCAACAGCTGCCTCGCTCATGGCATTCTGAGTTGCCGATGCCATCTCAGGCCAGTCGGTAAACGGGCTAAAGACCATCGAGCCATAGTTGGAAGATGAATCGGCGTACGATCCATACACGATATGCTGGCCGTCGGACACGACAGAAGTGAAGTCCTTTAGGGCAGCCCATCCGTCCTGCGGCGTTGCGAGGGCATCGGTGGAGGACCAGCTGTAGCTGGACGGAAGCGCGCACTGTGTCGCAGCCCCCTGCACCAAGGCCAGTAGTAGACCTTGGCTAACGTGCATCCCTGCGAGCTTCATTGCGATAGAGAAAATAAGAATAAAAATCAAGTTGAGAGGGGCGTGGCATAAGCTGAAACGGAGAAGACATCAGCCAGATTTATCTACCCATATAGAGGCAATGAAATCACTCGCCGGGTAAAATCCAAAACAGCCTTTGTGAGAATATGTCTCGCAAATGCGGTCTACTTCCAAGATAGCTGTCGCGGCACATAAGCTCTAACAGGGTTTCCCATTCCATCTTAGCTCGTGTTTCAGCAGGGACATTAGTGTGACAGGTCGTGCAGCCACAGGATCTAGAGGGATCCGTGGAGTCCCTGGGCTAGCGCTGCTCACTAATAGGGGTTTGTGCCGGTATGAAACATGCTATATCTGTAGGGCCCAATACTCGGCAGATGCAATTGCCTCCATAGCCGAGATATATTCAGATCTTTCTAGGTAGACCCTTTTATCCATCAAGCCATCGGGGACTAGAACGAGAACAAGATATCTAGACGGTACTTGAGTACAATTTCGTTCTTTCTGCATATTGTCGCGCCATAGTAATCCTTCCAATCAATGCCAATACTCCAGGAAGTAGATAAATATCTCATGTCAAAGCAGATTGCTTGTACTGTGACTGCCCGTTTACTGTCGATGTCCCCTGCAATATCTGTGTGCTCAAGGATTCAGGGAACATAGCCTAGAGCAAACAGTTCCCACAAGTTGTGGATAGTCCATCCAGGCAAACAGATTTACTTGTTCGAGAACGGTCGCCGGCCCGATCCACTGGAATTATACTCCGTAGACAAAATCAGACAGGGCTCTACATGTCGATCTCTTCTACAGATGGCGATTCCCATTCTTCGGCATTGCCCTGAGTAGGCCCCTGAGTCAGGCTATACTTGGAGGGTCTGGGCGCTGGGTGTCTCAGGTAAGAAGCAGATCGACAGACTGGCGTGCCTCTGGTCCAGCCTGACGATCAAGTACCTTTCGAGTTTCGGGCCCTTGTCCGTTGATCTTTTACCGGTTATCCGGTGTCTGTTTAGCCGGGTATTCTACAGGCTTGGCTCCTTGTTCTGCAGAGACAAACAGCCTTGACCAGGGTCCTTCGCACTTGTTCCCCACAAGCTTAATTTGTATGAAACTGCCAGGGGTTTTCCAAGTCACGGAGTAAACTCCACCACGGTTTCCTTTATTTATTTCAAAATGAAGAAACAAGGAGATGCTTTTTGCTGCTAATGTTAGTTCTGCCTAAATAGCTCACCTTCGCGGGAGAAATCGACGTCATCAACAATCTCCTGAATCTATATATGCAGCATAGGGACGCTGGACTTGGCTGTTGACCACCCTGATACTCAAGGAGTTCTCCTCTTCGTATTCGACTTCCTCAGTCTCTTCAATTCTTCTTTCGCCTTTTTAACAATGGTGCACTTCTCTTCCTTCGCAGGGGGCGCTCTTTTGGCCACTGTCGCATCCGCATCCCTATTCAGCCGGCAGGAAACCCAGAGCCTCCATGCTGCCTTTACCGCTGCTGGAAAACTGTATTTCGGCAACATTGCGGAGCAGGCCTTGCTGGAGAATGGCCAGAATGAGCCCATCCTTGCTTCTGACTTTGGCGCCCTGACTTGCGAGAACAGCATGAAATGGGATGCAACTGAGCGTGAGTTCTCTCTTCTCCAATAGTGTGCTTGCAGTAAGACTGACTTCAAGTAGCTTCGCAGGGAAGTTTCAGCTTCTCTGGAGCTGACGCTGTTGTATGTTCTTCTGGTTTCGCTCCTGGCGAACTTGACTGGTGAACCGTGACTGATGAGATGTAGGTGAATTACGCGGTGGAAAACGACAAGCTTGTTCGAGGACACACGCTTGGTAGGTTTAACGCCTCTCCTATTTGCTCCAATTAGGGCAGTTCCATTAACAACCAACCAGTCTGGCACTCTCAGCTTCCATCATGGGTTTCCCAGATCAGTGATCCCGATACCCTGACCACTGTCATCCAGGACCATGTGTCCGGTGTGATGGGGCAGTACAAGGGTCAAATCTACGCTTGGGTACGGATATCTCCAGTCCTTATCCCTCCCTATGTAAATTCATTAACAGGACTAGGACGTGGTGAATGAGATCTTCGACGAGGATGGCACACTCCGCGACAGCGTCTTTTCGAACGTGCTTGGAGAGGACTTTGTCCGTATCGCGTTTGAGGCCGCTCGTGAAGCTGATCCCGACGCGAAGCTTTATATCAATGACTACAAGTATGTCCGATTGCTCGGGAAACATGATAGCATGTCCACTGACTATATGATAGCTTGGATGACGCCTCCTACGCCAAGACGCAGGGGTTCGTCAGCAAAGTTGGCGAATGGATCGCGGCAGGAGTTCCAATTGATGGAGTTGGTCAGTGCACTTCTTGCGATTTTATCCAGCCATCGTGATTATAGAACTAACTTCGTTCTAGGAACTCAATCTCATTACGGGTGAGGTATATCCTACTACGGCGAGTGGGTAATTACTGACTCTAAACAGTGCTGGAGGCTTCCCTACCTCCGGAACCCAGGCAGCCCTCGAGGCCCTCGCGTCGACTGGTGCGTCCGAGGTCGCGATTACTGAGCTTGATATTGGTGGCGGCAGCTCGGAGGATTGGGTCAATGTGAGTAGATGGTTCATTCTTAACTTGGACGGTGCTGATGATGAGAAATATAGGTCGTCAATGCTTGTCTGAATGTCGAGACCTGCATCGGTATTACCGTCTGGGGTGTCTCTGACAAGGTAATACTTTTCTTCCTACGTTCACTCTGGTATACAGTCAGAAGATAACACCACATCTAGGATTCCTGGCGCGCGGAAGAGAGCCCCTTGTTGTTCGATTCGAACTACCAGGCTAAGGACGGCTATAGCGCCATCCTTGGTGCGCTGTAATTCAAGCACACCCCTGGTATGGACTGCGGCATATCCGCGGATATCGGATAGCAAAAACTATCTATATTGACTTCATGTGGATAACAGATTGGAATAAGACTTGGTTGTGAAGGTTGAATATGAATGAATACTCTGGTTCTTATTTGGCTATGTAGAAACGAATACAGAAGTATTTATATGGTTGTGATGTTGTATATCTGTGGGTTGGTAATGCTGATGATAGCGGTCGACTAGCAGTTTGCGGTGGTCCGCTCCCAGTCTATTCTCTTGACATATTGCGCGCTGCTGGTGGTATACCCCCTGAGCAGGACGAGTGCCCGACTATCAGCGTCCCTTGAGTAGCCGGAGCCGCCGTATTGGACCGGCCTGCTGTTAATGAAGAGGCCATGAAGGCGATCATGCCCAGGATGAGTTTTCCAAGTTCATTAATCTTACGAACTACGAGGCCGAGGATGTTGATCGTAGTGTACGAGACTATGAGGAATACGGATCGGTCTGGCGGCATACTCTTCATCACTCCGCTACCAACTAGAATTATGAAGGAAAGAAGAGAAAATACAAGAACCAGAAAGTCAGGAAGACAAAAGACAGTATCAATTTCTGGCTGACTGGCTAGCTATCAAGGTTGTATTAGCGTGACGGTAGTGAGTTCTATCCTACAAACCAAGACCGCCACCACAACCAGAGTCTCTTGAATAACTTCAGATAGATGCATCCACCATCACCTGTAACCCCTGCTCAATAGCCTCCTGATTCCGCCACTCCGACCACGTATGATCCAGTATACCTACAAATTAGCACATTACATTCCACGCACAATCAAGGGAAAACTCACCCCAAGTATCATCCGAATCCTGCGTTCCCTCGCGAATATAATAACTCCCACTAATCGTCCAAGCCATCCACCCGGCCTGCTGCTCAGGAATCCACTCGCGGATACAGCTCGCATAGACGCTCTGCCATGTAGACTCGTCCTGTGCGAAGCCGAACTCGGTCAGCACGACCGGCATGACGTTGACGATGGACGAGTCGCTGCTGTCTTGTGCGTTGAACCCGCCGTTCCAGAGCGCGCCCGAGAGATCGTCGCAGCTTGTTGCCTCGGTGTCGTAGTTGTGCAGTTCTAGGACGAGTTTATCCGCGTATGGGAAGTCCGATAAGCTGAATTTCGTTCCACTGCCGAGATCTTCCCCTGTTGGAATGGGCGAGAGGGTAGTGTCGTAGTTGAGCCCGGATAGGAAGATCAATGCATCTGGGTTCGCGGCGTTGACTGTCTCTGCTGCGGATGTCATCTCCGTGTACCACGTCTCCCAGTTATATGGATAATCCGGGTTTTCGGTTGTAGGTTCGCGCAGCTCGTTCCGCAGACCGATACCAGTGAATGAAGGCCAGGAGGATGCGTGTGAGGCCATGTATTCCAGTCCGCGCTTCCACTTTTCCACGTTGAAGTCTGCGTCTCCGAACCAGGCGTTGTTGTCGTCGTTGGAGCAGCACCACATTGCTTTAGAGATGTGGTTGTCGAGGTGCACGTATATTCCCTGGGTATTGCACTCTTCCGCGACCATGTCGTAGACATCCAGTCTGGTCGTGCTGTTTGTGATCTGGGGATTGGATGAGGTGATCTGGTTAAACACGGCGGTTCCATTCTCGGATCCTAAGGCGTCGATGAAGGAGTCTTGGACGGTGGTGTCGCCGTTGTCTAGAATGTTGTCGACCAGTTCGATGGGAAAGGTGAGCCTGATGACGTTCATTCCTAGGGATTTTATCTTTGATACGGTTGACTCGATGGAGGCGTATTGGAGGCCTTCTGGGACCATGGCCTCGCCTGCACCGGGCCAGTTCACGCCTGCAAAGGTAACGGGAGACCCGGTGGAGTCAAGAATCCATCTTCCGGAGACACTGAATGGGGTGTTGGCAGCTAGGATGGGGAGTGCCTGCGCTGACAGGAGAAGGGAGTGAAGTTTCATATTGAAGCAATGCGAGTTAATGTTTAGGTAGGCAGAATAGGCATGGGTCTGGAGCTACTTATAGCTATTTATCTAGGATATAGAGAGGGGAACCATGTACTCTGGTGAAGATGGGCTGGTGATATCCTTCCGACATCCCCGAATAACCGATGCAAGATCTTGCAGCCGGAGAATTACCATCTGGGGTAAACGCCCTAGTTGGACCTACAATGCGGGGTATAAGTATTATGCCGTCATATTCAGCTCCCCAGGCTGATGCAGGCCCTTGAGCAAGGGCAGAATTACAATGTAAGAGCAGCCTCACTCAATAGCAAAATCCGGAATACCCCTGAAAACAACACAAAACTCACTATTGCGCGTCTTCGGACCCAGTGTCGGGCCTTCTCGGCGCACAAACATCCTCCAGTATTCCAGCGCCCTGTACAGCTCCTTCCTGAAGAAATGCCACGCTGTTACATTTAATGCATTATTCGAACTGCAGTATTCCACCCGGAATTTGGTTGGACAGGTCCTGCATCGCCAGATGTATCCTTTGTTGTGCGCTGAGGCTGTTATCTGCGCTTGTTCGGGGGGAGAGGGAGGGCGGAAGGCTGTTTATCCTGCGATACCGCGGCGGAGCCTTTCTGGAAATGCAGTAGATATAGCGTGGGTAAGCAGTGGTCCGTTTGGGACTTGTCTGTTCGTGTGTTGGCTGGCTGGTGGCGGGGATGTCGTGGTGCTTTGATGCGCGCAGATGTGGAATGGGAGCGTTGTCACGTCGACGGATTGCAGCGATCCTGTGGAACTGCGTAGTCGGTACTCTTGCTTTAAGACGAGACCGCGCTCTATCCATCTGGCAGAGGAGGTGAGGTGGTAATCCAGCGAGCAAAGCTGGGTGGTGAATTCGCCGGTGAATAGATCAGTTGGCGAACTTTGTACCGAAGTAGATCTGGAAGGTCTCGCTGCAAAATGTCACAGAGAGTCCTATCGGCGCTTCTATAATATATCTGGGTTGTCCGGCTGAGGAACCGGGTTGTGGTCCAGGGTCCCAGTGCGCGCGCGGCGGCTTTGCAGCTTAAAGAAAGGCATACCCTTGCTGGGGCAGGGAGGTAGGTCACGACCTCGTCGAATATCTCTTTTGGCAGACGGAAAAGAGTTAACTTGAGATTGGGATCTGTTGCGGTATCGGTTTGTGGTCGTTGCAAATAGGTCGGACGTGCCGGCTTAGGGCTCCGCTGGCCATGACTGTACGGTGTAGAATTCGAGGATGGATGGAGTCTTTGGATCGCCTTACGGGCATTTTGTTTATTCTACATTTCATGTTTTAGGAGATAACGTGCTTTTATTCTGGCCTGTCGATTAGGCAGCAGCTGTGGAACCTAATACTTTATAACTGATAAAGGATGGATGAATCACCTAATGATATGATTCCTTAACTAGGCAGTCTCTTCATACATTGTTAAAGCCTTTTCGACCCTGCTTCTCAATGTAGCCAGATTTTCGACCCGTTGATGGGCAAACACCAGTCGCACAAAGTACATTCCATGTACATCCCCGCATTTATCCATCGGTCTCACCTTGACGCCCTGCTCCGCAAGTCGCCCTGTAGCCTCCTGTGCAGTAAGACCAAAATCGCTGACTCTGAGAAGCAAGCTCCATCCTCCGGCGGGGATACCAATTGGAAGCCCACGGAGGACGTAGAGAACCATGTCCCGGCGTTTGCGTGCTGTTTCTATCAAGTCACCTCTGGACAGGCGAAAGGACGCCACTTCGCAGCAAGTGAAGCGATCGGGCTTGCTCGGGACCACGGGTCGTATATTTGAAACAAGTCCCTCAGGACCGACCACGTATTCAAAGCTTTGTAGCTTCTCATCCAAAAGCCCCGAGCCGCTGCCAATAATCAGGGTCCGGTCTTCCATGCCTGGGAACGATGCCGGATGGGTCCACATGGAACGGACGAAATTATAAATGACGGTGTCAAACGAGGTCTCGAAGATTAACAGGAGGTTAGATTCCACACAGAGTCTACCAATGAATCCCCAATCCTGGTGGGAGAAAAGGGCACCCGACGGCATGCACGGTGACTGGAGGAGCATAGCCTTGGTATTGTCTGTGATACAATCTGCGAACGCCCGGTAGTTGACAGCCCATGTTTGACCAGGACGGAATATCAGAGGAGCCAGAATGGGTCTTGCACCCACGGCTTGGACGGAATGTATAAGGGTTCGCGACGTCGGGTCTGTGAGAATCACCTGGTCAGTTGGCCTGAGAAAGGTTCGGAGAACGCCCAGGAGCGAAGAACCGGGGTCGCCAATGAGGCAGTTGCGTTTCGCATCGTACTCATGCCCTGCCATGGCGGAGACGTGATTGACAGCCACCTGAGCTGCCGTCTTTGGATAGCCCATCTCTTGAGCATAAACCCTTTCCGACGGCTCGGCGGGATCGGGCGCGATGCTGGGGTTGAGGAAATCCAAATCAAGAGGCTCCATGGTGGCAGAAGACAACCGTAGGTGCAAGAGCCAAGTAGAAGGAGCAATCTGGGCCCGGCAGAGTCTTTTATATTGAGACTTGTGCACGCGTGGAAGGCACGACAAGAGCTACTTGGACTTCACTGCCGCTTTGCACAAAGGCTGCAGGAGTGAAAAAGCCATTCACTTCGCGGTAGTTCCGTTTGTCAAGCTTCAAACATAAAGCCTGTACCAAAAGTGGTGCGGAAATTTCTTCCGAGTCTATTGTATAGTCTATATATATCTTGACATGACGCTAGAAGACGCTATCTAGGAATCCAAGCTGTATGCCTTGTGATACTCGTAGCCATAATATATAGATAGGCCATATTCTCACATTGGATGTCCGAGGACTGGGGTTGGATGGTGGATATTAGCATAATTATTATAGACTATTTATCAATCTAACAATGAATATCAGGTATAGATAATGGCCATAAAGACGTATGATGTCCTCGATGCATTGTCTTGCATAACTTGTTAGCATAATTATTTTCAATTTCTTTATGATTTCTTTATGATTTTATAATTTCTTTTGATTTCCTCCACAAGAGACATCGGCAGCCTGCGGTCTTTCATTCGCGGAGATTTGTCTGACGTGCACGCCCAACCCGAACTATTGGCGATCGCCAGCTGGAGCAAGAGCTGCACGGCGATAATTGGCCACCAGCCACGAACTTGCGATCATCCTGCCGGGATTGTGTGAGAACAAGGCGCTGATCCGGCTGAGATCCAGTCCAGGTCCAGTTCTCGTCCTGATCCACGCAAGGACCGGTCCTAGCGCCAGATGCAGCCTTTTCAGCTCCCCCCCCCACCCCCGAATTTGATCGATTTCAACTTCAACTCCTTCCTGTGCAGGTCGGTCATTTCTTGCATTGAAGACTCCATACCATGGCGATCGCTTCGGAGGAGTCACCGCTGCTGCCTCCTCAGTCCGACACAGAGTCAGCCAAGGGCCCAACTACGCCTCCGGTAACAAAGCGATCGGACCTTTTGTTAATCTACGGGACATTCCTAGGTATTTCTATGCTATCTAGGTCGCGAGTCTGTGAAGCTTGGCTAACAATATTAGGTGTCTTCCTTGCAAGCGCGGACGAAGCCCTAGTTATCTCCACGTACAGCGCCATCGCATCGCAGTTCCACCGTCTCTCCCAAGGACCATGGCTACTCCTCGCATATAACTTCGGCTACTGCATATCGCTGCCTGTGGTAAGCAACGGCAATACATAGGTGTGGTTCGGGATATTTACTCTTTCCAGTACAGTGTCCTCGGGGACGCATATGGACGCAAGAATGTCCTCGTTTGGTCTTATACGATGTTCGGGTTCAGCTGTCTTGCCTGGTGAGTACCGTGACCATTTATCGAGGTCTGCTCTGGTCTGATAAGAGATAAAGCGGTGCAAGTGCGACAATCACCCAGCTAGTTCTATCGAGGGTGCTCGCTGGCTCTAGCGGTGCTGGCATGGTAATTGTGGTTTCGGTCATCCTCAGCGGTAAGTACCCGTCCAGCAGAATTGGCTACTTATATTGAGTGATATTAGATATAATTCCACCGCATGAAATCGCTCTATATCGGAGCTATCAAAATATTGTCAACGTCGCCGGCCGCAGTCTCGGTGCTCCCATCGGGGGCTTTCTCACAGATACCATCGGGTGGAGATGGTAAGGCTTCCATGAATTTGCGACTTTGCACTTTCTAACAAAGTCTAGGGCATTCTACGGCCAGATCCCGATTATCCTCCTTTGCACGTTGTTTGTCGCAATTCGCCTGCCTTCTTTCCTGAACGACACCCTCGTCGACGAAGCTGAAGATCGGGGCGACGAGACAAAGTCCAGGCGATCGCCCGTCTGGGAGCTGGACTTTGCAGGGATATTCACTTTCTCTGGTACTATCCTGATACTGCTGTTCTTTCTCGAGGCACTGGGGACCCTTAATGAAGAGAACGCCCTTCAGACTGCGCTGCTGGGACTTGCCTTTGTGTCTGGGTGTATAACATTCATACTGATCGAGCTGTTCTGGGCTGAGAAGCCACTGATTCCGATTCGGATTCTGTCAATTGGGATTGGGGCCCATTTCCTCCTACAGGTTTTACTTCTTGGTGGTCGGTCCGCGGTATGTTATTCTCACTAATTGAGCTGAAGATGATGTTAACGCCAGTCCAGCTCGTCTGCAACCTCGTACCATATTTCATTCGCGTCGAGAACACAAGCGACTTCCTTGCTTCTCTATGCCATGTCGTACTGGCAACCGGGGTCTCCATCGGTGGCGTTGCATGCGGCCTGGTGATTAAACAGTACGTCCCCTGAAAACCATATGATTGATTCCAACTCACCTCAGTACGCAACTAATCTAATATAGCACGAAACGCTGTAAATCCATGACCCTGACCTCCCTCCTCGTCCAAACACTCTGCGCCCTTCTCATCTTCATCCAATGGCGCAACGGTTTCAAACTCTGGTACAGCATCTACCTCCTCGGCCTCGGTATCGCGCCGGGGATCCTCTTCCCGGCATTGTTCGTCGGGATGGCGACGTATGCACCGGAGGGAAAGCTGCATGTTTGTATTGGGACGTACTACCTCAGCCAGCAGCTCGGTCTTATTATCGGTCCTGCGGCTGGGTCGGCTTTGAATCAGAAGTTGTTTGCGGCGAGGCTGTGGACGGCTTTGGGGGGGTTGAAGGATAAGAGTGTTGTAAGTGACTTCTAGCCGTTATATCTGGATGGTATATGGATTACTGATTCACTGGCTGTTTATCAGATAATAAACCGGATTCTGAACGAGGTGCGATATGCGAATACACTTCCCTCGGCGCTGAGGGAGGTCGTGAGGTCGAGCTACCTGGACAGTTTTCAGGCTTTGCCGCGTATGTTAAGGATTTCCATCCGAGTGAATTTGAGGCTGACGGGGTATTATTTAGTTCTTACGATGCTATTGTCTGCTGGTATGATTCCGATCGCTGCGGTTCTGAGGGAAGCAGAGGTGTAATAGAGAATGAGAGAAACAGGACAGAACGGGCTGAACGTGGAAGATAAAAGGCGCGATATATACTTGGAACACATTCTATTAATTGTAGGTATACAACATATAATAAGGTAATAAGATATTGGCTATACTCGGGACACTGCTTCAAGTGTTCGGATCTTTAAATTGTTTACCGCGCAAATGCTGTAGTAAAATTATATCACTTCTATCAGTTACAACAAAAGAATAACAAAACATGTAGCATGACAAGTGCTAGAATCGAACAACCCGTGTAAAGGCCTTTGCCTGGATTACAAGCCGGGCATGGTCTAGCCAGTAGACTGCCGGGATAGGCATGGTATTCACAGATAGTGTCTTACTAGCCTGCGAACTCGGTGGCAAAGATGGTCCAGCAGGCTCAGAAACAGTCACAGCCGTTGGGTCGTCGGTAGTGTAGCACGGGATATTCCTGGGGTTGTCATCGAAAAGGTCGAGGGCAGCCTGTAGGGCCAGATCGTAGACCCAGCGGCTGTACACTCGGACCAGACAGCTACGGGTGATGGTAAACTGTACAGGCGTCCCGCCCATCACGGTAGGGGTCACTTCGATGTTTGTCATGGTGAACGGCTGGAGCGTTTCATACTGCGCACAGGGTGTGTGGCGCTTAACAGCTATCAGGGGGGACAGGGTGAATGGCTGGCCTGGTTGATATGAAAAGGTATGCATCAGGGTGATACTGTGGCCTATATTGACTGCTCTCTGAGCAGGTTTATACCAGATCAATGCTACTTGGTTGGTCAAGGGGTCTGCGAGGCAACTGGCCTTCCAAGCTGGGGAATACTTCATGCTGTGCAGCAACTGACCGTCTCGGCCCTTGACAATTTCAACTGTGCCGACCCATTTCGAGGAGTCTGATATCAAAACGAGGAGCTCTTCGCCGTTGACTTCCACGAGCCGGACCAGACGATCAGGTACAGATTTGCCCTCCGCCAGCCAGGCACTCTGACTATGAAAGCACCGAGCGCCCCTGCGAACTCGATATACTTCCTTTCCAGTTCGAAAATCATATGCCAGCAGAACCCAACTGGAAGGTCTTTCCGCACTCACGCAGTATACATACGACCGACCTAGCGCGACTGGCCCAAATGACACTCGCCATGAGAGGGAACGAGAACACAAGTCTTGGATGGGATAGGAATAGTCCCAAAGCCTTTTCTCTTCGACGGGGGAATACACGAAGAGCCTTGAGAATCTCATGTCAGCGATGTCACCACCGTGCCGCGGTGCCTTTCCTTACCTACGTTCCTGGACGCGGAGATGTTCAAGATTCACCAATACCACCCCGTCGCGATTGACAAACACTGCAACCACGGTGCTATCGAGAAACCTCTCGGACATTCGCGGTATTTCATACACCTTCAACTCGCTGTCCTGCGGGTTATGTGCGGGCTCAAGAGGGCGCCAACGGAGGACTGAGTCGAGGTCCGAAAAATTGGGATCTCCCCTCGACAGGTGTGCAACAAAGTCCCCGACATCCAGGTATCCTACCGGGCCATGGCACGAAAATAAAGAAGTAGCCTTGGCGGAGTTCATACGATAGAGACTGGATGCTGTAGCAGGTTGTTAATCGTCAGGTCTCTGCTAAAGGAAGGCGGGAGTGGGCATAGAGTACCTACCATGGTATTTGATTTCAGCAATGGGCATTCCCTGCCATACAGTAGCCGGGACTGTCTCATAACAAAGGCGCCGTAGCTTTTGGCCAGCGAGTTTGGAGCTCTGATGCATCCATATGAGAACTGCAGACTTCCAGGCCTTGCTCAAGAATACACAGGAGACGATGTCAACGATGGGTAGACGGTCGAAAATCAGATTCAGGATGTCCCCGTTTAGATTATGAACTGGATCACGCAGCTTTCCGCGCAGGATGTCCTTTCTCGGCATCTTTTTCATGTGCTGGAGGTCTAGTGCTGTATCTGCATCTGGTGATGCACTTAGCACGCGTTTGTTGGACATGGTGGCAGATTTAGAATAGAAAGAGGATAAAGTCTGAGACTCCTGGGCAAATTTTCCGGAAAACCCCATGTATATTTATACATGGAATAATTCATTGAAGGATTATATTTGGGGCTATTTACTTTCTTCTTCATACCCTACAGCAGCCCCGCTTGAACGTATTCACTGCTGGACTGGAATTCGGGTACCTGCGTCAATGATTGTTTAAATAATCCTTTCAATGCTTCTCGAAAATCTGGAGCCACGTTCACTGGCATTGGTGATCAGAGGTATCTACCTAGTTGTCGGGGCAAGCGTAGTCTTTTATCCCCTGACAACGCAGGCCTCGCTAGAATAACGGAGAAAAGTATCGAATGGGAGGAGTATTATCTTCGGACCATGAAAATACCTATTATGTTAGCCGTTCTGCTATACGGCTTTATATGACAACCACAAGTTGGATTAATTAGAACATGTCGCATATATATAATGCCCTATATGTCACCATAATATACAAACACTGGTAATAATCCCAGAAAAAGTATATTACACCAATTGCCATGCATCAGTCGAATATACCAGTAGGACATAGATTCCTTAGAATAACTCTCCACCTGTGTTTCCCTTCTCCACCTCATCTGCCTGCTTCCGCAGTGTGTCAACACGGAAGCTCCGAAGAGCATTCTCAATTCGTTGTCTCCTCTCAGGATCGGATGCAAGAGGGCGACCGCCGTACGACATACCACCGAGCAAGCCTGTATAATAATTACACGTTAGTAACTGGTGTCAGAACGCAGAATGAGAGCCTTACCGAGTTCACCACCGAGGAAGAGGCCTCCCGCGGAGGCAAAGAAATACGTCGCAAAGTCACCGAGGGTAGTCGGCTTGAGCATGGGTGTAATATCCGGCAGCGCTTCTACTCTATATTAGATTCATCGTGCAGCAAGGCGAATGTACGTACCGGTTCGACCGTCAGCAAATACGACCTTGGTGGGCTTCTCGGCCGCGCGAAAGACGTCGAAGAAGACCTTTCTCGATCTTCTTAACCGAATCGCAGTGTATAATCCGAGCCCCAGCCCGACGGCTGCTCCGACGCTGGCCCATGAGGAGATGGTCTTCGAGGCGGAATTCAAGGCATCGCGATCGCTTTGCTGGAGGTCGTGCTGGATGTGGTAGTCGGCCAATTTGCGCAGTTCGTCGCCGCGCTCTCTGCCGGAATGGGAAAACAGGCCAGACATGTTGACTGAATGATGAATTGAACTTTGTAGGTCAAGAGATTGTAATAATGAAGCGCAGTGGGAGAATTCAAGCTGCCCGGTTTAGAGTTGAGAGTTGAGTGACGTAATGACATGGCAAGCCCTAGGATGCGTGCCCTATTTCCTGATTAGGCGGGTCCGCTAACTCGGTCCGGGTCCTCCAAACCAAATTATCCCCACACGACCAGAAAGCCTGGCAGCCTGCAAGTCGTCATGGTCCACCTCCAATCCCTCCCCACGGAGCTTCTGGACCGCATTCTTTCGTTCCTTGCTGACTCCTCCGGCGAACCCCCCGGCAAGGAACACCACTGCTGCGCCACTGCCGACTTGTACAATGCCTGCCTGGTCTCGCAGAAATTTCGCAATCTCTCACAGCCGCTCTTGTTCCGCAATTTCAATGCCGACGATACCGAAGACCCCTTGAATCTCCTGATCCGGTTCACCAAGTGCGTCTATCTGCGCCCCGAGCTTGGAGGACACCTAAAGACCCTCAGCATTGCTGCATTGGATAATGGAGACTTTTACGGAGAGCCCGAGCTCGCCGACACGATAACCGGGCCCCAGGTCGATCCTGAGGATCTGAAGTTCGTTCAGAAATCAATACGAGATCTGCGCTTGGGTGATTTGGAGAAACAATGGTTGAAGGCACTGGAGAATTGGCAATTCTCACCGGTTGTTGCACTGCTCGCTCACAAGACCCCCGACCTGCGTGCGCTTCGTATGCCTCATGACCCTGTGATCCGCGACGCACTCACTTCCCTTTGCAGACGGGATGAGAAATTCCTGCCCAATCTGGATAGGCTGTGGATGATCTGCTACGAGCCGCTGGAAACTGGGTACGACATCGGCTCGTATAACGACGTTCTCAGCCTTCGTAAAATAACCTCACCGACTTTCGAGTTCGCCGACCTGCCTGGCAAGACATTCCCCGCCAGCTGGAAATCGGGCACCTTGGCGTTCGAAGAGCTGGCCTTCAACCATTGCCGCATTGACGCCTCTGGGATCAACAAACTCATGCAGGTGTGCAAGAGGGTCAAGTCTTTCGTTTACCAGAACTTTGCTCTCACCCCAGACGAAGCCCGAGATGAAGCCCTGGAGCTTCCGGAATTCACTGCTGCTGAGGTCCATGCTGCCGTACTTCCTCACAAGGACTCCCTCGAGCACTTCCACCTCGAATATCTCCGTGAACCTTGGGAAATTTCTACTCCCGATGCATACCGCAAATATTGCGAACGCTGCGTGAAGCTTCCCTCGTTCCAGGACTTCCCCGTTCTCGAAACCATAATCGTCCAGCACGCCCTGCTTCCGGACTTCCCGCGGTTCCCGCCATCGTTGCAACGACTGGATATCACCGACTGCAACTCGTCGATCCGAGACATGGTCACTGACATCGCGAGCGACTGTAAGCGTGGCAAATACCCTCGCCTGACCGAGTTCAAGGTGTTGACCACCGACATCACAAAACCAATCAAACTGCCCGGGCAGATTGTCCCGCCTGGGAAGACACCAGAGCAATGCTTCCGCAGCCTTCGGGATTTGTTCAAGGGAACATCGGTGGACTTCCAGATCCTGCCGTACGCTGTACCAGCCATGCTTGGCGATGGCTACGACGACGACGACGAGGACGACCCTGACGGTCCATTTGCACTGCAGGACCCGCCCAATGGCGCGCAGCTGTTGTCCCAGCTGATGATGGTGGCGGCGAACAGTCCACAGCTCGCCGCCCTGATGGCGGACATGGCGAACAATGAGTGGCAAACCGAGAGCGAGGATAGTGACTGATCAGAATGCCATATTTGATTTTGGGGACAGAAAAAGCAATAATATGTTCATTCACATAGAATTCTCGGATACGAGACTTCCTGGAGATACCCGGCTTTAATAGCATAAGTTAATACGATAATTCATGACAAGGGACTTGATGTAGTCTGTGCTCAGACCCACCCAGCCACTAGCTTACGGATCAACAATACGCAATCTGTCCGTTGCAATAGCAATAAACCAATCAGCGGCCAGCTGAGGCGAGAACGTACATCAAACTCCCTATTTCCACGCGGTGGATCCGAACAATGTCTCTGTCAGTCCATTTCGTCACGATGTTAGTGCAGAACAGAGTTCGGATACGCCGATTTAAACGATCTTCATCCATCCTACTGGCCGCTGTGACCGACTTCCCCATCTCCGGACGTCGTCGGAAGTCTTCTTCCCCATCGTGCCAATTCACAGCCACAGACTCGCGAATCGCGCCCTCGCTTTACGAGGGATCCTTGCATTAGCCCGTCAACGGCAAACCAAGGAAAGGGTCTGTCCAGCTGACCGCAGATGTGGGAGCTCAAAACAACCGGCCCAGCTGCGACTGATTGCGATTTCTCCTCGTCGCTCAGCCAGCCAAGTTCATAACGTGCGATAATATAACATGGTTCCCGACGAAAGGGGAAAGACTAAACGCCGCAACTGGAAGCCCCCAGTGCTGACTTGGAGAATTGGCGCGCCGCCGCCGAAACGGACTAAGGTAGCCTGCCTTGCCTTGTCTTCTAATGCATTTCGTGCTCACTTCAAGGAGCAAAGCTCACGTCGGTGCTAACACTGAAACAAAGGCCATTGTTAAAGAACCTGAGCTCTTGCCCGCTGAGCAGGGTCCGCCGCCGGGGCCTCGGACGGAGAATCCATCGGGGCCAGGAGAAGATAAAGAAGAACACCAGCGACAACTACAGCAAGCCCTGCGCGCCGAGAAAGTGCCTTCGCCGGAAATCCGCGAGATAACATCTTCGCTGGATCCATTCTGCCAACTTCCTTATGTGTTGACCCCGGAAAATCGGGCCTTGCTTCACTGCTGTACGTACACTTGACCTCACAGGCTAGCAACTACTACGATTAACGGCCCGATTAGACCTCCTTCAAGTCCCGCCCAAGGTGTATGGAACGCGTCCGGATACAGTCTTCAGCGCGGTGCGGGATGTCAGCCTACCCATGTCGCTGCGCTCCAGCCTGACGATGTGGTGGATGATCATAGCAGCGGATGGACTCTTCGCACATCCAGGCGCGGATCACGCCGACACCGTAGCCCGCAGAAAGGGACAAGGGTATCGACTACTAAAGCACTCTCTCAGCCAAAATGCGGGCAAAATCACCGATGATTTACTGTGCGGGATTATCATGGCTGCGATTACCGAGGCCAGGCTTTCGGACCCGATAGCCTGCCATGCGCATTTGAAGGGGTATGAGGCGGCCATTGAGGCAAGGGGTGGTCTTAAGAAGAGTCTGATGGATTGTGAGATTGCGGCTTTGAGGTTGGCGCATTTGATGCCGTATCTTGTTTGTGAACCGTTCCCTGCTGCGGAGGGGTCGGTTCAGGAGGAACAGGTGCAGCGGTTTGTTGAGTTTTTGATATCCAGGATGAATGATGCCACTGGGCCAGACGCTGTATCACCACAGGCTGGCCTTGCTCAGTTGAAGAGCATGGTGGTGGGACTGGGGTTACTGCGGAGTGGGCTACGGTTCTACCTGCAGCCCGACGAACGCGAAGTAACACGATTCGCGGATGAGGCGGCGTTATTCCTCGCCTTGTTCCTGGTTACGCGGACGCTCTGGAAATATCGCGAATCGGCCGACGATTCCCAGCTGTTCTTGTCGCGGTTGAACGCGTTTTTCGAAGCCAGCACTGGATTTGACCCGCATACAGAACGGCCCCTCCTGACCGAGCAGGGATTGATGTGTTGTGTTATCAAGGTTATCCAGAATCTACCGGGGACGCCGCACAGCGATGGCGGGGTGTCGACTCTGATACATAGTGTTGATGCGGTTCAGGTCTACCGTACGATCACTTTACGGAGTGCACGCGAGGAGGCTAGGCTCATACTTTGTCGGGTATTGTCGGATACGAGTTTTGATGACATCTAGCCGATGTCGGGACCGTCAAATTCATACTACATATATTGGATATGCGAGAAGGTCAGATCGTCTCACTCCAATCGACGCTCCGATCCTCGCGAATAGTCACCTGCGTCGTCCAGCTTTCAGGCATCTGCTCGAAAAGCAGCCATGCCTGTTCTGCGACGACTGTCGGCGAGAGAAGCTCATCCTCGGACATAACGCCGCCGACCACGACCAGACCAACGTGTATCCCAAGGCAGGAATAAGTCTTCTGCAGCGACTTGACCATATTAGCCTGCGCGGCCTTGGCCATGGACAACGAAAAGAGGTCCGGGATCGGTTCGATGGGCAGGAGGCTGCTGGTTACGAGGAACGAGGGCTTCCAGTCGCACAGTGACCGCGACCGCGACTTGTCGAGTAGGATGGGTATTGCCCAGCGGGCTGTTATGTATAGGGCGAGGTTGGCCACCTGGTCGAAATCTGTCAGTGGCTTCTATCAAACCCTGTCCGTGCTCAGACATACCCGCCAGTCAGTCTCGATGGTTTTGGTGGTAGCTGTGAACAACGGACTGACCCCAACGCGCGCAGCGTTGTAATACACACATTCCAAGTTCCCAAACTGGTTGATCTCCTTGAAGGCATCTTCGAGCCGTTCGATGTCGCAGACGTCAACCTGCCATGTTTGGACGACCACCTTCCGGCCGACGCTGGCGGCTGCTCCCTCCACAGCTATGCGATCCTTAGCGAGCTGCTCGACATTTCGGGCGATCAGAGCGACGCGATTGAAATGCTGCTGCGCGAAATGTGAAGCCACCGCGCGTCCAAGACCAGGACCAGAGCCGATCAACAGCAGGAGACGATTCTTGCAGTCCCCCATCTCGTCTGTTCGGAGTGCTCCCACCCAGGTGTTGGGAATAACGGCTTTTGCAAGACTTAATATATGCGAAGAAATTACCGTATACCAACAGCGGCTATTGATAATCGGGCTGCAATCACCGAAACAGGCGAGGCGTGTGATTTGCAGCTGAACGGAATCCATCCCACGCGGCCGAGACCGGGACCCGCCGCGAGGGAATCATCTCGAGATTTGCAACCTCACTTTGACACTTACCGATCGCGCCATTCTTACGCTAACATCTGGGACTACGACGACAGGCGCTCCCTGGCGGCGGTCAGACAGCCAGAGTGAGACATGCGACGATCCTTGTCCGTTAGCGAGACCGCATACCCACTCTTCTTTGTTTTCTTTGTTTCCTGTTCAGCCACATGCAGACTTTATCCCGCTCCTTTGTCCTTACAATGCCGCAAATTGGGCTTGGAGTCGACCTTGGATCACGGCTGGAACAAAGACTCTTTGTCTTTCCTGCAGGTCTTGGCTTGGTTTCGCTTCGACTGTGCCGCCCAATGCGTTGGGTTAAAACCCCACAACGTGGTCCTGTAACTGGAGGTCAGGCGAATGGTTACTGAAGTAGCCATTTTATCGGAGAATTCGACGTCGTGGCATATTGAATGATACAAGTGTACCCTTGGATGGTTGTAACTTACCCAAGGAATTGGCGCTGTTGGGTGGACTCTTTGCCTTGGTGTTCATGGTGATGTTGAGGCTGGGCAACCATTGGAGTGTGTATAGAAAAGTACCCTGTACAATTTCAGTCTTCAATAATTTCAAAGTTAAAAGCTATATAATAAGAACATAGCTGTATATAAATGGAAGCATTCAACCCCCAAGGTGGTATGGTTCATCGTATTACCGGGTAGTATTGTGATAGTTATATATAACGCTATTATTCAATGCGATAGACATGAGTAAACGTCAAACTATATACAGTACTCACAGCCTCGCAGCAACAGGCGCACCCCTACCAGCATTCATCATCTCGCCCAACTTCGCCGCCATAGCCGCAATAGGAGCAGTGGGATGTCCACTAATCTGCTCAGGAAACACACTCGCATCCATAACCCTCAACCCCCTAACACCGTGCACCCGACACTCGGTATCGACAACGCTATTCTCAGACGACGGCCCCATGCGCGCCGTGCCGACGGGGTGGTATAGCGTGAAGGCTTTCGCGTCCATGAACCGCAGCAGCTGCTCGTCGGTGATGTTGTCCGGGTTGCTGCTGGAGTATGGCCACCAGTAGGAGGTTGGGTCGTCGTTTACGGGGACGGCTTCGAAGTATTTCTGGAAGGCGGGGCTGTGGATGATTTTAATGCAGACGCGCAGGCCGACGAGGAGGACGTTGCGGTCGTTGCTGCCTTCGTCGCTGAGGTATTTCGGGTCGATAACGGCTGAACAATTAGTTATAGGCTTCACGTGTCTATACCATGCTGGGGAACTTACGAGGATCGAAGACATCGCGACTCTTCAGGGTGACTGTGCCGTGACTCTGCGGGCGAAGTCCAATCGGGACGAGAGTGAACACACTACTCCCATCAGCTGGTCTCTCCTCGCCATGATGGATGAATGCGATGGGGGCGCCGATGATCTCGATATCCGGTGCAGTAGCGCCAGATGCATTGTCCTTGGGAGCGTTCACAGTCTGGGGGAAGCTGTAGTCCGTGGTGCGAATGAATGCAGCTGCCTCGCCGACATTGCTAGTCAACGGACCACCACCGGTAAGCATCCAGCGCGCCAGGGCCGGGAGGGCGTTGAGGCCATCGCCTAGGTAGTCGAGGGAGGCGCTGCGCTTGGCCTTGCCGATGATGGGGGTCGTGCACAGGTGGTCTTTCATGTTGCGGCCTACGGCGTCGTTTGCTTGGATTACTGGGATCCCGTGAGCTTTCAGTTCGTCGGCTGGTCCGATACCGCTGAGCAGCAGGGTCTGTGGAGTGTTGACTGTTCCTGCGCTGAGGACGACTTCTCGTCGCGCGTGCACTTCGAAGCGCGGGCCACCCCGGGACATCTGGAACTCCACGCCTATTGCCCGCGGCTCTCGGGGATTGGTGATCTGGTCGAATAGGATGCGGGTCACGTAGGCGTTGCATGCAACATAGAGATTCGGCCGCGCCAGCACCTCTGGCGTGAGGAAGGCCGTTGCGAGCGATGCGCGCTGGCCCTTGGGGTCGATGAAGGTCTGGAACCTCGTCACGCCCATGGTGCCCTCGCGAGAGTTGATGTCAGGGTTGGGAGGGATATCTGCTTCCTCGCAGGCAGGCAGGAATCCCTTTTCCACAACCTCCGATAGCCACGCGTACCCCGTGTTCCATTGCCCGAGTCTGCCGCGGTGCTGGCGGTTGATGGACGGGCGGTTGGGATTGTGGGTGAATTTCTCCATGATGCGGAAATGCGGCGCAAGGTCATCGTAGCTCCAGCCTTTGCAGCCGTGGACTGAGGCCCATTCGTCAAAGTCGGTGCTGGAGCAGTGGTGGTACATCATGGCGTTGAGGGAGGAGGAGCCGCCGAGGACTTTGCCCCGGGGCCAGTACAGTCGGCGGTTGGCAATCTCGGGTTGTTCGACCGTGTAGTAATCCCAGTCGTTCTGGGTGTGGAAGAGCTTGGAGAACAGCATCGGGACCTTGGACTCGAAGACCTTGGTGTTGTCGCTGCCGGCTTCCAGCAGCAGCACCGAGACGTTCTTGTCTGCGGACAGCTTGTTGGCGAGCACGCACCCTGCTGCGCCGGCGCCAACGATCACTAAGGAAGTCAGTGCATGTTTTTCATGGGTGGATGCATGTTTACCTACCGTAGTCATAGTTTACCAAGCCCGTCTGGGCGGACGCAAACGTGACGGGCGGCCCTACGAGCCGTTGCGGTGTCGCATAGTGCTGGGGGTCTGTATGCGGGTTGCGGCCCATGGTGACAAGGAGGTAATTGGATTTGGAGACGAGAATACTGAAATTGGCCGGCGCAGCCACATGCTTATATGAAGGATTGGTCGGGCCTCGGTGGAATTCAGGATGCGGGGAGAATAGAGTATTGCGGTTCCGCACCCCGCAAGGTTGATCAAGAGTCTAACTGCGTTTATCTTAGACCTGCGAGGCACCGGTGGGTCAATAGCCCGTCGAAGTCAAGAGATCTGAGCAGGCCAATTTTTGAGCGGTTGAAGTCTGAACATGGGGTAATACCCCGGTTATCCCACAAACCACCAATATCTACATCCTCTGGAGTAGTATCAGCAGCTCAAGATATCTGCAGTAGAGCAGCTGCAGGGTACGCAGTAACTGCTTCCACAGTCCCATCACTTGCTGGTCGATAGTTGATAAATTTAAGCTACACGGTGAGACCATGCGGGGTACTATCCACAGCCCAAGAGAAAAGCCACGAGCAGGAGTACTTAATGAATAATGACTGTTAATCCCCCTATGACCCACTGCAGCTGTTGCCTAGTGTCCACTCCAGACTTACGGGGTCCCAAAGTTCGACCGGGAATCGGTGGATCCCATAAGGTGCCATAAATTGCCTGTATCAGATCTGATCTTCAACTCTTCGGTGATTCCGCGGTTCATTCCGCGCTCCAGCCACTCATTCTGGGGAAAACCGGAGGCAGATACAATCTAGATGCAGTACCTTAATAATATCACTGCTGTAGAAAGGTAGTTGTTCTTTGGCCAATATTCTCCGATTACACTCTCCAGGGAGGGTTTTTGGTGCAGTGGCATATTGACTTTATGTGTCCATCCGGCGAATGTACCAAAGGAGATACAGTCATACAGAAATCAACAATAAAACAATTGCAGTACAGTCATGGCTGGCCCAATGCCCGTTTCATATCTGGCTACGAGCGTAGCTTTAGTGAGCACTCTATTCCAACTGTGCTCGGCCTCTCGCATGGTTTTTTGAAACCCTCAGAGGTTAACCCTCCGAGTTCCAACATGGCGACCCTATTTATATCTGAGAAGTGCCACAGAGCCATCAGTCTTCTCTAAGCAATATAATAACCAAGACAAATCGAAAATTTCTAAACTGGACCCTTGTCCCAGTCGGCTCTTCAAGCTACAACCTCAACATAATGACACCAGACACAGTCACTTCAGAAATAGTATCCGGGCCTCCGGAAAACACCAAAGAGAGCCCGAACAACAACACGAGACAGACTAGAAAGGGTCGGAGATTCTGGCTCATCCTGCTCGGCATCGTCTTGACGAGTCTGCTGACGTCCCTGGAAGCCACCATCACCTCCACGGTCTTACCAGTCATTGTTTCCGATCTGGGCGGCGGCGATAACTACATCTGGGTAGCGAATGGATATTTCCTGACCATGTAAGCCTCCCCTTCTAGATGTTGGGTAGTGGTTAGTAACGATCCTAGGGCGTCCCTTCAACCACTATTCGCACAAATCGCGAACGTCTTCGGCCGTCGGAGGCCCTTGATCATGTCAACGATTGTCTTCTTAATTGGAAGCGGCATATGTGGCGGGTTAGTACGGCGGTATAGAGGAAGAGACATGCAGACATGCTGATGAGAAATAGATCCACCAACATGGCCATGTTGATCAGCGGCCGCGTGCTGCAGGGCGTTGGAGGGTCTGGCATCAGCGTCCTAGTCGAAACAGTCATTTGCGACTTGGTTCCTCTCAGGGAGAGAGGAAACTACATGGCCCTGGTGTTTGGCATGATCTCTGTGGGAACCGCGTTGGGACCTTTGTTCGGCGGCCTCATTGTCGACTACAGCACCTGGCGCTGGGCGTTCTATATGGCATTGCCTGTTGGCGGCCCGGCACTGGTGCTGCTGGTTGCGTTCCTGCATGTTAATTACGACAAGTCGAATACTCTGGCGACGAAGCTGAGGGCCCTCGACTGGCTGGGCAACGTTGTCTTCATTGGAGCTTCGAGCTCCGTGCTGATTGCGCTTGGCTGGGCTGGAGCCGGAGGCGAATACTCGTGGTCTTCGTTCCGCGTGATTGTGCCTCTTGTTGTAGGCATGGTTGCGTTGGCAGGCTTCATCGTCCTCGAGGGCTCTCGCTTTGTGGCGAACCCGATGATGCCTCTACACCTCTTCTCAAACCGCACATCGGCTGCCACTTTCGTCCTCACCTTTCTCCACGGTGTCATCACCATGTGGGCGTTCTATTTCCTCCCGGTATACTTCCAAGGCGTGCTCAGTGCAACGCCATACCGGTCAGGGATCCTGCTTCTGCCAAGCATTCTCGCCTTGATCCCCTTTGCCATCGCTGGCGGGTTACTGCTGACCAAGTTCGGGCGGTACAAACCAATCCTCCTCGTCGCGTTCGCTCTAGTCGTCCTCGGATTCGGCCTCTTCTCGCTTCTAGATCAGAACTCCACCCTGGGTGCCCTAGTCGGGTTCCAGATCATCGAGTCCGCCGGCGCCGGCCTGGCCATCCCAACCCTCCTCCCTGCCCTCCTGGCCCCATTGACAGACAAGGATACGGCGCTGGCGACGGGCACGTGGTCCTTTATGCGCAGCTTTGGCGTGACATGGGGCGTTGCCATTGCCGGCGCCATCTTCAACAATCGAGCTGAACAGTTGGCGGGGCAGGGGGTTATAACGAACGCGGCTGTAGCGTCGGAGTTCAGGCATGGTGGCGCTTACCAGCGCGCTACGGCGAGTTTCCTGGATGGGCTTTCGTCAGAGACACGTGCTCAGGTTGTGGCCCTGCAGAATGGTAGCTTACGCCGGTCGTGGCAGGTTGCTATTGCGTTTGCGGCTGTGGGGTTCATTGTTGCTGCGGTTCCTAAGGAGATTCCGCTTAGGAAGGAGCTGGATAGTGAGTTCGGTATGACAGAGAAGACGGACGACACGGTGGCCACGCCGTGAGACGGGACTGTTTATACAGCAGTAGACAGACACGTTTTTCTATCACCAAGGGATTCCGGAAGGGGGTAATAATGTGTAGTAATTGTGCATGTTATCAGTTTAACCAACCCTCGTGATGTCGCAGCCATTGCAGAGGTACCTCCATATGGCCTAGTGCTGAGATGTTGTCGTGTTCCTGTTCAAAACAATGCGACTGTATTGCTTATATTTTCCCTGATCGAATCCACGTACGACTTGTTTCCCCGGGGCGACCTGACGTCCTCCTGTGCCATAACAACACGAAGCAACCGTGCCCGGTCTACATCAGCGAATATCCCTTTCGGTGATGCAGCCCCCTCGCCCGAGAGACAGTATACCGCTGGGAGACCGAGACAGCGCTCTACAGTTTGAATGTGACTTTGGATGACATCAACTACTCCCTTAGCATATACTTTCCCCGGCACGTCCTGGAGCGAGGAGATGCCCACGACGCGGAATACCGCCTTGACTTTGATTGACTTGATGGTTTCGGTCGGTATCTGAGATAGGCACTGGTAGACGGCATGGAATAGAGAGTCGTAGAGTCTGATCAGCTGGAGATAGCTCGAAAGGACTAGCAGGGTTGTTTCGGTGCTGATGGCTGACTGCGCTAGGTTCTGGATAATATCGACGAACTCTTCCGCACACATTATTGCCATGGCGAGTGGATTTTCAGACATCATGTCCATGGTGTCCGCGGGGCAGTTTTCTACAATGTTGCGAGGGTCTGAGAGAAACCCGCCCATGGCTGAGACGTGCCGTTCGATCTTTTCTCGCAGTTGTATCAGCGAGGTAGCTGCACTCGGGCGTTGAGCAGGGACAGGACTCATTAACTGGCACCCAGAGGGACCCAGAAAGCCAACATCGAGCATGTCATCGAAATCCTGACCCGTATAAATGTCTAGGCCGTCAGCTCTCGGTGGTTCTTGTTGCAGTGGGGGCAGGCCTTCCGCGCTCAAAGGAAAGTTGAACAAATTTGCACCTCGCCCTGACGCTGACAGGGGATCTGGGTGTGGATCTGAGTGTTCCTGGAACAATACACCCTTTGGTTGATGTTGATGAACAGCTGCGCCGAAATCTTCAAGCAAGTTCAATGCCGTCTCGGGTCCGACCCAGCTGGCGGGCGTGGGTGTGTTTATGTTTACTAACATGGGCCCATCCACTGCTGGAGTACCATTAGATAACGTGAGCTCGTCTTTGTCTCGCGGAGTTCCCTTTCGTGGGCGACCAGGATAGCCAGGGGCACCAGTGACGCACGACGCTCTTGATGTGGCGCAACGCGCACATGGCTCCGTGCTGCCTTGCAGACGTAGGCATCGAACTCGCTTTGCTCTGCACTGGTCGCAGGCTGATCGTTTGGCTGCTTTTGGCATGATACTGGTACTCCGTGGTGATGAGCGTAAGCAATACGGAGCTGCGGTCTGTATAACAAATAAATCCACCTCGGAGGGTTTCTGATTACTAATACTCCGTACCACCAAATAGTTAACTATATATAATATACATAATATACATACTTGCTTTTCTAGGACAGCCAATGGCCTTCTATTTCTGTTTCAGTGCTCACCCCGCGCCGCTTTTTGCTCACTGAGTAGATCTCAGCACCTGAGCAGCCTGAGGCGATCACTAAGCACCGGGTGAGCAAAAGGCCAAGTGCCCTGGCCAAGGAACCTCCATGTCCATGGGAGTAGCGATAGATATCCCAAGAGTTAAGGGATCTCTAGAACGCCAAACAGCGCTAGTCTATAAATATATTTTATAGCTTTTAATTTTAAATACCTAACTGGTAGAATAATATGCCGGCTGGGCCGCGAGGGACCAACTAGATAGACTGGGGCCCTGACTAGTATGCTGCCGCTTCTTTCAATAGACTCGCACCTGAAGATCGGACCAACATTGCCTGGCTGAGTAACTGACAATATGCGAGCAATATTCTTACCTCTCCGTGGCGCAGTACGTCGTCCATTCCGCGCGAATTATCGCTTAAGACCATAGGCGGATGGCCGACACTCATTCAGCAACCGGCAGCGAACTGGGCGACGCTTGAGAGAGGAAAGTACTCAAACACTCCGGATACAGTGGCGGAGGGCTCACAGCCAGTTCCACTCACTGGAAAATGTCTCGATATTACAGTGACATTTCCGGCCGCAACGCGGTGTCCCCATCCCAGTTCAGTCTCCTCCTCAGAGCAACCTCGGACCTGGCACAGCAGACACGAATCGGGTATGACTTTAGCACAAAGAGGCTATTTGTGGATCGAACCAAGTCTGGAAACGTTGGCTTTGATGGGACATTGTCCAACACTTATTATGCGCCCCTGGCTCCTGGCACGGGTACCAGACGCCCGCGGGCAGCTTTTTCGCGGCGTCCCTCAAATCTGGTATTAGAACAGTCCTCTTGAACGTGGCTACCTTGGTAACCCACTACACTTTCAAATCCATATTCGATAGCTGGGCCTTTGCTGACATGGGGTACGGCGACAACAGCATATATCAAGGTCCAGTAGCCGAAGGTCATTAATCCCCCTCGCTATTTCTTGGGGATTTCTTCGCGGCTTTAACTATCCTATATAAAGACAGAAGCATATTCCTACGTGAAGGTCGACCGTGGCGGTGGGGTTTATAGAGTAGGCCTATTTTTCCGCGGGCAGGCATCGGGGGAAATGCAAGGTATCCCACGCGCTGACCCTATATAAGGCCCCCCGGGCGGCTGATTTAGGATCTTTTAGAGTTAGGCTCGGTCTCGCGCAGGCCTACACTAAACTCGGCTACAAGGTGCACCACGCCCTCGAGCACGGGCCCTGGAATAACCACTGGCCGAAGATCGAGGACGCTGCGGAAGCAACATGGCCCGAGATACTCGTCGCGCTGCCCGGATACACGTACAAAGACCCCGCGACAGGCAGGACTGTCCCGCGCCCCCGATTCACGCGTGAGGACTGGGACGCAATCTGGGGCGAGTACGAAGTCGTCACGGACCTTGCGTCGCCGTTCGTGCTAGAGCTAATTGCGGCGTACCCTGAGGCGAAGGTTGTGGTCGTGGAGCGCGAGTTCGGGGCCTGGTGGCCCTCATTTGAGGAAAGGGTGCTTGATACACTGTTCACGCGGTTTGAGTGGCTGCAGCGATGGATTGTGTGGAATGTCTTCGGAATCCGGGCCATGCATGCTATGCGCAAGGTGCATGCGGGGTTCTTCGGGACAGCGGAATTTTCCAAGGAGTCAATTGTGCTGAAAGCGAGAGGGGCGCATGAAAAGTTCTATCGGAAGGTTAGGGAGGCTGTGCCCGCTGAGCGGCGGTTGAAATACACGCTGGGGAGCGGGTGGGAGCCGCTTTGCGCGTTCTTGGACAAGGATATTCCACATGAGCCGTTTCCGTATGTGAATACGCGGGAGGAGCATCAAGAGACGATAATGAGCGGCTGGGCTCGGCTTTTAGTGGTTCCGATGGTGGTTGGGGCGGCGGCGATTGTAGGTATGTTGTATATCTCCGGTTAGGGTTAGAGAGAGTCAATTTACGCCATCCTGCTTAGTGTTATGCTATATCGGGAGACTCTCCTAGATTTCGAATGACTGGTCGGCCTGCGTTGGGTCATCTAGCAAGGGTTGTTTCTCTTTGGCCCTGGGCTCGCTTTTGTATCAGGGATGGTATCGATTTGGGAAGGAAGCGTACGTATGGATGGGCGACTGGGGTCGAACAACCCAGCAGCCTTGGCAGTAGCTTGCTATTTCGGGCCTGTATCTTAGCCCTAGGAGATATACGACATTTCCATATTATTTGAGAGGGTATTTGTCTGATGCTCTACATAAAGAGCTTAATGCAAGATTCATCATTGGTATTCCCGAGTGTCCTTTCCGGACGGAAATATATATCCTGAGAGTGCAAGCTGTGTGCCGTCCGCGCCTTGTGCGGCCTGCTTTACTTGGTTTAGACGTGCGGTTGGGATTGCTATATATGAATGGTGGGTACATTGACCCAACTAGGCGGAGATCAGGATCACTTGTCTCCCCATGTATCAGCCGACATACGGCACTTCTGGACGGTTGAGATTCATCCACCGTTGATAAACTGATAGGAAAATTTACGTACGGCTAATCAGATTCAAAAGCAAAAGCGCAGGAGATCTACAAAGCGCATTGCCCAATCAGAGGGCCTCTCGGCTAGAGAGGCTAGAGACGCCTTTAATAGCCTAATACTCGCTTAGCAAACCCATCACCATTAGCTTGCCTACCAACTACACGCGCACTCCGCGATGTAGCGACTGTCATCAAGTAGGGAATAGAAGAACGAAATATCGTAATAGGTCTGGTATCTCATTCCGAGGCTATACTTTTATCCGGTTCTACAAGAACGGAAGGTCTGGAGGTGTGTCGCAGTGGTTAATGCTGCCTGTTCAGGATGTCATTTGGAGACTTCGCTTATTCTAATCGCGGCTCTCCACATGTTCCAAGGTTGGTAGTTGGAACCATGACCCTTTCCCTATTCCCTAGGAAAGTGGCAGAGATTTCTGAACGTGAAGCTCTGGCGATCTCAATATTTAGTATATATACGCCATGCCCCATAACAAGTCCGGGGATGTCCGACCAGCAATCCATCCGGTCGCAATATCAATCTACGCAGCGGCTGCTTGTCATCACTCTTTCCATCTGAACCAAAGCTGCTATAAGCCTAGGACTCACCCTCTAAAATGCGGACCTGGTTTGGTCGTGGACGAAAGCTTCAACTGGCAGTTACCTCGTGCTGTCTGTGTGCTTTTGTCCTATATGGCTACGATCAGGGTGTGTTTGGTGGCATTCTCGAGAACAAGGACTGGCTACAACAGTTTGACCATCCTGACGACACCCTGACTGGCATCATCACCTCCAGCTACAACCTTGGCTGTCTGCTTGGTTGCTTTGTTAGCTTCTTCGTCGGCGAAAAGCTTGGCCGCCGTCGCACAATATGGTTCGCCATGGCTTGGATTCTCATCGGCGCTGCCCTCCAAGCCACTGCCTTCACCCGTCCCCATCTCATCGTCGGACGAGTTGTTACCGGTCTAGGGACTGGCCTTAAAACATCCACCGTTCCAATGTGAGTTGTGTGCTTCGTTTTCTTAGAAACTGACCAGGATTGCTTATGAGCCTCAGGTATCAGTCCGAGCTTTGCGAAGGAAAGAAAAGAGGACGTCTTGTATCGACCGAGGTTATGTTTGTAGGTATCGGAATCGCCTTCGCATACTGGTGGGATTTTGCTTTCAGCTACGTCGGCGGTCCATTCGCCTGGCGCTGGCCCATCGCATTCCAGGTGGTTTTTGCATTCTGGGTGATCGTGGCCGTGTTTGGCCTCCCGGAGTCTCCGCGTTGGCTCTACAAGCATGGGAAGAGGGAAGAGGCCATCAACGTCCTATCTGCCATCAACGACAAGCCTGTCGACCACCCGGATATCATCCAGGAAATGGATTCCATTGGAGCGGCTCTTTCCACGGAAGCGGATGCCGAGGGCAGCGTTTCTTGGACTTCGACATTCAAGAAGGACAAAGTTAGCACGGGCTACCGAGTTTTCCTGGCCTGGTTCGTTCAGTTCATGGATCAAGCAGGTGGCATCAATTTGGTCGTCTACTACATCCTCAGTAAGTCAAGTCTCAACCACTCGCAGAAGGGCTGGTCTAACCCCGTAAAGCCGTGCTCCAGAGAAACGTGGGCCTCGAGCACAAGACTGCTCAGATTGTGGCGGGCTGCATCCAGCTCATGTTCCCCCTGGGCTCCTTCATTCCGTCCGTCGCTCTGGATCGGATGGGCCGCCGCAGCACAATGATCTGGGGTTCCGCAGGGATGTCCGTGTCCATGCTCATGGTCTCCGCCCTCCTATCTCAGTCAGATGGCACCGATCGAGGAACAAAATTTGCCTCCGGGTCTGTCGCCTTCTTCTTCACCTACATGTTTATCTTTGGAGCCAGCATGAACTGTGTCCCGTGGGTCTATGTCCCAGAAATCCTCCCACTCCATGCTAGGACCAGGGGAACAGCACTCGGCGTGAGCTCCAACTGGCTTTGGAACTTTGTTGTGGTATGTTTCTTCTTCTTTGTCTTTTTACCCGCCCAAGTTCGCTTATTCCTTGTGTTCCCATGCGCTAATGATCTGCGATGAAGGTCATGATAACACCCATCATTATCAACCGCCTCAAATGGAAGGCATACTTGATATTCATGGCGCTAAACCTGGCGTTTGTCCCCATTATCTACTTCTTCTACCCTGAAACCTCGAACCTGGCTCTAGAAGAGGTAGATTGCATATTTTCTCGAGGTGGAAATCCGGTGGCTGTGGCTCGGGAGATGCAAAAGGAACTTGCTATTAACGGGCACTTGGATCCGGAAAGAAGCATTTGGCAAAACACAGCACCTGGTAGCATTGTCGATAGGAAGGAGGAGCTTGTTGAGCATGTTAACATGTAGGGCCGTGCCATGGACGTTACTGAGCCAAATTATGTATCCAACCCTTCTGCTTTTCATGGGCAGGAAGATACACGCGTCTTCAGGATTTGTATAAATACTCTTGTATATTGGTATATAGCTTTTCTGGCAGGACTTCTCTCTTTAGCATGTACGATTAATAAATACTAGTAACTACCCAAGGTCTCACTAGACATTCTTATCACTTCCCCCGTAGCTTTCTGCGGACAAAAAGTTAATAAAAGAACAGGAATAAAACACAGAGCCTATATACAATAACTGAGCAATAAGTGTCCCTGGAATACTCATGCGGTCCAGTCCGTAACTGCCTGTTTAAGATAATTTCACTTGGTTGTGGTAAAACTAAATAGGAACCTAGGTTTAGGATATATTGAGAAATTGTCAAAGAGCACATAACCCCGCAAGAAATTTAGCCTTCGTTCAAGCTTTGGGACTAGGTTCTGGGTTAATTGAATGAATGGCTTTGTTTAAGTAGATGAATCATTAGGGTCTTCTCTGTTACTTGTTTGGGAAAAGAGTGCCTCCAGTTACCCGATCAGGAAGAGATGCTGAATTCAAATCCAACCTCTCTTCTAAGCGGAGTATATATAATTATAGAGCTTGGTGCTCACTATCAATGCTTCTCAGTTAACTTAAAAAACGTTATTACATTATTATCCTCACTATGACTGGATACAGTGCCCATTAACGGCACTAACAATGTTAAGTCTGCTCTGCTGTTAGTACAGGAACTCTCCAAGCACTATAATCATGTCCTAAAGATTTTCTGTCTGCTGATCCCTGATCTATGCCAGCAGTTTGGAGGTGGCCATCCTGGGTAAGAGATGCTCTATAATTAGAATATAAGACATTACTCACACGGTATTTACACTGTAGAGGAGCGATTACAATGGCAGCCATCGGTGTCTGATAGATATAAGTTACAGAGGGGCCGCGCACAAACTCTATGGCTATCCCAAAGTTTGTAAAAGAGCTTGATGGGTACCTTGGACTAGATGGGCAAGGTGAGCCAACGCCTGCAAAAAGAAGTTACAGAAAGGCTACAGAACCAGGGTATACCTCAGGAAAACGCGCACTGGTAATCCGTCCAGTCGTCCTGGTTCCCTCCGACAAACCTCGCCTGGGCAGGCCACGGACACAGTCTCCGCGTCACATCAGACCCATCAGACGGTTCGGAGCTGCGTACACCATTAGGAACCTCCCCCCTCTCGACCCAGTCTACAAGAGCGCCGAGAATGTCATTCTTCACCGGAACCTGTGGGTACGACGGGTTCGGCCCGCAGTGTCCGCCGCCGGGGATCATGAACAGCCTCATGAACTCAGATACGGCATTGTGGCCCATGGTCTCCTCGATAGCGGAGAGGTGCTGTATTGGCCATGTTGCCGCGTTGATTGGATCTGCCCAGCTCTGCGCTGTGATGAATTTGCCGCCGCGATCGTGGAAGGCTGTTAGGTTGGTGCTTATCCCGTCGATTAGGGGCGAGGCGTGTTTGGCGACGGCGTCGAGGTCGCTGCCCCAGTTGAAGTCGGTGACTGCGTCGTAGCTGCTGTTGTGGAAAACGAGTTGTCGGAGGATCGGTGCGCCGTAGGTGCTGAATAGTGTCTCTTCCTGATCGAGCCAGGCGGTTTCGGTCCCGAGGTTGAAGCCTGGATAGACTGTTTTACCGGTGCGAGAGTCTTTTGCCCCGCTGTAGATGGCCTGTGCTACTTTGACTTGGGACGGAGTTAGACAGAGCCTTTCGTTGGTGGTTTGATTGTTACTGCATTGTAGCGATTTGATATCGAATGGACAGTCGAGAGGATTCTCGATCACCCGGTCCTTGACGCCGTCAATCTCGTCGCATGCATCGAGTACTTTCTCTGTCATGAAGTCCAAAATATCCTGATCCAGAAATCCCTCACCGGCCGTATGTTGCTGGTTCCAGAGGAAACTCAGCACCAGATGAGTGTAGTAATTTCCAGGCCCCTCAGAATAGATACCATCAAAGAGCTCAGGGTAGAACTGCGCGAGTGAGTAGGCCTGTCCACCGCCAGTTGAGCAGCCATAGTAATAGCTATACTTAGGAGGCTTTGAGTAATACTGCACTGTGATTGACCCTCGTGTAATCTTAGTAGTGAGCGCAATCGAGTCGTGGATCCACGCTTTTACTTTCGCGATATCGTCCATGTATGCAGCATGTCCCCCGTCTTCTCCATTCTCGCTGATATGATGCCCGCTATCGCAGCCACCGACGGCATAGCCTTCGTTGAGGTGTGTGAGCATGGTGTAATTGTCAATAATACCTGCGTAGCCGCCGTTTCCTGCACCCGTTAACATTATTCCTCACCAAGGAGTACGAGCATACCAATTCCGAGGTATCGACCATTATATTCAGACTGTTCAGGGAGAAAGATCTCCCAGGTGAGTGTTGCATGTCCTTTTGTGTCGGGCTGAACATGGCCGTTCTCGCCATTTGCATACTTCAATGTACCCTGGACGTGACAGATTGGGATTTCATTCTGCGTAGCTTTCGATCCATCCTCCGAGGAGATGTTCAGCCCCCCTGCTGGAATTGCCTTCGCAGTGTGGACTTGAGTAGGACTATTTTCGGGGTATAAATGCAACAGGCTTGTGCATTGGAAGTCACGCCGTAGCAAGCTAGCATGGCTGCACCGGCTTAGGGCTGCTAATATGTAAACAACAGAGAGAAACTTCATTTTAACAATAGACCATCTCACCAGGGAAACCGAGATAGCTACGACCGGGATTGCCCTTTTATCCCTTGCCTCTGGGGATCGTCCTGCAACCAGAATACCCGGGGTTTCTCCGTCAGGTCCCCCGCATAATCACGAGTTCAACCCCGTTGGAGACATTCATATTACTCAGGGCGTTTATTGGATGATGTACCCCGCATTTCCAACCGTCCGGGGCTATCTACACCGTATACTCCGTATGCCGTGCATGATGTCGGGGTTCGGCCTTCGGCGCCGCGGCCGACTATACGGAGTATGGACAGTCCCACTCCAGCGACTTCTCCACGAAACTGGTCCACTGGTGGGGATGGAGCACGAGTCAGGACGATTGACGGGTTTCCTCCACCGGCCATGACCCCGAATGCTGAGCCCAGAATCAGATAGTGCATCGGCGACGAGACCGATGCGGCATCGGAAAAGATATCGTACGGTGAGGGACAATGGCCCACGGATGCCGACCACAACTAACTTAATTCTTGATTAAATCCTCTAACATCCCACCTTCCCTTCCCTTCTTTTTATATACAAGAACAGAAGGAATGCCTGCCAACCGCCCAATCCGCATCGGGAGCGTCTCCGGCGCAACAGGGGACCATCCGCGCGCAATGCACCGGATGGCGTGTGACGGTAACATCGACGTGATAGTTGGCGACTGGCTATCGGAGATGAACATCGCGTGGAACGCGATTGCAAAGGCGCAGGATGACCAGGTGGGCTTTGAGCAGGGGTTTCTGGACCAGTTGGGGAGCTGTCTTGATGTGGTTGTGCAGAGGGGGATCAAGGTTGTTAGTAATGCTGGGGCACTGAATACGCCTGCCCTTGCGGCAAAGGTGGAAGGGCTCTGTAGGGAGAGGGGTTTTGGGAGCGTTGCCATTGCGCAGGTGCTTGGGGATGATATTTCGGAGTGTTTGGACGGGGAGTTGAGGCATCTGGATCATGGGGAGTGGAGGTTGGGAGATTGGCCGTTTAAGCCGCATTGTGGTGTTGCGTATATCGGGGCTTGGGGGATCGTGGAGGCTCTTAATGCCGGTGCGGATATTGTCATCTGTGGCAGAGTCACTGATGCGTCGCCGGTAATTGGGGCTGCGGCGTGGTGGTATAACTGGTCGAGGGATGCTTGGGATGAGCTGGCTGGGGCTTTGGTTGCTGGTCGTAAGTCCATTCCCAGTATTATATTGCAAGGCTAACAGTGTAGATTTGATTGAATGCGGTGCATATGTCACCGGTGCGAACTTCTCCGGATTCAAAGCATTCCTCTCCGACCTGGTCGACCTCTCCTTTCCAATTGCAGAGATCAGTCCAGACGGCACCTGTGTGATAACAAAGTGCGAGGAATACGGCGGGGCAGTAACAAGGGAGAACACTATTGCCCAGCTGCTATACGAACTGCAAGGCGAGACCTACCTGAACTCAGACGTGGTAGCAGATTTGAAAGACATCTGCATGGAGCAAATCGCCAAAGACCGCGTGCTTGTCCGAGGAGTATCAGGCTCACCACCTCCCCCGACGACTAAGGCCATGATTGCCGCACAGGCAGGGTACCAAGCAGAGGCTACGTTCTATATGAACGGGCTGGATATCTACCAGAAGGCGGAGATGATGCGGAACCAGCTCGAGCATATCTTCACGGGGCATAACTTCTCAAAACTTTCGATTGAACTGTATGGATCGCCTGCTGTAGACCCAAAAAGCCAACAGGCTGGTACGGTGTCACTACGTGTCTTTGCGCAGGCGAGAAACAGAAAAGATATCGCGGCGGACAAGTTCAAAATCCCAATCTATGCCCTGCGGATGCAGAGCTATCCTGGTTAGTCTCACACCACTTGCATATATTTGATATAACTAACTGGATAGGATACCATATGAACCTGGACTTCCGCACAATGGACCCAAAGCCTTTCATGGAGATCTTCCCTGTCATATTCCCACTGGAAAAGATCAACCACCGGGTGAAGCTATCCAATGGACGAACTATACAAGCTCCACCATCCCCAGAAACAAGAAAATACCCCGTCCAACGCCCATCCTACGAGACACAGACCCCCACCGCTCTATCGGAATTCGGACAAACACAACGTGCACCACTTGGGAGTATTGTTCACGCCCGGTCTGGCGATAAAGCCGACAACTCGAATGTGGGATTCTTCGTGCGGAATCAGGACGAGTACCCGTGGCTGCAGTCGTTTTTGACAGTCCCGCGCCTGAAGGAGCTGTTTGCGGATGACTGGCCGAAGGACAAAGAGCCGGCTGTTGAGAGATGCGAGTTTCCTAATGTCCTCGCGGTGCATTTCAGGGTACTCGACTTCCTAGGTGGGGGGATTGCCAGTTCGAGTCGTATTGATGGACTAGGAAAAGGGGTTGGTGAGTATCTGCGCAGTCGTGTCGTTGATGTCCCGGTGAAGTTCCTTGAGAGGGGGTGGATATAGATATGTACTTTTAGACTTGGGAATGTGTATCATATAGAAATAGATTAAACCCCATTCCTTCAATCTCGCCCATCCAGTCGTGGGAGAGCTGGCCGACGGGGTCGTCGCCGTATGCAGATGGTTGGAAATGCTGCAGGTCGTCGAGACAATCACGTAGGACGGAGTCAACGGCCAACGGTCCGGCACTTAAACCATCCCAGCCCATACTTGGTGCTTCAGTAGGAGGGATAGGTGGAGTTTGTTGGGAGCTAGATAACTTGGTATGATACTCAACAGCATCAAGCAGAACCGCATCGCTGAGCCGATTAAACACATCGTAGCAATTCTTCGCCATATTCCAGCGCTCGGATATGGCAACGAGAACATTCGAGCATGTCCGACAGTCATTCACAATATCGATGATCGCGGGGTCAGACTCAAGAAAGGCTGTTGGCGTTGGCGTAGACCCAGAAGTAGAACCCTGCTTGCGCTTATGCGAGCGGAAGTGCCGACCAACAGCGTAGATGTATGAAAGTCCAGCCATGAATACAGCGTGAAGGGTAATCCAAGTGTAATTTATCCGCTTCCACCGGTGAAGCTGGGCGTAGATAGTGATCGCCTGTTTTGCGGCGACGAAGATACTTTGCAGCACGGTGGGATCGCGCATTGATATACCCGATAACGCGGGTGAAGGTCGATAGAGCATGAGAAGCGCATTGTAGTATAGCATTGCGTACCACTCGGGGGTGCGGAAACTGGATTGGTGTTGCGGCTGCGAGGTTGGCTCGTCTTCGAGGGACAGATTTGCTGTATCGGAATGCCACTGGGCGAGGGTATTGGCGAGACTGTCACGGGCTTGTAGGGCAGACTCTGCGTCTGTCTGGGTGCGTGTGGAGCCGGTGTGTAGGGCAGACATTATGTCGCCGCAGATGACACGATACCGGACGATGTGGATGAACAGGGCCGTTATACACAGGCCAGAGGGGTCGTTAACCAGACTATCCAAAGATGGATCAGGAAGAGCGACGTCTGTATCTTGCAGCTGAATAGCCAGTGGTCTGCCCAGGGTGATGCTGACAATCCTACTCTTGTTAGACCGGAAGTATATAGATTGAACGACATACCTGTCCATCGCAATCACAGACCAAAAGCAGCGCCGGCGGATCTCATGTGCAACAACGATACTCGAGCTCATCTCACTTGGCTTGGGTACTTGGTAGACCTGCTCTCGATGTAGTCCAAGCTCCAAACACATGCGCGCTGCAACGCCAACAAGATGCCACATACCTAGCCCGTTAGTTGGATTCAGAAGATTAGTATGTGCACGTACTGTTGGATGTGTCCTGGACCGAATTGACCATGCGATATTGACACAGTAACAGCATCGCCTGCAAAGCCTGGGTATCCCCTCGCTGCAGAACCTCGTTTAACCGCTCTGCTGCGCGTAGATAATACGTCTCTGCATCAGGCAGTGACTCGCGGTCGAATTTGTATACGCTCGCTGTAGCAATGGCGAGTATCATGTTAAATGAATAGTACGAGAAAGCATCTTGACTGAGAAACGCCTCATCCTGGTACGCTTTGTCCAGGTTCGCCAACGCGGTGGCACGATGCAGGAATGGATACGAGACATGGTCGTGCTCAAAGTACGCATGGTGCAGTGCTCGGGCAACTCGCTCATCTGGAACCGGCGATACATTCACTTCAGCACTTGAAGGCGTTATCCCATTCAATGGGCTGGCGACAGGCCTGCTCTCGACTCTCGGGCCATGCGAGGGTGCGTGTACAGTGGCGTCGACCAGACTCGCCAGGAGAACTCCACTCGTCGACCCCAGGAATTGATTCTCTCCCCCCGCGCGACTGGATAAGAAAGAGATCTCCTCCGTGAGCTCGTTGCTCAGGGCCTCGCGCTCGCCCTCTGCAGGCCGCTCCGTCTCGATCGGCACCGACGGCCGATAACCTGCACTATTGGACTGGGCGGGTGTAGTCTGGCTTCCCAATTGCTGTGTCAACAGGCGATTCTCGCCCTCAAGCAGCTCAATTCGCTGCTGCAGCCTCTCTAGAGCTTTCTGGCGGTCGCGGGTGTGGTTCACGTATTTACAGGCGACTCCGGCTTTCCTGCATGGTCCGCACGATGGAACAGCCTTGTCGCATCGGGATTTTCGCCGATGACATCGATCGCAGGCTGGGTTCATCGTGCTAATTCAGTCGTACTGGTATGGCAAGCAGGAGAGCGAGACTGATGTAAATTCATGCGGGGCTGAATACCGCGGTTTATCGGCAGTGGAGAGACAGCAGCAACCCTTGTCTGTGCTCCAAATGGCTGTCGGTCTCGGCGCCGATGCCGATGGCCCCTGGACACTGGCAAGTGGACAGGGGTGTTTTACTTTCTTTCACCCTTTAGCGCTGACGCCCAGCTATAAATTATGAAAAGATCCCCGGATTCACCAATATCTGGGGTCCAAAATACCCGCCTGGGGAATTGCTGTTACGCATATAGTCAGCATGGCTCACGCGGACAATGACAACAGATATGTCGAGCCCAAGGTAATCATATCCTTTAACATATACTCAGGGTATAGCTAACAGCATAGAACGGGGATTCAGAGGCCAATGACCACCAGGAGCACGATGCAGATGCTGTCGCGGCACTCGTCCGGAAGCAGGACCTGCGGATTCTTCCCTTGTCTGCCTTTATATACCTGCTGTGCTATTTGGATCGGTCGAATATAGGTATTGACCTTTGCATAACTGCTTTGGCATGGCTGATTGTGTAGGAAATGCAAAGGTGCTCAATGAAGACACTGGGGACGACCTCCTCACTGAGACGAAGATGTCCAACTACGAGTATACGTATGGCCCTGAAAATGCGAATGAAATGAACCTGATCTAACGTAAATAGTATCGCACTGATGGTGTTCCTGATCGCATACGCCCTGTTTGAAGTGCCGTCGAACTACTTCCTCAAGAAACTGCGCCCAAGCGTACGTCTCAATCCGAAAGTCAATCACATAATAAATACTGACATCACAGCGCTGGATCGCATTTCTCATGCTCTCCTGGGGCGCAACAACAATCGGCCTCGGCGGCGCCACAAACTACGCCCAAGTCACCGGTATCCGCTTCCTGCTCGGCGTGACAGAAGCAGGTCTATTCCCAGGCCTCGTATACTATCTCACATTCTGGTATCGCACGTCCGAGCGGTCCCTGCGTGTCGCCCTGATTCTGGCCTCCGCTACGCTCGCCGGTGCGTTTGGGGGTGCTATTGCGTATGGCGTTGGGTATTTGAATGGTGATCATGGACATTCGGCGTGGCGGTGGTTGTTCTTCATTGAGGGGGCGCCGTCTTGTGCGTCGGCGATTCTGGTCTTCTTCTTGCTGCCTGATTACCCTGAGTCGGCGAGGTGGTTGAATGGGGATGAGAAGGAATTAGCCAGACAGCGCCTGTCAGTTGAGGGCTCGAAAGGTGACGCAAAGGCGATGAGCTGGGAGGATGCGAAGCCGGTTTTGACGGAGTGGAGGTTGTATATTCATTACATTGTACGTGATTACCCCTGAAGGGAGATGTTGGACTAATGGGCAGATCTACTTTGGTATCTCGACGCCGTTCTCGAGTTTATCACTCTTTACCCCGTCCATCACTGCGGGCCTGGGCTATGAGAATCTACAGGCGCAGCTCATGACGGTTCCTCCGTACGCAGTGGCATACGTGGTAACCGTGGTTGTAGCCTGGTCTGCAGACCACTTCAACGCGTGGGTCTCTCTTCTACAAAGCATAACCTGAATACTAATTCTGTAGTCGCGGTCTGCATTCAGCCATATTCTCCTTCATCGGCGCAATGGGCTTCCTCGCCTCCGCGGTGCTCCCCGCAGATGCATACCTAAAGCGGTACGGGTGTCTGATCGTCGGGTCGAGCGGTGCCTTCTCATGCATCCCTCCTCTGCTGGGGTGGTTGTCGTCGAATATCCACTCGACAGCCGGTGCAGGCCTTGCCATCGCACTGAATATCTCGTTTGGGGCACCGGGTCAGATTGTGGGGGTTTGGATTTATAAGGCTGAGGAGGCGGAGAGGGGGTATCCGACTGGGCATTGGACGAATGCGGCGTTGTTGTTGTTTGTTTGTGTGGGGTGTGTGCTGCTGCATTTGTATTATGTTTTGAGGAATCGGGGGAGGATGGGGGGGAGGGGATTGAAGAGGTTTGCGTATTGATTGGATTAATTTATTTATTACAGAAGTAATGCATTATCCTATGCTCCAGAGCGACAGGCTTGGGGTTTCAACACATTAATCGTACTAGACTTCGCATTCAATTCCAGTTGAAGCGAGATCTCGCAAATAATCACCTAAAAACCATAAGCACTGAAATAGAAAGGGATTTGGTGAATTATACCTGCCAAACTCCACACAGCCTCTGAATACACCAAAATGCGTCGTAGAGGTTGGATATCGATGGGTGGACCATCCACGAAGCCCCCGTTCAGCCATATCGCGATTCGCGCTGCCTCGCCGACACATATTGTGGCTGGCAGGGGCAAGATGCGTAGTTTATTTTTTTGGCTGCGGGCGTCGAACTTGATGCATGTGTCGCGGACCATATTTATAGTCGACGTTAGTGCGAGGATTGACTGCTCTTGTTTAATGAGTTTAGTTTGTGAGTGGGCTTGTTGCGATATAGAAGTAATCCGCTTGCGATGCAGAGCCAGTGAGGATCTGTATTAACTCTGGTTAGCAGTAGTACGTTTTGCATTGGAGTGTACTCACAGCATGGCTATTGAGTTTGCGCCGCACATCACCTTCCAGCTCTCTGGTGTTTGGTGGAGGAGGTGTTTCATGAAGTGCATTAGAAGGGCATCGGTTCTGTCCATATTCTCATGGAGTGATTCGCTTTGTCTAGTAGATAGATTTTGTACTTCGCCGAGAATGCGAGAAGCCTGGATTTCGCGGGCAAAGTATGACTGGGGGATATCTGCTGGTGTTGAGAATGATGGCTGGACTGTCCCTTGTGGTTGTGAGGTGTTATTCTGCCAATATCCCTCGTTAATGGGGAGTTTAGAATCATTGCCAGGGTCTTCTACGGCGTGCGCAGTGATATCCGTGACTTGGTGGATGAGTCTGTAGCGATAAGCATAGCACTACGGATGGTAGGTCTACTTACCGATCAATCATATAAACTCCCAGCCAGACCCTCCTTCGCTCCTCGGCAATTGCCCAAGTCGTCTCCGGGTCTGGGATATCGACGTTCAAGCGCAGTATATACCCCAGCCTTGCGCATGTTCCGATGGTGACGAACGCTGTCTCTGCACGTCCTGACCCAGTCTCATAAACAGCGAGCAACAGGCCAGCCTGGACAAGCTCCAGCGATGGCCCTCGCGCAAACTGAAGGAGGGAAAAGAGATAGCTTGCCAGTGGATACATCGAGCTTCTAGCACAGTCCCGACTATATGCGTCATGCCCCTTTAGAGTGAGCAGAGACATTACCAGAAGGATCAGTGCGGTTTCTGCGTGAGGGGTATGCTGAAGCGACCGCACGCGAGATCGAAATCTCTGCTCCTGAATTGTTGCTAGCCATGTATGGATGTATGTGAAATAGTCTTCGAGGACTGCTTCCACAGGGTGACCCCGTTCAGCGAGGGTATCCATGACCAAGCCAGCAGTGAAGCGATCAATGTCGACGCCGTGCATAGGGAGTTCGCCAGGGAGGAATATCTCGGCCGTAACCGTCGACCCCGTAGAGACAAGGACACCACATGAAAGTTCAGGCGAGATTTGATAGTTGCATTGTGCATTCGTCCTACGCGAGTTAGCGCGGCAACAGAGGTTGTCCAGGAAACCAGCATACCTTTGACATCGCGAGCAGCTGGGAATCCGTTTATCGCATTTTCGCTTCTGGTTGAAGCATTTCTGGCAGGCATTTGACGGGGGTGGGTCGCGCGCTGTTTTGTCTGAACGTGGGCTGGGGAAATTGGCCGAGGGATTCATGCTGCCAGATTGGTATTTGGAAACTATGGTCAGAGCTACTCAAGGCCAGCACTTGCATTGATTGCCAGGAAAGGAGTGTGGAAGTTTACCCAATATCTCCACTGAGTAAGGGGTTTAATCACAATATCTTTGACTGCGCCGAGCTCTTCCAGCCACGCTGACTAACTGCTAACTAACTAACTATAGTTAACTATGTTATAGTTATTAGTTGACCTACTATGGCCCAACTACAACAGATTGGGAATCCGACACCACAATACAAGTATGCATTTTTGACAAGATACCGTCTCTCATTTACGGAATCGTATTTTGGTCTAGTGGGAGAACTACTTCTGATATAGGATTAGTATACTTGAATGTAAAATCTATATATATATATATATATATCTTTTTGTAATTCCTCAGTCCACCTATATACTTAAATAATAGTTACGCGTACACCTTGTCCTCTACTAAAGGGGTGATTTCGTCAGCGGCAAAGGTTGCATGTCCGATACCGTCCGCATCTTCGCCAGGCTCCTCAACAACCCCCCATTTAAGCTTCAGATACGCGAGATCAGGATCGAACTCCCGAGGTGGAGCCCCATCGTCGGGTAAATCTCGGGACGGGTGGCACGCAGCTGCAATGCTGGCACTGCAGCACCCTGATAGAGGGATGTTGGCGGGGTATTTTTGAGCAAAAGCCGCCAGGATGAGCGCAACTACAAGGGCACTGCCAAGAGAGCCTGCAATGGTTCCCGCAAGAGGCGATTGATAGAGGTATCCCGAGGGCTGTGGTTGCATGATTCCCCCGGGCTGCAGATGATAGATCTCTAGGTTGGCGAAGAAGACGGTTTGCGAGACGAGCCAGTGGAGGATAGTCAAGGCGACCGCTGATGGAATTGCCCATTTGTATGGCACAGACAAGAAGTACGATGATCGCTGCGCGGTGTGTCTCTCCGGCGACGAGACTCGTAGACCCTTCCGTGGGCTACCCACCGCGTAGTTGCACCATTCGGCCATGGCCAGCATCGTGCTCATGATATTGTTCAACGCCAGATAGAGATAGGAGATCACCAGCTGCGGTGTATTCCCTATAAGAAAGCCGCGGAGAACATTAATCGGCTCCTTGTTTAACCGGTTGCTCCTGTACATCTCGCTGATGTCTGTGATCTTGGTCGAAGATACCTTACTATCCAGGACGGACATGGCTATCAAGACAGCCATTAGACCCCCCGTAGTCGGTAGGAAAACGATCCATTGCCATTTCTTGATAGCCTTGCGCCAGCGATATCGCCCGCCAGTCCAAACGTCACCGACCGTGATTAGTCGTGGGATCCATTCCTTGGACCGCGGTAGCCACTTGTCGTAGTCTTCCTTCGCGGCAAGACATCTGCCGTTAGTACAGGGATCTGGGCGCTGTAAAAATGACTGGATTGCATCCCCCGTCGTGCAGAGCGGCTGGTCTTTGTTTTTCCGTGAGATGTACAGAGCGCTGGCAAAGGAGACGATCTTGATGACGTTGCATATGATCACGACAACCAAAAAGACCGGAATTATGCTGGCTTTGCATCTCTCGGGTACTTTCTGGGAGTAGCAAGAACGAACTGGCGCCAGCATGTTCCATCCGAACATGCCGCCGCCGTTTCTGTCTAACATTTCGAAATCGTCGCCCGGAAGCCATTCGGTATAGTTGAATGTGTCTAATGGACACGGCTGTGTTGAGTAAGGTAGGATAGAGGGTGTAGAATCGCACAACCAGTAATACAGAGGAATGAACGCGTCACCGCTGGGAGGATTTGCAGCGTAGTAGATGGTTGCGACCGAGGAGTTCGCGGGTGCTTCATTAAGCCCTAGAGAATCCAAGGTTGAATCATCCAGATCATACAAGGACGTGGAGACAGCAGTGAAATTGTCGCTAACAAGCAAAACATGCTGCCTGTCAGATAACAAATTCGTATGATAAATTTTAATGCATTCTTTTAAGTCGAGCTTTTCGAGCTTTGACTCCAGCGCTTCGCGTTGGAGAGCATGAAGAACATCATTCACGTCTTTATTCGTCCAATCTTCCAGAAGCGGTACCTCGTGCAGCGTACTTTGATATTTCATGGATGGTGGAGGGAGCGTCCAAGTAGCGCCGTGAAGAAATTCCTCGGTGACAGATATCGCAAGGTAGTCGTACGAGGCCTTCGTTTGAAAGACCGTGGAGTTCCAGATCAGGTGCAATGGAAAAGAGCTCACCGCTAGCACCAGCCATAGTGCTGCCTTGGTCTTGGAGACGAAAAAGAGGTTGCGGATGGATGGAGTCTCAATACTCAACCAGTGCTACTTCTTATGGGCCGAGTCCACCTCCTTCCTTGTGGGCGAGGCCAGGCACTGCATGCTTAAGTGCTGTAGGCCAGCAGAATGGTGCTGAGCACGTTGATTACAAAATGTGCACCAGTAACAACCCTGCTTGCGGTTGTGCAGAGCCCGGTAAAGAATGGGATACTTGAATCGGTCGAATGATGCTGGCTGTATACCACCGCAAGAGTGACAATATTGATGAGGAGGATGACGGTGCCGGCGAGGACGCCACTGGCGACGGTGAACTTCCAGGCCGCACGGGCATTTGACTTGAAATTCGACCTTCTTTTCCTCCAGGAGTCTGGCTGGGCTTCTTCATGCATTGTGGCTTCGGGGCCATCTCGGGACATGAGCGGGATGACCGCAGTATCCGTCATGTTTCTTGTTACAATCTGGGTGAGGTTCATTCCAGTTCGTTCACTGGAACACTGCGATTTGGACCTTCCAATGTGAAGAGAGCATGGACGGGGAAATAAGTACCATTCGAGGCTGAATCGGAGCAGGGATCTTACCGTAGCCCCCACGCAGCCTTGTCTTGGAATCGACAGATCATCTTCTGAGAAGACGATCGCCTAACGATTGGAAGTCAAGCGCGTTGCCTGGAATGGTTAGCACATTCTCAAGACCAGGACCCTTGTCATCGTTCTGCCTTCGACAGCGCTTATAGGGCAAGGAGGTGCCCAAGGGGGTGGCGAAGCATGTTGATAGAACAGAGCAAAAGCAATATAGGTCTGCGGCTTAAACTCCCGCTTCTCGACCTTTTAGTTCTCTTCTTATATACTTGGTAAATCTTCTTCTCTTTCTGATTTTAAGTTTCCTTTTAGATTCACTCTCCTACATATCGCCAGTTCCCTAGTCTTGCCGAGTTCCTGCATCAGCCACTATGCGATCGTTCACTCCTTATCTTCTGAGCCTCACGGCTGCTTTTGCCACCTATACCGGTGCAACGAACTCGAATGCGGTGTCTTTGACCCAGGAGACATTTTACGATTTCATGGAGGAGCACGACCTGGTTCTAGCCAATTTCTACGCGCCGTGGTGTCGTTACTCCAAAGCGCTGGCCCCCAAGTTTGAGAAAGCGGCTACACAGCTGAAAACTGAGAACATCCCCCTGGTCAAGGTAGACTGCACGAGGGAGGAAGAGCTGTGTTCGGACTTTGATATTGATGCCTTCCCTACTTTGAAGGTGTTCCGTGGGCCCGAGTCGCATGAGCCATACGATGGCGGTCGTCAAACTGGCTTGTATGCAACCCGCCACCTAAAACGGCAACTTTCACATGCTAACCGCCTGGCCAGGATTATCTCGTACATGAGGATTATCTCGTACATAACGGACGAGGCGATTTCCACTGGGGCCAGGGCAGACTTGTAACTTATCTTCAATCATTTTAGTGAACTATATTAACCCGGTATCGCCGACTATATTGCGAACAGAGAAACAATATAATATTACTGTCGCTGCAGACTTATCAAATAGCAGGTTGGAGGAGTTTGGTCCCAATAAGCATCTTCATTCGCACAGCTAGATGCCCTTGGACAGGACAAACCACAGCCAAGGGTGGTATACAGTCTCATCATCGACCGGGTCCAAAATAGTTGGCAGGTATCTCGTATTCCATTCTTCATCCAGGTCTTCATCAAAATATTCCGGATTCGGCCTGACGCGACGCGCCTTGCAATACTCCCAGTAAGCAGGATACCACCCTGCCTGGCCCCAGTCAAGGACGACAGCTACTACTGGATTCGGCCCGGGCGATAAAAGGATATTGGGGGGCACAAGGTCGGCATGTGTGAAGACCACGGGCACCTCCCCATTGATCTCAATATCGCAGCCATTCTGAAATTTCTGGACGGCGTCTGCACCGTGGAATGGTCCAGCCAGTTCCTGGTGACCGGCAAGAAAGATGTCATTTAGCGGTTGATCATCTAGGCCACCTAAGAGGCACTTTAGCATAGTTCTGCCTAGCTACCGCAATGAATTGAAATCACATACCCACGTAAAGGACTTGGTCGGGCTGTTCTAACGACCTCCAGGCTTTGACCATGCTGTTGAGCTCTTTACAGACAGCCTCTCTCTCCTCCTCGTTCAAAGCACCCCATCTTTGCTCCAGCGCTTCGCCCTCTATCAAAGACATGTAGATAAATACTTGCCCACCGTCTTCGCTCCACCCGAATACCTCAGGAACTGGTACTTTGCCTTTCAACTGCTTGTATACCATACATTGGGTCTCTGCCTCTGTAATGGTTGTGTCGGCTCCATATTTGACAATCAGGCCCAACGATGGAAACTTGATAGGCGGGGGGCGGTTGAAACTGGTGCCTCGGATGTTGCCTGACTCCTCATTGATGGCTCTCACTTCGACCGGGGTAGGGAGTGTAGACGCCCGGTGCTCCCTGAAAAAGCTAGAGTCGGAAATTATCCTCGTTGTGTTGTGGCTTGAAGGGCGGAGGCCGGCCTCGACCTCAACCCCCACGGGCGTCATCATCGAGATAACACAGGTGAAGCAGGGGTCTCGGCGGTTATAGGAAGACCCAGTGTTCGAGAGTAGTGGACTCAAAATAAGCCGAGAGCCTATCGATTCCTAGTAAAAGGGAGTTCTTGGAACGACAGTAAAGTCCAGAGATAGGAACATGTTGTCGCCGGACATGCGAGGCAGCGAGGTGAGAAAGCGGGGACCTAGCCAGACCAATCAAAGCTTCTAGCGCTGGGCGGCATAATATACGGTACGGTAACCGCCGGCCCGCTGTAACAATCCACAATCCCAAGGGTTTGGTACTCGGCAACAACAGCCCTTCTCGTCCAATACTTGTTTTCGTAACCGCTGGACCTTGGGGATATTCAAAATAGCATCATTGTATGGACCGCAGCGTGGTCTTCAGTGTCGGATAGGCCTCCGCATCAGACTATATAAATGGCCTTCCTTCTCCTGGATCACGGCAATGCATATCAATCAGTTCATTTTCCTTTGCCTTTCTTCTATACATTGTCCATTTCTGGTTTTCCGCGGGTCGGAATTCAGCGTATTCCACTTTATCTCTTTTTGAATACACCATTGCCATAGCATCCTTACATATTCACATACCATGGGTCTCTTCTCCTCCTCCAAGCCAGGCGCTGTTCCTCGGCCCCCGCTCAGGCTCCCAGGCCTCCGGCAGTTTCCCCATCAGGACCTCCGGGTGCTTTTCTTGTCGAGCTGCTGATCTACAACGGTGCCCCCTTCAAAGACCACTGGGCGTACTGGGTACGCTCTCACCAGGATCGGGACCTTGGTGTCCTCATACACGCTGCCGGTGACGTGAGGAACGGCTTTCGGTTTGAGATCAAGCGTGGCCATGACTTCCGAGCTACTGGTAACCTTCCAACGAAGAGGATACCGCTGCAGTGGGTTGGCAAGGAGTTCTTCATCGAGAAGGCCATGTTCAACTCCGGCAAATACAAAGTTGATCACACCCCAGTTTGCTACTTCGAAGCTAGTGCACACAAGATCAAAGTTCCTGAGAAGACTTTGAGGGCTGTCGATGACAAGGTACTGTATCCCAACTGTATCTATTGAGCAGCAAACACTCTTGTGGCCGTTGAATTGCATTGCCGGTGTCCTATCCGACTTGCCCCCTGCTGGAGCACCAAGCTGACTATGATGTATTTAGGCTACTTCGGCGCCTAGAAGGCTCACCCAGAGGAACTGCCAGACTTGGATCGTCGAGTCAGCGGACCAGCTTGTGAGAGACCGGATTTTCGGCAGTGAGGTGGCTGCTTATGTTCATTCCATCAAGCAGTAAGTATATATGCACGTTGTTCAGACAGCGTTGGTTGTGCAGTGCAGCAGTGAATTTCGTTATTTTAATCAATCCTGTTGGGCCTCCGTGGGTCCAGGCGAAGTCTTTGTTTGAGTGTTTCTAGGACATGTATATTTCCTGTATGTATATCTGCATGCCGAAGAAGGATGGGCGCCATCATCTAAATGTACATACTTGGGCTTGGATCTACCTATAGCTTCATTTAGACATGTCAAACCTTGGCTCCGGCGTATAGAACCACTCCTACTGCTCGGATTTGTGGGCAATTCTGAAGCCGTGAAATGCTACTCAAGTTCCGTATATCATATCCACGATGGCGAAAGACCGTTGCCTAAGCACAATAGCTAAATATAGAGTGGAATACAATATCCCTTCACTCTAGGTTACATGATAAACTTATTCACAACATCGTTAGTATGGGCGGTTACAAGGCACGATGTCATCGCCGCGCTCCCAGTCCGACCGGAAGCTGTCTACACCTGAATGGTGGCTGTAGTATCGAAATTGATTAAGCGCGTAATAATTATCCTAATTCATAACCCTAATTCCATACCATCATTACTCGTTAAGCCACTTTACAAAGCCAACATCATAGTGAAAGAGAGTCCAGCAAGGGCAATGTACGCCCAAAGACCGTGAGAGGAGAATGCGGAGGCTGCACCAACGTCTCCAGGTGGAACGTCATCTCCAGATTGAGGTCCGTTTTCGTTTCCTCCAGAGTCGGCAGTGGCACTGGGAATGGGCTCTGAGTCGTCGTCACTGGACTCGGTCGGGTCAGAATCAGAGTCGGAGTCGGAGTCGGAGTCGGAGGTCGAGGTCGAGGTGGTGGACGACCGTGTCGACGAACTGGAGGTAGTCGTCGACGTAGAAATACTAGACAGGTCAGGGGTTGTTTGCGCCTCAGACGAGAAACTCGAGCTATAGCTCTCAAAGATGGAGCTCGCGGACGCAGAATTCGACGCCGTAATCGAGACCGTACTCGACGAGGTCTCTCGCGACGAGGTCAGCGATAGCGTACTCGTCGTGACCTCGACCCGGATCTCCCAGTACACCTCGATGTACCAGTACACGTAGTAGTACCAGTAGATCACCTGCGAGCTGCGGTAACAGCCAGAGGTAGGGCAGCAGCCTGACTCGCCGTCTACGACGACGCAGTTGTATCCGGCTTTGCAGGCATTGCCGGCGCGACAGCATGAAGCGCCTGCTAGCATGCACCTATCGTGGCAGCACTCGTCGGGCTTTTCGCATACGTGGCCGGCTGAGCAGCAGGTATGCTTGGATGCCTGTACGCAGGTCCCGGAGCCATTGCAGCAGCTGTCAGAGGGCGAAGGACAGCAGCGACCGGATGCTATTAGGAGATACCTTGTTAGTGATGAGAAGTTGGATTTGGCGGCGGCACTTACTCTCGCAAAGGCGGGTGCCGCTGGGACAGTAGGTTCTCTGGCGCTTCTCGAGCCCATTGAGTTCGAACGGATCTGCGCCAGTCTCGATGGTGGCATTGTTGCGGAATGCAGAGTCGCGATCTTCTATCTGCGAGTGTGGTATGAAGAGGCTCTCGGAGCTGGCCAGTACTGCGGTGCTGAGGCAGGAGAGGCCAAACAGCAGTTGAGAAACAGAGAACCGCATTGCGACGGTGTTCGATGTTGAAGATGAAGATTCAGACGAAATGAATCTGCCAGTCTGGCATTTCCTGGGGCGGCTCGTTTATTTAAAAGCAGTGACGGGGTAGCAGGGTAAACACGAGGCCAAGACGCTGACCTCGTATTCAGGGCAACTGCACATCGCGGATTGGCCTGGATAAGACTCGGCAGACACCAAGGAACCCTAATTTAGCCACTTCCGGGCCTGTGTTTGCTGATTGTCAATGCATTAGCCCTCTTGATCGTGGCCAGAGGCCACCGTCACAACCGAAGGAGCTCAGAGCCTCATCACGAGAATCATTTCCCCCATTTTGCGAGAACTAAACTAGCTGGATGACATGGAGGGTATGGTCGGAGTCGGACATGAGTCGGACATACCCCATAAATGTCAATCAGCCCCACCCCACCTGCCATAGGACCTATTGACAGTTGAGATACTGTGGTGAGAAAGCTCGCTATTTGCCGCATTTCACTCAATGCTGGAGGTGTGCCAGCTTGATCTTGGTACTTCCCCACAAGGCTGTGCAAACACGAGGACCGAGATAACATCGAAGACTGTAAGTTCAGCCTCGCCCAGAGGAAGGTTCACTCATACAGTAGCATATATGGTTTAGAAATCTTCGGTCTGGCGTCTGGGGTTCTCCAAGTCGCAGAGACCGGCAGTTGAATCTGTATTAAGCTCTGCGCCTGCATAGTAAAGCAAAGAAAGCAAATGAGCGCCTCCGGAGCCTCCCAAGTGATGTGGCTTTGACATTCAACGTCCTTCGTTAGCTGGGTGATAATCTCCAACAAGATGGAGCATTTCCTTTCCAACCGTTCGGAATTTACTGAGCTTTCCGTTTCAGTGCATAAGTAAACGTAGTCATTGGAGATATAAGAGGTATGTGCAGCTACCGAAAACCTCCGAAGGCCGCCGCAAACCTTCATGACATTGCTGGAGCTGCCGGAAGATATATTCCCAAAACTAGGAAGGAAGCCTCGGCTACTTCTCGTGAATAAGGCCTAGGAAGAAAGTCTTGTAGGAAGCTGGAGCAGGCTGGAGCGCGCAACATTATTGGTACTTAAGCAGATCGAATCTGAAAGACAGAATGACAATAACACAGACCAAAATCATCACACAGCATTTTTTTCCAAGAGTCAAACGAGTGAAGTCGGCTTCAAATAAAAACGAAGTCTATACCGTCAGCCCTACAAGAGCCGCCCTTCCCTCAAAGGAGTTTTTAGAGACAGAACAGAGGGCGATAGCAACAGAAAGTCGTACCCCAACGTTCTCTGAAACATCAAATAGAGTGGACTGCCATGGCAACGCAAAACGATGGCACTAATACTGCTGCACTGGAAGCTGAAACCAACCATTTCATGTCCATTCCATGGTGCCGCTCTCACTTATGCGATCCCACCTTTCAGCCCGTTAAAAGGCCCCGAAAGCCTTCACCAGACTACGGACATACGCTACTCGGCAAGACGTGGTTCACCGAGGACACACTTCCTCATTTACTCGCTTTGTATCGATAACCACAGCCTTCCACTGCGGGGGGCTGGAGGGGCGAGATGCGGATATTCATTACGATAGGCACGGGTCTGAATGAGCATCCGAATGTCTTTCACGGGGGAGCTATTGCCACTGTATTGGATAGGGCACTAGGGCTTCTTGTCGGCTATGCGATAACGGATGGGAGGCCAGCATATACGGTCGTGCTGACTACGGCATATAAGAAAACAATCAAAACACCGCAGACGATTATGACGCGCTCCTGGATCACAAAGACGGAGGGGAGGAAAGTTTGGGCTCGTGGACAGATTGAAAACAGCACCGGCGACATCCTTGCAACGGCAGAAGGGATATTGGTCAAAAAGAGTGCAAACCTCTAGCACAGGAACTTCAATATGAACAAATCCCAATGATGGAGTTCACTGGTGATGGTGAAGTCTTATTCAGAGAATGGATGTACGTATGGCCGTCAAGCACCTGGCACCTATAGCAGATTAATAACCGGCTTTCTCCATATAGCCCAGACATTACAGAAGGAAGCTGCTCAAATCTAATGTTTTTTTCACTGTCCCGGTGCGGCCGGTGAGGCCCCTACTACCCATCAACATCCGTTTTGAATGAATTGAGGTTGGCCTTCACGACTAGAAGTCACCGGAATTATGATATGGGGGTATAGAGATAGAATTCTCAATATAAAATTGCCGTACGCGCAAGTAATTGCTGAATAGCAGTAAGAGCCGGGCTAGGAATATTAGGCCTTTAGGTAATGTAAGTAAAGAGACCCAGCAAACGAAGCTGAGGATCACCAGTGATAATGATAATAGTCTTTATTTATAGGACTAACAGTGTATATTTGGTAGTTATAGCCCTTCGCTTCGGCTTCAGCGAAATGCTTTAGGGGGGCGATATCTACTGGCCTCCGCCTATCCTCAGCGCGCTGTTTGTGAATCGATATACTGCGTACTATGGAGGTAGGCTGGGGGAGTGATATACAAAATTCCCAAGCACATGGTATTGGGTAATAGTACTGGGATTTGCGTATGTGAGAGCATCGTGTGGTGCACCAACAAATCGATCGTTATCAAGTAATCGCCCGCTTAAAAAGCCTGCGTAGGCTCTTTGTAGGTTCCATAGCGCCAAAAACACAACTCGTTTCTCACAGCCTTACTACTGCCACATCGTCAAATGTCCATTTTCACCCCATTACATGCAGCAAGCATTCCAGCTCCGCGCTCGTCAGCACCTCTTCCAGCAGTGGCGGTGGCGCTGCTGTCTTCAAGTTTCCATCTCCATCTCTATACTCAGAGCCATCAAGCTGGTCCCCGCATACAGTAGACTCGAAGAATACGGCCATTGACTCAGCCAGAAAGTACACCTCACCAAGCTTACGGAGCACCTTCATACAATGATAAAACGGCTCGAACCCTGCAATCCACATATCCGGTCCCTGTCCGGACCTGATATACAACATTTGCGCTGCCAGCACAGGTAGAAGCAACCCAACCGTTGTGGTCGGCAAGTAGTGTATCACGTCGACGCGATATAGCTCCTCCACGATGGCGGCGATGGACTGGATCGCTGGTTGGATTTGTCTATCGGAGGGCTCGTCAAGCACAGCTTCTAAGGAGAAGGCCTCTGCAGTATGTGATCCGCGCCGGCCTGTTTGATTTCTGTGGAGAGCGCTCAATGCATTTAGAAAGACAAGACTCAGCCAGGCTCTATATGCAAAGGTCGGCTTCTCGATATCGGAGAGTGTTAGAGATGTTGATGGTAGGGACTGGTGTTCAATGTAGTATGGGAGACCGGCTCGCCAGGCTTCAAGGAGGTTGGTGCAGCGCGAGATGGTTGCTTCGTCCGGCCTTGGGGTGATTATGTGCGAGATACTGGTGCAAAGACGGGCCTTTTCGATAAATATTGCAGCCAGTTGGGCTTGCTGGTAGGGGCTGCGGAGGACATCGCAGCTGTCAAACATTTGGGCGGTAACCTCTGGAAATACACCAATCGTGAAATCGTCCAGCGTGGGTAGGGTGGTAGAATAGCTCTCTTCGGGGATGATCGTGTGTCGCCGGAGGTTCATTGCATTGATGCGGTCGCGTGTGTAGAGGCACCACCAGAGGCGGCGCCCGAGTCGGTTTGGCTCCCTAGATGGCTCCGCTTCAGCAAGGCCCTGAAGCCCAATAGAAGTTGCAAGAGAGAAGGCTCTTCCAAGCCAATAATGGAAATCCCTAGGGCTATCAGGCGTTTCGTGCCAGTAAGTCAGAAGTAGAGCAGATTGGATCATCGCTGTCGGGTCGGTCTCCAGACCACGCTCATAGGTGATCTGCTCTTGTTAGATACCTCACGGGATTTCTGTCGGGGAAATGGTTGTCATACAGTTGCCTTCAGGAAGTATTGCTTTCTAGCCTCCTTCTGTGACGAGTAGCCAACACGATAAAGATGCTCCGGCTTAATAAATTCAGCGGTTGAGAACATGACGGCATGGAATAGAAGCAGGCTCACTGGCGAATTTCCATTGTTGATGGCAATTGCCTGGAGAAATTCCTCCAGGTCTAACAAAGGCATGTAGGGATACACGTTAAGGACGAATGTCTTGAGCAACTCATTCCGTAGTTCTGCATCGGGAAAAGTGAAAACCCCGTTTTCGTTAAGATATTGGACATCCTCCAGAGGTATCTCATGGTGAGGCCTTTTTAATATACGGTGGGAGCGTGCTGATGTGCGTGTATGGGGTGAAGTTGCCCAGAAGCAGGTCGTGCGCAGTTGATATCAGATTGTCCAGTGGTTGCATATAGTGGACAGGGGTGGCTGGTGCTGGTTGTTGAACAGGTTCGCTGGATGGCAGGCTACTACCATCACAGTTCCACACCGTCAATTCATCTCCACTGGAGTCTCCATAGCTTCCGTCTATCATAGGACATTTGATGCCCCAGACACGGCATGTGAGACACGCGGGTCTGGCGTTGTTCTCGTTGCAGCGGATGTTGTTGGACCGACAGTATCCACACTCGCCTGAAAGTGAAGGGAACATTGGATGTTGAAGTAAATACTTAGCCCTTTGTACCATCCAGGTTGATAAACGATTTCAAATTTCCACGAGGACTAACGGCTCCAGTCTGATATATCTTGCGATAGGGAATTACGACCCGAATGAATCTGGAGCCCCCTCCACTGCCCAGCATTCCCTGGGATAATCTTGATACGCCGCAATTCACCGAGATTCCCCGTAGAATCACTCCAGCAGGATTTGTCCCTGTTGTTACGTTCATTAAGAGATTCAACGGAGCCAAATAAATAGTTATATTATCTACAATCTCGCATTCACTGCTTTCCTGAAAGTGTCTTGCACCTGCCTCTGCAGCAGACGTCTCAGGATTTTCCCGCTGGGGCTTTTTGGAATGCTATCAACAAAGTGAACGCCACCTCGCAGCCGCTTATAGTACGCAACCCTATCTTCCAACCAGCGAGCAATATTCCGAGCTTCATCTTCCGCCGCGGTGCCAGAAACTATGCTCTTTTCACTGCGAACGACAAAAGCAAGCGGGACTTCGGTACCGTGCTTTTGGCTCTGGGTTCCAACCACAGCCACATCAGCAACGGCATCATTATTGGCTAGAATGCTCTCTAATTCCGCCGGGGCAACTTGAAATCCATTGTATTTGATCAACTCCTTAACACGATCAGTGATGTAAAAGTGCCCATTTCTGTCCTGGTAGCCAACGTCGCCAGTGCGAAGCCACCCATCTGCCGAGAGCGCCTGGGCAGTTGCCTGAGGGTTGTTGTGATACCCCAAAAAGACATTTGGACCGCGTAAAAAGAGTTCGCCCACTTCACCTACTTTGACCTCTTCTGGCTCGGAATCGGATCCCTCCTCTGGCATACTCATATACTTGGCCTCCATGTTCGGCAGTAGCCTACCAACCGAGCCAATCGTGCTGTGCCAGTCTTCCCAGGACTGGTTGTGACTTGTTGGACTGACTTCGGTGCAACCGTACCCTTGCTTGATCCCAACGCCTAGGCGCTTGTATGTGGCTTTGACGAGGTTCAGTGTGAGCGGCGCACCGCTACAGTTTAGCATCCGCAGGCTTGACAAGTCGTACTTGTCCACGGCCGGGTGCTGGGTAAGAAGCAGTACCACGGGGGGCACGACGTAGCTGAACGTGATGCGGTAGTTCTGGACATAGGCGCACCATTTCTCGATTTCAAACTTTGCCATTATAAGTACCTGGTATCCGGTATATAAGGGGGCGTGGAGGAGACGTAGCAATCCTGTCCATTTAGCATGCATGCGGGAAACGACCGTTGGAAACTCAACTAACCATATATGTGATAAAAGGGTACGAATCCCAGAACACGGTCACCCTTTCCGTCGGTGCCGCCATTCCAGGTAAGGTTTCCTCCCTCGCCAGCGCTCGCCTGTAGAACATTGGAGACAATGTTTCGGTGCGACAACGTAACTCCCTTCGGGGGCCCCGTTGTACCTGATGAATAAACAATGAAGGCACAGGTCCTCGAGGGCTCGACGATAGCCGGGCGCTCTGTGGTCATTCCAGTTTGATTCTTGATTGAAGAGAAGTGCCTAATCTCATGAGCCGGATCATGGTGGTCCCCAAGGAGGATGATACGGTCCTCTGGCAGTCCCACCTTTTTAGAAGCTGCCTTTGCAACTGGTAGCACTGACACATGGGTAACTAGTGCCTTCGCACCAGAGTCCCTCAAGTGAAATGCCAGCTCATCGACTGTGTAGGCAGGGTTTGTAGGAGATATTATTCCTCCGGCCCACAAAGTCCCCCATGTTACGACCGGAGTGTCAATGCTATTAGGGGCGAACAGCGCGAGCACATCACCCTGCTTCCAATGGAACACGCTTTGCAGGCCTTCTCCAAACGTAAGGCACCGTTGCTTGAGAGTCTGGTAGGTGTAGTGGCGTTGTGTCTCGGCGTCCTGGTAAATAACTATAATCGTAGTTAGAATATAGCACGTCTTATTAACTAGTCAAACGGTCGCGTACTCGTGTCGTCTGGGTAGAGTCTGTCCTTTCGTTCGAAGAGAAAGCTCCATATGTCGAGGTCGGGGAGCTCGATGGGGGGGAAGGTGGAAGAAACTGGCATATTGACCGAGGACTTGTTATTCGTCCAAAGAGTAGTAGGTATTTTGATGGCTGTTGAAATGTCCAATACCCAGCATAACTATATATAGAGCGACAACGCCATGGACCGAGTCAAAAAGGCACCCGGTCCAGTGGCTACCTCGACTCCGATCAAGCAATGGAAAACCGCATAGAAAGCCCGTTTACCCAACGGATAAATATCCTGCGTGGGGAGCATGCCAAATACAACGCTCTTGGTGACGATGCAGAGGCCGAGAATCGCCGATGGGCTCTCTCGGCGATTTTACGGAGCTTTCGTGGCCAAGTACCCCTCTTGACAGCCTCAACCCTAGGCTCTCGGATACTCAGGACTAAACGACAAGAAGCTAATATATAACCGTACCGACTGCATCTCTGTTCGGCATTTGTTGGTTTCACAAATTTATACAACAATCATGACTGCAAACTCTCGAGCACCGGCTTCTGCAGAGTCAGGGACCTTCACCCGCCTTGGTCCACTGCCTAATTCCTACACCTCTGACCTCGGTCTCCAGCGGATGCTAGGATGTACGTCTCAACATTTTGGTATTGTCGTTCAGCGCTAACATAATATAGGGTACCTCCCTGCAGAAACTATGAAGCTAGCTGAGCCGCATCTGGCCAAAATGGGCGAAGAGGCTGTTTCGCCGCAGATTACCGCATGGAATGCCGATGCAGAGGTCAACCAGCCGTATGTCAAGAAGTACAACGTCTGGGGCGAGAGGTATGGGTATGACAGGTTGATCACGACAGAGGGATGGAAGAAGCTGGGTAAATGGGGTGCTTCGAATGGGTTAGTCGTATTTATTCTCGATATAGTCCTGGACTAATGGGTTTTCTAGGGTTGTTGCTTTGGGTTATGATCGCGCGTACGGTAATGACAGGCGCACTGTGCAATATGCTGCGTAAGTCTTCGTCTTGGTAGAATTCGTTTGTGCTGACTTCAAAGTGTATATCTGTTTGCCCCGTCGTCAGCCATGTATAGGTGTCCCCTGAGCATGACCGACGGAGCGGCATTCATACTGTCGCAGCGCCTGAAAGACTTTCCTAGTGACCATATCCTGCACACTGTATTCAGAAGACTAACATCAACCGGCGACGACAACTGGACATCCGGGCAATGGATGACAGAAAGAGCTGGAGGAAGTGACGTCCAGAGCACAGAGACATGGGCTACTTATGCCCCTTTGCCCAGGGGGTCAGAATCATCCGATCCCCTCGCAGAGGGCGACTACCTGATCGACGGATTCAAGTTCTTTTCCTCTGCTACCGACGCCAATGTTGCATTCCTCCTGGCCAAGACAGAGTCTGGACAATTGAGCACCTTCATCGCGCCATTGCGACGAACAGTCACTGGCCCCGATGGAAAGCCACAAGAGGTATCTAACGGCGTACGCATCCACCGCCTGAAAAACAAGCTTGGTACCAAGGAACTGCCAACCGCCGAACTCGAGCTGAAGGGGATGCGAGCCCACCTAGTCGGCGAGCTGAACCAGGGCATTCGCACCATCGCCCCGCTGCTGAATGTCACGCGCATCCAGACGCTGCTAGGAACACTATCGACCTGGCGCCGTGCTATTGACATCGCAAAGAACTTTGCCAAGTGTCGTACTACAGTCGGTGAGCCCCTGTGGCTGATCCCCATGCACCTGCGCGTTATTGCGGACTTGGAGCTCAAGCACCGTGGCGCTATCAATCTCGCGTTCCTTGCTATTGCAGTGATGGGCCTCGTCGAGAATGACCTCAGCGCCCCCGCCGGACAGCCACATCTGCCGAAAGATCCCGCCGAGGCAAAGGTCATCTTCCGGGTCCTTACCGCTATATGCAAGGGCACTGTTAGCAAGATGTCCATCGTCGGCGTGCAAGAATGCCAGGAGGCGATGGGTGGAGTCGGATACATTGACGAGCCGGACGAGCCCGAGTTCAACGTCTCGCGCCTCCTCCGCAGCGTGGCCGTTTATCCAATCTGGGAGGGCACGACGAATGTCCTGGCTAGTGAGCTGGTCCGGTTTCTAATTAAACAGGATCATCTGGCCGTGTTGGCTGGGTGGTTCAGTCGGGTCCTCTCATTGATTCAAACGCCCGCACTAGCGGATGCATTGAAGCAGGCCTTTGCCTCGTTTCTTTCGCGGGTGCAGTCGACCCCGAAGGCTAACTTGCTCTCTGATGCTCGGAGGGTCATGTTTACCTTTACCTGGATCCTCGCTGGGGCTCTCTTGGCGTTGGATGGTGAACGGGATGGAGAAGGGGCTGCGGTGAAGATTGCGCGCAGGTGGACTTTGCACGGAGAGGGGGGTGTAGGTGAACACGTCTTCCGGGATATTGTGAAGCCGTACGGGTCCTTTGAATTGGCCTCGGCCGATGAGCATGCGCGATGGGACTGCAGGATTGCGTGGGGGGTTGAATTGCCGGCTAGACAGGCCTTTGGGCATAGGTCGTTGAGCGAGGTGTCCAAGCTCTAGACTTGCGAAAGTGAAGTTCTGTAATTAAACATCAATGGATCAGTTCATCCTGAGGCATTGGCAAGGTGCGGCAGCCTAAACAGATTTGTTTGTCAACGCAAATTTGCGTTGCTAGATTGCCTGCCGATGGGATGCGGGCAAAATATAGGCATGAAACATTATAAGGGCTTGCAAAACCTTCTTTGCCCTAGCCCTACCCTTTTTTATATCTAAATTTGTGCGGGCTCGGCCGGACCAGGTTTATAATTGCGCATGTCTATATAGCAGGGTTATCTTGATACAAATAGCTCTCTGGTTGGCCTGTCAACATACTAATATAGGCCAGCGTCCAAATGATGTTGAACGGGTGTAGCATGTTATGCAGTCCGTCTACGATGCTTCGCCACCTTTTTACCGGTACATGTATGCTTTCAAGGGACTCCTCAATTGTAACCCGGTCTGCACTCTGTTGATTTAATTATCAAGATCAATCACCCCCCTACAAAGATCGCGCCATTTATCACAAATGAAGGCATAGAATCCAGCACACGCAGTGAAATATTCAGGAGCCCTGGGAAGTGTCCTCTCGTCCAATTCCCGATACTCTTCACCCCAGCCTACTCAAGAGAGACTTCCCTCACCAGTACACTCCGCAACATGACGGACCCTCCAGTTACCTGCAGGGCCAGGCCATCTGCTGTCTCGTCTGGGAAGATAAGGTCCGAAATAACAACTTCCCCTTTCCCTCCAAAAACCTCCACAGAGCAAGTATCAACCAGTGCTCTGATACGGACCACCCCCGAGGCATCGGGCTTCAGAGGAGCGTTGTGAACGCCGCCTGCTGCAGCGTCGTAGTTTGTATGCCCACTCGCTGTTCGGTCAACCGACAGTGTCGCGTTGGACTGTTTGTACTGGATAACTGTCTGCTGTGATCCGGCCTTCCGAACTGCCAATGACAAAACCGCGTCGTTCTGTGCCGTGAACGCAAGCTCGATATCCAACGCCGTTCCACGAACAGACGAGAAGAGCACCTGGCCCGGGGTAATTGTCTGGTTTTGTATAGTTGCCAGAGGCGAGCCTACACTCAGAAGTTCACTGACAGGCCACTGGATAAAGGATCGCGTAGAACCTGTTTGCTGTAGCGCCAGAGTCCGGGGGAATGAAAGCATCCCTTTCCAGGTATCAGTTGGTGGACTTTCGCCGTAGCTGTTTGAGATGGCAGCCAGGATCCGCCGCCCATCCGATCCAGGAACATTCTCCCAGCTCATCGCGCCGTCGAAATCACGGCCATAGTCAAGCCATAGATTCCCAGGATCCACGGGGTCCGGTTGGAAGGTTTCACCATCAAATGATCCTGTCAGGGCGAAGACACCGTTCCCACCAGCTGGAGATCCCTTTGCCGGGGTCAGAATCAACACCCAGGTAGTCTCATCGGTGCCTTCAATAGGGAGCTGGAAAAGGTCCGGCACCTCCCAGCCGGTGATGTTTGGAGGTAAACCTGATACCTGGGCTGTTCCGAGATCGCTAACCCAGGTCCAATGCTTGGTATCGGTAGACGTCCAGAAAGTGACCTTATCCTGGCCACCGTGGGCAAGAATCATCACCCACTTACCAGATGCCTCATGGAAGAAGACCTTAGGATCGCGCGTCTCCAGTCCCCCGGTTGTATCATGGGGCGCTTCCTGCGCCGCTGAGATAATAGGGTTACCGGCGAACTTTGTCCAAGTCACGCCGGCATCAACGCTATATGCAAGCCGCTGGTCCTGTGTCCCATTCGACAGGAAGTATCCCGTGTACCAGGCCAGGTAGGGCGGGCTCTCAACGGTGCCCAGCCCTGATGTATTCTCGGAATCGTAGTAGCTGGTGCCAGTGAACGCTTCGACGCCGTTCTCGCTTGTTATTGCGATGGGCTCGTGCGTCCAGTGGAGGAGGTCGGTGCTGGTTGCGTGGCCCCAGTTCAGATTTCCCCAGACGTTCGCGGTTGGGTTGTGCTGGTAGAAGAGATGCCAGACTGAGTCGATATTGATCAGCCCGTTGGGCTCGTTCATCCAATTCTTTTCCGGGACGAAATGGAACAGTGGGCGATAGTCGTCGGCTAACGCCTGGGCAGTAAGAAGGAGCAGAGTCGGAACGATCATGTTGATAATAAGATTGTTGTAACTGATCTAGAAAAGATGGCAGGATTGATTTGCTGGTGTATTCGTCCAACTCTTCAAGTCACCACCCTCCCTTACGATCAATATATGAGGCATTTACGCCCGACTACGCTGTTTATACAAAACTACTTCATTCGTCAGGGATTATAAGTATAGCACTGCAGGGGAAATAAAGATCTACACTGCCAACAAAGCCACAGAGATGCATACAGGGTAAAAACCGTCGTTGACCCTGCAGGTCTGCGACGCATCCTCTCCACCTCGCGGAGAGTGTGGCATCTTCCGCGAGATCTGCTGCCATCGCAAAGACAGCTGCTCCCCAGATATCCGGAGACCCCACAAATACCGGGACTCCATTAGTCTCCATGTTATGATTTCCTCTCACCGACGCCCCATTCCGGGGAACCCGGGGCTTCTAGAAACCCCCAGTGGCTGAGACTGGGAAGCTGGGCGTCGGCCACCACTCCGTTTCTCCGCGACAGTCGTTTAGACGAAACTCCACTGTCTCCTTTGTTGAACGTCCCTGAATACACGCCCAGTGAGATTGGTGCTTCTTGGTACTTCTGGAGCCTATATATAACACAAGGACCACCCGGGCTTCAACCGCTACAACCACGGACTCGTTCCTCTCCATCTTGATATTACTCCCGACCCCACAAAGCGGCGACCATGAAGCTCAGTACGGCCATTCTCTGGGTGCTGTCAGCGACAGCCTCCAAAGCTACCGCAGACATTCCCAGCAGGGCCTACACGGAGCCCTATCGTCCCCAATTCCACTTCAGCCCTGAGAAGAACTGGATGAATGACCCGAACGGGCTTTTGTATGTCGATGGTGTTTATCACCTCTACTTCCAGTACAATCCTGCCGGTGATACCTGGGGTAGTATGTCTTGGGGCCATGCAACAAGCGAGGACTTGCTGCATTGGACTGAGCAGCCTGTTGCTCTCGAGGCGAGGGGGCACCCGGATAATATCACTGAAATGTTCTTCTCTGGATCGGCTGTTGTGGACGAGAGAAATACTACCGGCTTTGGAGACCATGGCAAGCTGCCCTGGGTTGCTATGTATACATCCTATGTAAGTGCCCTTGATCTGAGATGTTTGTTTTATTGAGGATTAACCGTATGCAGTACCCAACGGAACAGACACTCCCAAGTGGGAAGCACGTCCGCGCAAATCAACAGGCCCAGTCTATAGCCTATAGCCTTGATAAAGGGCTGACATGGACCACATACGACGAGGCCAATCCCGTGATTTTGGATCCTCCTGCTCCATACCAAGATGAGTTCTTGGAGTTCAGGGATCCCTATGTGTTCTGGCATGAGGATACTGAGCGGTGGATTTCAGTCATTAGCCTTGCCAAACTGCACAAGCTCCTTATCTATACATCCCCCGACCTCAAGAAGTGGGACTTGGCCAGTGAGTTCGGGCCGGCCAACGCCGTTGGTGGTGTGTGGGAGTGCCCAAGTATATTCCCACTCCCTCTTGACGGCGGAGAGTCTGAGAAATGGGTTCTCATGCTCGGTCTTAACCCCGGAGGCCCGCCAGGGACTGTCGGGTCCGGCACGCAGTATATTGTGGGCAGTTTCAACGGCACCACCTTTACAGCAGACAGCGACAGTATCTATGACGGAAGTGGTTCCGATGACCAGACCGCAAATTGGCTCGACTGGGGCCCGGACTTTTATGCCGCCCTAGGGTGGAATGGTCTGCCTGGCACTGAGCGAACGATTATCGCGTGGATGAACAATTGGCAGTATGGGGCTACCATCCCGACAGACCACTGGCGCGGTGCAATGACCGTCCCCCGACACCTTGCGCTGAAGACGATCGGTGGCAAGGCCACATTAGTGCAGCAGCCAGCGGGAGAGTGGAAATCAATCACGCATGGTGGTAATGCGTCCACGTTCCCTCGCGTGGATGGTGTGCGCCAGCTCGGGCGTCTCGGAAAAGTGCTGGAGATTGACCTGACATTCTCTAACAGAGAGCTATTGTCGTCAAGTAAAAGTAACAATTCCGAGTTTGGAATTGCCGTCGCCGCAACCCAGGATTATACCCAGCAAACACGAGTCGGATATAATTTCGGCAAACAGGAAGTCTTCATTGACCGGTCCCAGTCGGGAGACGTGTCCTTCGATGATACCTTTGCCAGTATATACAGCGCGCCTTTGTCTCCATCGGCAAACGGAACTGTTTCCTTGCGGATATATGTGGACTGGTCCAGCGTCGAGGTCTTCGGAGGGCAGGGTGAAGCCACCATCACCAGCCAGATATTCCCTTCTGCTGAGGCTGTGTATGGTCGGCTCTTCTCTTCTGGCGGTGCAACGAGCAACGTTAGGCTGGATGTGAAGGAATTGCGTTCTACGTGGGAGTAGGGTCTTATAGCAATCGAGCCTGACAGGTAACCGAATCTAGAATAGAACATTTTAGCTACGAGTGGTGGCGGAAGAATGACCAATTGATTCCAATCGAGTAAATAGCACCGCATTGGTGGAACAATGAAATATGAGCGGTCCGATGTGATCACGTAGAATGCTCAAGAGCTCTGTTAAATCTGGTCCCATCCAACCCCTGTAGACGTTGAATATTAGAGATCTATCTGCGTCATCAGGTTATAAGATCGGGTTATAATACATTCTTCTTTACAGAATTATAGTTAGATCGGGCAAGCACGGTCAAGCGCACTCGCTTACTCCAACTATGAATAAAGCTGTAGAATAAGTTAATACTGCTGGAGTTGGTATTAGTATATTAGGGAACTGGTGACTTATGCTCCGAGGCTATAGAGAAGGATATCTACCGGATTACTTATCTTATAATATACAGACTGCCCAGAAGGAGCAGAGGCGTGATAAATACGGAATACTGGGAAGGTGGGGGTCAGCGAGAAACCCGATGCCGGCGTGGGGGTGTTGAATATCGCTTGTATTACAGTCTGTACAGTATGGAAGGCTGATACAGTTATTCTGGCTTTGAGTCTTATTATCTTAAGGTAGATTTATAGCCTTACTGCCCTGATAATGTCTCTCTCTAGTTAAGATATATTTAGTAAATATGGCAGGTTAATATAGAGACTATATATATCCTATAAGTATTTACTATAGTTAGAAAGAACAATCCCCTGGATACCATGCTCACATACTAATACTATATCCTCAACATAATACCGTTAATAACAACCAGCAGACTAGTCAGTCCAGGGAGCCAAGTCAGGATGAATCCTCCTCCAAAGCCAAAACCACGGCGAACACAGATTCCACCCGTAGAACGGTATGCATGCCACCTTTAAAAGCTACCAATACTAATAACAGCAGTAGGCTGATCTGTTGATAAAATATCAGCACCATTCAACTACATTGTCTGTGCCTATAAAGTAATTGACCAAGATACTGGAGCAGCACGCCTTTAACCCACTATTAGTAATAAAACCACTATCGTGAGTATCCAGAATAGCATCAGTAATAAATAGTTATTCCGGGTAACATACCCTAAATTATCTATTATTTCCCGTATATTGTATTACTTCTAACTTATATTAATACGTACTGACTGGTATAGTATACTGTGTAGATATAGATATGTATAATATAAAGCAGCCCCGGTTATAGTGTTACGGTAATACCACTGCCTCGATTTTTGAGCGCGGCAGATGTGGGGAAAGTGCACTTTTAGCCAATTGATACACAGCCTGCACTTCCAAAAATAACCACGTTTTCAAAACTAAAAAAAAAATCATTTTCTGCGCTGACCAAACTGCAAACCTGAATTGATGCAGATGAATTCCCATCGATGAACCGCCATTGAAATGCCCATCAATGCTACCTCTGTCGCTGTTACTGAGCTTTTCCTTGCATATTCTCGCCTGCTGCGGTGCGTGGGTTAGGAACTTCCCCTGTCATCCACAGCAGGGGCTGTTACAAGTCCCAGATACCCCGTTCAGGATCGACAGCTTCCACGGGTCACTAAACACATTCGACGACTCCACGACGTTGTCGTTGTCTATATTAGGCGTGCAAAATGTATCCCAGTTTCTATGTGATGAGCTCAACATGTCCAACTTTGAGGACCACTTCACGTTCCAAGTGCTTGGTATGCCAGTAGGTCAATTGAAGCACTTCAAGAGTCGATGTCCTCTGCCATTGACGGACCCTCTTATCCCGTGCGTGTTCCCTGCTTCTTTGCTTTTCTGCAAGTTTGCTTATGCTGCCAAGACCTGAAGGGCTGCTTTTCTCGCGATACGAGCTTGTATATTCCCTCAACCATGCCCACCGGTTGCAGACTCTCGCCGCCGAGATCAGCTTCAGTTGTCGGAATGGTAGCAATATCGCTTGTTCGTGGGTCAAGATTACGCCGGACATTGGGAAAGCGGCCTCCGTGGCGTTCACCTATATCCCAGCCATCATCACTCTCATTGTCGGGCTCGCTTCGTACCTGAAACGGGGCACTAGTTCGTTAACAACCAGCGATGGGACCAGACAGGGCCCTATTTGGGAAATCACCCTCGACATAGCAAGCTATCTGCAGTATCTCCAGTTCATATTTCTGGCCGGGTCGCTGACGATGGAATACCCGGGCTTCTACCAGCCAATTGTAAGCCGGCTGGGCTGGTCTTCGCTGCTGTACTGGACGGGCCCGATTAACCACGGCTTCACGTACTCAGGGATCGAGGATGGCATGTACGTCAGTAACTCGTCGTACGGGCTGGAGCACATGGCGCAGATGCTGGGCTATCCGCAGATGCCGGATATCATGCTGAACGCGTCTATTAACCTCGTCATTCTGGTTGCGGCACTATTTGTTATCGCGGCTGCCGTCGTATTGACGAGCACACAGGGCACTAAAGACGTGCTGGACAATGGCCAGGCGGCGGGTCGCCTTGTACTTGCTGTGGTGCTGTCGTGCTTCACCTTGCCACTGCTCTCATACATGTCCTATGAGTTCATCCTGATCGGGTATCTTCCCAGCTACCGTGTCACGCTGGTTGGGCTGATAATGATGTTCCTTGTATACTTGAACTATACCGGCACCAGTCACTTTAACAGCCAGAGGGAGAGGGAGCTGAGACTGGGAAGCATGGCTGCTAGGGAAAGCCAACCAACACGTCTAGAGAAGCTCAGACAAGCTCTCTCGCAGTATCTCCCCCATGCTATCCCTCTAGTCCAAGGTATCGTGATCGGCGGCCTACAGGACTGGGGCCTCGCCCAGCTCATTGTCATTGGGGGCTGCGAAATTATCATCCTGATATCAATGCTTCTCCAGAAAGGTACCAGGGCTCTCGGGGAACTGGCCGCACTATGTGCTAGCATGCGTTTTGTAACTATTATACTCAGCATCACGTTTACGAGTACATCCAGCGAGACAGCCAGGCAATGGATTGGCTATCTTATCCTGTGCCTTCACGGTAGCGTAATTGTCTTCGGGTATCTCGTTGTCTCTCTCTGCAAGGTGTCGCGAGCTCTGCTGCGCAAGCGAAAGGAATCAATTCATCCTGAACACAGTCCGGAATTTCCTCTCAGAGATATTTCTCCCGGCTTTCAGAAACTGAACCCCGAGACGCTCCGCAGCACCAGGTATCTCCGACCAGGTATATCTAGCGCATCCTACTTCGCAGACTTCGCAGACACTACCACCGCCATCGACAATACGGTGACGCCCTTTTCTCCGACCCCAATGGGCAGAAAGCACTACGTCACGGACTTTTCAGGTTTCTATCGATCGCCGCGCCCTTCATCGGCTAGACGCGACGTCTCAAAGGCCGAGACTGCTTCCACGGTGATCAGTCAAGATGAGCCCTGGGGATCTATGAATCACTATTCAGGGTCTGGATCCGACGTTGGAATACCATCAGCATCAGCATCAGCATCAGCGTCAGCGTCAGCGCCAAACTCAATTGCCGCATCCAGTAACAACCCAGGCTCAAGCCGCAACATCCTCGATGAGCTCTTGCAACATCCCGTTAACCTCAACGCCTCAACGTGGATTACTCGACGCGTGAAGTAGACTCCTACTATAATCGCGCGAGGCCTGTTCGTGGTACTGGTAACGATAACTTCAACTCTACAGCCGCTTTCCTGATACGCTCCCGGGTGGACGAAGGTCAGGAGCAAGAGCAGGAGCAAGAGCAAGGGAATAGCGTACTCAACCTGGCACGCAAGACTGCGGCGCGTATGAAGCCGGGAAAGAAGGAGAAGGGGTTCCAGGTTGTGAGGCCGCCGCGGCCTCCGGCTACATGAGAGCATTGCGCTGAGAAAGGCACTATACTTCTTGCTTTAAGCCTTTATCCGCTAGCGACAATGTATGGATTTTAACTTGTTATGGGAATGCTACTTTATCTCAGGCTTAATGTATCTAAAACCAATCTCTAGTGTAAAGGATGCGCAATAACAATCAAGGAGGAGCTTGGCCAAACCATATGCTACGGAAACGTAAAGTTCCAGGAAGCGAGACAAGTAAAAGGGTGATTTTGGAAGGTCTGCTCTCTGGGTAATTGCGTTCAGGACGGTGCTTGTAAAGTCACTCATCCATATACCTTGCTCTATCGAATTCAACCGCTACGTTGGAGCGGTCTCCTCGCCTCAGCTTGTTTTTTATACCAAACAATTAACACAAACAAAACCTTGCACTTGCCGAAAGAAGAGGGAAGCCTCAAATTATACGACGAAACCCACATCAAGGCCGAACGAACAAAGGCTCTTCTACTTCAATGTAGTAAATAATTGCAGAGAAGCTTTCGCACGCCGCCATCATGGTACAGGCACGCGTTCTGGAGAACTACCGAGTGTATATAATCACCTCGGTCGCCTACCTGGGCTCCTTACTTTTCGGTTCGTCCTCGCAGGCCTCGATTTGCGCACTGCGATGCTAACCAAATCTTGAAACCCAGGATATGACACGGGTGTAATGGGCTCAGTCGTAGCCCTGGACAGCTTCCAGATTGACTTCCGCCTCCCACTCGGAGGGTCTGGCTCGGCCTATAGATGATAGACTTAGGTGCATAGAAAGCCTGCTATATTCCTTAGTGCATTGAAGGCGCGGAGCCAGCGGTAGATTGTTGCTCAGCAGGTTCGGTTCTCTAACAAAGATGCGGTTTACTTAGCGTCTTCGCAATCCTTGTCAGTAGTTGCATGCATGCTCCACCCGTGGACCCTTCTTGGACGTGATTACTGATTAGTGATACTTGTCAGCTTTAATATTGCAAACCGAGCCAATCACAGGTCGCTAAAGGATTAATCGCGGAGAAACTCCTCCCTCTCCGCGAGGCCATCGGTGCCCCGGCCAGCCACGATCCACGAAGGCTGCGTCATTTCTCCGGAGTACGAATGCTTCTAGAACTTTTCCCGGAGTAATTTCGTCCACCCGAAAGTTCCCCAGATTCCGCATCCTCCTGCAATGCGGAGTGAGTTTTGATCACTCCGTCCCCGCGCTCGAGAGGCTGTGGAGTCCAACATATAATTCAAAGGCCGCGCTGTACGCACACCTTGATGGCTCCACGAACCCCCCCTCCCTTTGTTTTACCCCTCTAGCAGATATGACTGAGGCTCCATGGGAGCTCCGAGTATTGTCCGGACGGGGCCGTCTGACCCTTTCGAGGAGAAGTGTTCAACGCCCAGACGATGACCCTGCTGCGTTGGTCCTGGAAGCCTGGTCTCAGGGCCTCATGACGGGCTCACTGGTCATCATGGCCGCTGTCACATTTGCAAACATGCGGCGTGGTGTCTTGCTGCACAAGCTGATTTTACTCGAGGTAGCTCGCAGAACCATCAATTCGAATAATACCTGCTAACCGGCGCCCTCCTGCCATAGTTGATATTGGCTACCGCTCACGGAACCTTTATATTCGCGCCAGAGCCTGTATATGGATGGTACTTGGCCTCAACCGCAGTCGGACTGATCATATCCTGGTCCCTACACAACGTGATTGCGTGGATGAAGAATAGGCCGTTCATGAGCCGTGAGCTGTCTCTATTTTATATCGGCACGATTGTCCTGGCTCAGCCTTACTGGGCGGCTGAGATTTACGCGAACTTCGCCTACTTTAACAATATCAGTCTCGCTGCATACGAGAAGATCCGCCCATGGGAAGCACTATTCCGGTAGGGTACCGTTCCATTGTTCCAGCATCTGTTTGATTCGTGACATTCTCTCCCTGACGTGCCGCGTTCCCCCAGGGATCCCTGGTGGATTTACACAACCTGCAATCTCTTCTGGGTGGTGAAAAAACATTACAAGTTCGGACTCACTGAGCTGGTGCGCGAATGCCCTCGCTTCGGCCTCATGCTAGGCTCAATGTGCCTCTCCATTCTGTTTAGTGTTGCCGACGTTCTCAGCGTTACCGGCGTCCTCAGCGCTGCGATGCCCACCGGAATCAACCCCTTCTGGAAGGTGAGCGCTCCCTGTGTGCCGAAATATCGTTGCTCCCAACACCCAGGCTTGAGTTAACAAGTGGTCGAGCACTCAGCTATGCTTCATGTTCAAATGCCTCTGTGATACTATTATTCTGGACGACTTCAAGAGCGCACTTGATAAGCTCAGTACTAGATGGCTCGCACGGAATGGAATGCACGATATCCACACAATAGGTCAGCTCACCCTTTAGCATCTTCCTTCCGGCCTTCATCTCCCAGTAGGAGTCTAAATGTCCGTAGACTTCAGGAGTCACCCGACCTTCGCAGATGAGCGTGCCACGACCAAAGTCCATGATACAAGTTCTCTGAAACACCCTGTGACCGCTGTACATATTGCATGAAAGGAGATTCTTCTTTGAAAGTGACTAAGTGGATATAAGCCAGTCGATCCCTACAATATACGAGAGAGGCCTCCGTAATACCCATAATATGTACTACCGGTCGCCTGCTGGTCTACCGAAGTCGGACATGGCAAATCTGCGCTCAGACTCTTGCCCATCACCCAGGAACTGTCCTCAAGGTATCGCCTTCCCACCAGGAAGAAAGCTCATTGGACACTAGCTAGACCCTAAGCTCACGGAATGAAGTTGTGTAAGCGAGAAGACCATCGGTGTTCCACCCAGGGTTGGGCCACATCCACGGCCCATAGGTAACCATTCGGCCCTCTCCTCTCCGGGACGTCCGGGGTACGGCGACTGATATGGGCCTGCCCCCACTCCTGTGCCCGATACTACAAGGAAATCATGCATATAGTGGTTGGCTATATTATCTAGGCCATACTATCCACCTTGCAACAAGAGGGAGCATGCGGTGCCCTGCCTAGTGTGAAAGACAGCCTGGGCGCCCATTAGGTGGTTATTCTTACCTCTCCCGCGCCTTTCCCGCCCTAATGAGATAGGGATGTTCTTCGGGTGTTCTGGAAGTATGGTCCTATGGTCCGGGGCACGTTGTAACGCATACAATACCCAACCAGGAACCTACAAGGGCGCCCCTGCATCAACCATAGTTTAAATGGGACAATGATATCGGGGACGCCGTGTCTATCAGACGTAGCAGCCCTTCCAGGCGTTTCCCGAGGCTCCAATTGGCTGTTGAAATACTCGCAAATATGGTGGACGTGAGCCCATCGCTGCGGGAAATGAGTGTGATATTGAACGACAGGGTCTTCCAAGATAGCATTGCGGCAATTTAGAGGATAGCTATTGACTTCGCGTAGAATTAGAGATCTTAGTCTTTAATATTACTTTCCTTTTCTGTGGTAACTGCCCAGCTCACAGCGTAAATCCGTAAAGCCTTCGGAAGTCAGGGCTAGTCAGGGCTGGAAGTCAGGACTGGTCCCAGACGGCGATGCAAGTGACAAATGCCTGAACGGTGTAGAATTCAATCAGATACCGACTAGCAGTCCCACTCCCTCCTGATATGATTGATTGGTATGGTTTGCGCGCCCGGTAGCACTTCAGTTAGCTAACGTCGCGGAGAAACTCCCACATCTCCGCGAGGTCATCGTTCGAGACCAGACACTAGAGACTAGGCCATCGGAATCGGGCGTATTCCTCCTCGCCGGTCAATGTGGCTCACGGTATGGGGAAATTAATGGTTTGAAGTTCCACGCAAAAGGGCGTTCTTGTTTGGTATAAATATCCATACCACCCTTCTCGCCCCGACTCCTGGGGTGATATCAACCAACAATTCAAGCGTCTCTGCTGTTCCTCACCCATCAATTGACCCGTCACATATCTATCATGGGGTTTCTGTTTGAAAATCCCGAAGGAACCGCGGGCAAGGCCTGGCCTGCTATTGTCATAAGTGGCTTCGCTGCATTCGGAGGAGTCCTCTTCGGGTGAGTGCCACAGCTGGCCCCGGCATGGAAGCTTTCTCTGATATTTCCCTATTTCTCTAGCTATGACACGGGCACCATAAGTGGCATTCTTGCCATGCCGTATTGGGCTCGCACGTTCTCCACGGGCTACAGGGATAACACCGGCCAGCTGAACGTCACGGCCAGCCAGTCCGCTGCCATTGTTTCCATCCTCTCAGCGGGCACCTTCTTCGGGGCTCTCGGTGCTGCTCCCATGGGCGACATTGTCGGTCGTCGCTGGGGTCTGATTGCTTCCAACGCTGTGTTTGTCCTGGGTGTGATCCTGCAGACAATCGCAACCGACATCCCGCCCTTTCTGGCTGGCCGGTTCTTTGCCGGCTTGGGCGTTGGGCTGATTTCTGCGCTTGGTATGTTTCTTCTCCTTCTCTTATACAGGCACTGACAGGGCAAACAGTCCCTCTTTACCAGTCCGAGACCGCGCCTAAATGGATCCGAGGCTTCATCGTCGGCTCGTACCAATTCGCCATCACCGTCGGCCTCCTCCTGGCATCGGTTGTCAACAACGCAACGCACGACCACAACGACTCCGGCTCGTACCGCATCCCCATTGCCATCCAGTTTGCCTGGTCCATCATCATAGTCGTGGGCATGCTCATCCTCCCCGAGACACCACGTTACCTCGTCAAGCAAGGCAAAACCCAAGCCGCAGCATGCAGCCTCTCGCGCCTCCGTCGGCTCCCCGAAGACCACGAAGCCGTGCGCCGGGAGCTCAGCGACATCCAAACAAACCACCAGTACGAGGCCAGCGTAGGCGAGTCCGGATACATCGACTGCTTCCGGGGCAATCTGCTGAAGCGGCTCGCAACAGGCTGTTTCCTGCAAGGACTGCAGCAGCTAACGGGGATCAATTTCATCATCTACTACGGGACACAGTTTTTCAAGAACTCCGGGTTCGAAAATGAGTTCATCATTACCCTGATTATCAACTGTGTCAATGTGGGCTCGACGATTCCGGGCCTCTACGCGATTGATAAATGGGGGCGGCGTCCTGTCCTGCTCCTCGGTGCTGTCGGGATGGCCGTCTCGCAGTTGATAGTGGCTGTTCTGGGGACGACGACAACGGGCCAGGATAGCCAGGGGACTATCATCGTCTATAATGCTGGAGCCCAGAAAGCGGCTATTGCGTTTATTTGCATCTTTATCTTCTTCTTCGCCGCCTCGTGGGGTCCAATCGCCTGGTACATCTCTTTCCCCCACATTATTTTTCTTTTGTATCTTCATTGCTAATAAATAAACAAAAGGGTCGTCACCGGCGAGATCTTCCCCCTCAAAACGCGCGCAAAGTCTCTCTCCATGACAACCGCCACAAACTGGCTGCTGAACTGGGCGCTGAGCTTCTCAACTCCATATCTAGTCAACTACGGCGACGGCAACGCGAACCTGCAGTCCAAGATATTCTTTATCTGGTTTGGCTGCTGCTTCGTCTGTATTGGGTTTGTGTACTTTATGATTTACGAGACGAAGGGGTTGACTCTGGAAGAGGTCGATGAGATGTATAAGGAGGTTCCGACGGCGAGGGCTAGTGTGGGCTGGCGGCCAAGAAGTATTTCTATTCAGATGGGGGAGAAGGCTGATGCGCAGGGGGGTGTTGAGGAGCATCATGAGGTTGAGCTCCGTTGATGGTTTGGCTTGATTGGGCGTGGAGGAGGAGTCCTGGTGGACATATGAGTGGTATCTAAGTCGTAGTGTAACGGAGATTCGTGTTGGGAATTTTCGAAGAGGGTAGTTGAGGATGAACAGATTAATGCTTGATATTGTTGAGGCTTATAAACCGCTATCCATGGATTCTCTATTTATATAAACTACGAACCGTCTACCCTTCGTCTTGAATTAACCAGATGCTTCATGTACTACGCCCGGCGCTGTATCAACACAAAAAAGTTCAACCCCGATTCATACACCAATCCAGCTCCTCTGTTCATTCACAATCCGAAAGTGTCGAGGCGCGGTCCCGCTCGCGTAGAGTTCGTCCATGGTTTCGAATGAAACTCCCTGTGACGTCGGTTATTCTATTTTCTCTCTTGCTTAAGGTATCGGCCCCTCCTACCTTCGTTTCTGGATACAGAAACCATCCTCCGACAGCAGCGATAAGGCCAGTTCCAAAGAAGATAAAACCAGTCTTTCCGCCCAGATTACCTGCATCCGGGTTGATCTATACCGGGGGTACTCTTTAGATAAGTACGTATACAATGAACAGCGGTTTACGCGGATAGAGCTCACCATATACGGAATCGTAAATTGCATAATAAGCCCCCAGACCGCATTAGTGATGGTAACAAGGCCCTGGGTCGTACTACGCAGCCGCACCGTGGCAATCTCAGAGGCGAGCACAAATCCCACGGCCCCTATGGACAGTTGGTAGACAATCGCCCAGATGTAGATGAATACGACGGTCGCCCAGCTTGCTTTCCCTTGATATTGATCGGGTACGCATCCTAGAATCCCAATTAGAAGCAGCATGCAGCACAGCACGAACTGGGGGATTACGATCATTGTGCGCCGGCCGACGATTTCAGATAGCGGGAATGCGCACATGCTGGCGAGCAGCATGACTGCGTACAGGACTGTAGAAGCGTCGAAGTAGTCCTTTACCCCGATCAGGTCGAGGAAGTATGTCGAGTGGCCGATGATGAATGTTGCGCCGATCATCTGCTGTCCGCTGGCTGTGAAGATGGCCGTTAGGGTGCGCTTGCGGTTCAGGCGGTTGAAGCATTCGGCTTCGCTGGAGAGATCGAGACCCAGGAAACTACGGCGGTTATGTTGAGAGATGCTTCCTTGGATGGAGAGGGCTTTGAGGATTTCGGATTGCATGCGCCGGACTTCGATGGTGTAGAAGGTCTCGTTCTCAATGCCGTAGACGCGTTGCAGGGATTCCCGGGCTTGCGTGCTCTTTCCCTGACGAATGAGCCAGTAAGGAGATTCGGGGAAGAATAGCCAGCCGCAGATGAGAATTGCTAGGTGATAAGTCAGATAGTAATACAAACTCGCGAAGGGATTAATGAGGTGGTGGTACCCGGGAAGATATACATGCCTACCACTGGTAGCCACCATTGCCTGTTAAAGCACCGTCTTAATGCGGTGCTCTCGACGACGTCGTAATATATTGTTTCCAGATCTCACCATTTGCCAGTGAGATAGCTGCTTCCTTTCGACACGGCGGCCCTGACACACTTTCATTAGCAAGAGATTCAAAGATCAGTCACACAAGACACCAACGTCGCGAACTGCCCCAGAACAATACTCGTATTAAAGAAGCATAGATAAAACCCCCGCAACTCTGGCCGGCACGTTTCACCAATCCACAGCGGCGAGATAGTGAACATCATAGCAATCGCAATCCCTGCATTGCATCAGTATTCGCTCGACAGACATTGCCAGACAGATCCAATAGAACCATTGACGCCTCGACCCGCCAGATGAACTCGCCAATCGGCAGCCAACTGCTGCAGAAGGACTCCACCAGTTGAAATTGCAGACGCAACCAGGATCCCCGGCTTACGGCCATATTTCTCCAGCAACGGGGCGTAGATGAAAGTGGATGCTACCCCGCAAGCCGGTGCAATCGAATTCCACGCCGAAAGATACCGAGCTGGGATAATGTAGGAGCCGTCTGGCTGAGGGCATCCGAATTGCTTCCGGAATTCCGGGAGGGCGGCAAGTTGGCCTCCTGCGACAATATCAAAACCTTGCATGACGACGCCGCTGGAGACCCAGAGGCCTGGTGGGATGTTTCATTAGCGGCGCTCTTTCCTATATGGGGCCTTGTCTTCACTCACACCAAAGGAAGAACCGCTTCTGAGACTTGAGCATTCGCCATCGCTGGTCTGGGTTAACGATGGAATAGTCAACACCAGAGGAGTCGGTCTGTGCCGCAGCATTCTCTGTCGTCTTGTTTCGTCCGGGGGAATCCTTTCCGATCTCATTGGCGTGGGGTGGCAATGGCATAATGCATGTACGAGGGGTCCAACTCTTCAACGTCCAGGCCGGGGAAACTGTACGATATCAGTACTCGACAGGGCGTTGCCGTTGGCACAGGCCTCCTCGCGGAGGAAAGCCAGAGTCCGCGACAGGAACAAGCCCCAGCTAGACAGGCCAGCTAGACAGGAGCTAGACAGGCCCACATCAGCCCTGCGTCCGGGATTTCGCCGAATTGTGGCCTATTGGCCGGATCAAGGTCGCCCGAAGTATCGTCTGTCAGCCCCGATGGCCGACCTGGAGTCTATTATTTCCTTAAAAGAAAGAGGCAATAAATGCGGGCAGTTGCCGCCAGAAAGCAATCGGCTCCGCGGTATTTCAGCCCATCTCCGCGCTTCCGGACTCTTCTTGCCCTTGTCTCAAGCCTCCTGCTCAGCCAGCACTATAGACATGACCAACACACGGAGACGACTCCTTCTCGCCTGCAACACCTGCAGATCGCGAAGAGTAAAGTGCGGTGGGCAACGGCCGTCCTGCACCCCGTGTCGGATTCGCGGCCTGGACTGCTGCTATCCAAAGCTCCCCGACAGCCCGGCGAATCGGTATACTTGCCGCAGCGGAGTCTAATGCGAGTTGCGCTAACAGGATCATGCAGGGTAGAAACGGAATTGGCAAATGTGAATGGGCGTCTCGACTACCTCACGGCGCTGCTTTCCAGGCAGCCCAAGCTACTGCCGGGCAGTGCGCTGGGGTCGCACGAGGACTCCCCATTTCGATTACTTGCAACTCGGTCTATCATGCATGTTCTCGGGCTCGAAGGCGACTACATTCAGGGCCTCATTCGGCTCGAACGAGCGAACGTTCTCGTTGGTGCCACCACCTCGCCGCGCATCTTCTTCAGCTCGCATCACCAATTCACGGACGCCCTAGCTGCCCTTTCGGAGCGGATTCATGGTTACTACCCCATCCTGCCATTGGACTTTACCGAAGGCTATTTCCACCTCCTATCCGAGCCCTGGACGCCTTCGTCTCGTAGCTGCTTGGCTCTACTGGTGGCGGCAATCGGTGGTGTCGTGCGCGGCCAAACCTCCGGAGGCCCATACTATGAAGCAGCTCTCGCATTGCTCCCTGTCGTCCTTGCGGAATGCACATTGACGAGCATTCAATGTCTTGTTTTCTTGAGCATCTACTACTGCTGTCTTCTCAAGCCATTTCAGGCCCACGACTACTGCTTGATAGCTGCTTTCAAGATCCAGAATCTCTTCAAGTGGTAGGCCAACGCTTGTGCACTCAAGGTATGAAACTAGCTGACCAGTCTTAATAGTGGTCTACAAGGTACGGATGGTGACGCTCTTGAACTGACGCATCGAACATATTGGGCGATATTATTGTTGGAGAGGTAAGTCCCAACCAAGGATACAGCTTAGGGCTTGGATTAATCCCCTGCAAGCGAACTGAGCGTCCAGCTAGACGTTGCCAAAAGCGATATCTGGGACCTAGATGAATGCATCCCTCTGCCCAACTGCCGTCGCACCTGGCAATTCGCACCGCCGCAGCCTTCCAACAGTCTCGCCGGCGTCTCCCCTGCAAGCGCCCACTCCAGTGATAGCACCAGCACGACTGGAGATCAGGCGCAATCATTTTTTCTCGCTGCAATCGCAATGCGCCGCCTATTGCATCGTTGTAATTCTGCCGTCACCTACTCGGTAGATAACCGGCCTAGCTACGCCCCCGGAATTGCCCTTGAACTGGAGCGCCAGGTGGATGAATGGTATGAATATCTCCCTGCCAACATCCGGTTCCCCAAAGAAACTAGCCAACTCCGCGTGGACTGGATCGACTCACTGTCCAACTTCCTAAACGTGCAGTATTACTGCTGCAAGTTGTCTATCTACTGGCCCGCTGTTTACCAGGCTGTCCAGGATGGTGCAGTTAATGTCCACCTCCGAGGTCATTGCCAGCGGTTTATCGATTCCTATGTGCAGCTTCTGCCTAGGATATGCGTCGCTATCGATGTCTGTCCGATCTACAAGTGGACGCTCTCGATTACGTGAGTAAACAGCCTTGCCACGTCTACTAGCAGTTGGCTCCTTAGGCTCACTGTGTGACAGCTTTTTTGTGACCACGCTGTCTGCTCTAAAGGTGCTAGATACCCCGTGTCTAAGCAGTGCCAGTTTAGACGAATTACGCCAATGCCTTTCTTCGGCTGCGGTTGCCGCTGTGGACTGGAAAGACACAGAACGCAGTGCTTCGTTAGGGATCCTGCAACATACACTGAACAGACGCCTTCAAGATGCAGCGTACCAGTATATAGCAGATCCCAGCACCAGCACTAGTTGAGAGGGCTCATCAAACAATACTGATTGGGTGAGAAACGATCCCGCTACTCGCTACTATTTATATTAATATGCACATTGTCGGTCACGCGAGAACTGGCAACCACTGCATCTGGATGAATATTATACAAACCGGGATATTCACGTACAAACTCGTCAATGATAAGGTTCTATACGAGATTATACAGGTAGTGCTGCCGCAACCCGGCTAAGATATGCTCTCGGGCCCTCACCCCAGCCTGGCCCAAGATCATGCATTCAGAACACTCATTCCTGAGAAGAGAAATTGTTTTCTGAATTGGGATATTTATGCCAAGCCTTCAGGCCGATAGAGCTGTCAACGGTCTGGAATTCTGGGGATCCTGTCACTCGCATTCCGATGCGTGGCGAACATTGATGTTTTGCATACCGAGGACGAACTTTATGTGGAAAGTTAATTATCCCCTGCATGCAGAACTGTATAGAGATCTATTTTCGATAGCAGGGATTTGAGAAGATATAAAAACCTGGCTTGCTGTAGTCATTCTCTACAATGCCATCAACAGCAATCCGCAACAACATCGTCAATTATCCACATCTGCTATACCATCATCCAATATCAAGACAACAGTACGTCCTATTCCCCATTATTCCTGGGTTCTTCTCACCTCACCAAATATACACAGGTCGAAATGCATCTCCCAACTGTATCCATCGTCTTCGCCTCCGTCCTCGCGGCTGTGTCTGCACGACCGCCGCCTGCCGGACTCGCCCACAAACTCCCTCCCTGCAAACCCGGACACTACTGGCCCGATCACCGTGACTGCCACAGCTTCTTCGAGTGTGGTGCCGCACACCAGCCGGTGAGGAAGACATGTGGCCCCGGTACCGCGTATGTCTGGGAGACTGGTGTTTGTCACCATGAAGCTGAGGTACGGGGCTGCCGTTACGGAGGTTTCCCAGGTAGAGAAGGCCATTCAGCTTGAACTACCGGGGGGCCTTGAAGGGTCGTGTCAGTGCCCAAGGGCCCTCTGGGGGTGTGTAAGAGGGATTGAGAGTGATTGATTATCTGCGAGTTTTATTGTATCAGTCCTATGTGCGATAACGTTTTGTACTTTACAGAGTACTACTGCTGGATTAATCCAATTGTGTCTGCTATAATAAACGTCTTTGGCTTGTTTTGTCAAACTGGATGGTTTAGATTGTATTTGTTTATTTTTATTAAGTTTATTTTCTCATACCGTCAGTCCTGCAAGAACTGCACCCTTATTAGTAGTAATACCTTGCAATGCTCATGCCCCGTGGCATCAATTCCGTGCTAACAAACCACCTTCCTGAACATCTCTTCAATGTGATTTCTATCTATTTCATAGCCAACATATCAACAACACTATTCAAATCCCCAGAAATCCCAATAGTTAATCCCTGCTCCTCCAACCCCCAAGGCGCACATCCCGCAGCATCAAGTCCCGCTCTAATAAATCGAATTCCACCATTAGGTGCCTCCTCGACTAACTCCTCATTCGCCCAGCGAAGCACAGAGGGCGTATTCATACCGACGCCAAGCTCCAGTATCACGGCTTTCGTCTTTGCTTTTCCGTCTGCAGTCACACCCTTTTCCACATCCGCAGACACCCGTTGCAGAAACCGGGCATACTCCCGTTCCTGGGACACAAATGGTGTCTGATTGAAGTAGTCCCCACCCCGAACACACAGTGTCAACTCACCACCGCAATACTTACACGAAGGAATCTTTGACTCATCCGTGAGTATCTGCGTCTCCGGATGCAGAAACGGAAGCGCGGCATCAAGGAACGGCAAAGACGGGAATACAGCTTCGCGACGACATTTCGCAAAACACTGGAGATATGCGTATTGCCCCTGCGGCGTTGAGATGCGTGCTGGGTGGAATCCGTTCGCTAGGAAAAGGCCATCTGCGTTGGAAGTGCGGATGAAACACCGGCTGCCGAAGCGGCTGGATATCCCTAGTAGGGTTTTATATAGAGGGGATGTGGGCCATGTGCGCACCATGTTCAGGTGGTGGAAGTAGTAGCCCCATTTCTGGGCTGGGGAGGCCCATTGGCTGAATCCGAAGACGTCGTAGAGGTGTCTGAGGCCGAGGGGGAGGAAGGCTGGGAAGTGCTTTGCGAACAGGTCTGGAGAGGTGTAGTCCAGTCCGGTTGCTGCTGAGAGGCCGGCGCCGGCGCTGATGATGAGGTAGTCTGCGTCGTGGAGCCATGATTGGGCTTGTTCCACTGCGGGAGATATAGCTGGTCTTGGGGGTTGGATCTCTTTGCGGATTCCAGGAGTAATCTGTGATATTCTGGCATTATACAGCTCCCAGTCCCGTTGAAGGAAGGTGTCGAAGATGACATCCGTCACAGTTGTTCCAGGATTCTTCAAACACCAGTCATAAACTGTTTTGATGGCGATGTCTGCCGCAATATCTGACGGAAAGGCAAACAGCCCTGTTGAAACGCAGCAAAAGACAATGACCTTGCGTCCATCCGGTAATGTAGGCAGCGACTCCGCTGCTTCGAGACAAGATACATAGCACTCGCCCAGCTGCTTCCGATGGCTGGGACTCGGCGTCTGATCTCCGTCGAGCTGCGGTCCAACGGTATGAATAACATACGGTGCGGGGATATTGAATCCTGGCGTCACCTTTGCTCGTCCGACGGGTTCTTCATGTCCTTGTTCTAGAATCAAGTCATAGCAGGCTTGACGGAGGCGAGGCCCAGCGGCGGAATGGATAACGTTGTCGATACACCGGTGGGATGGACGGAAGCAGCCCAGAAGAGCAGAATTCGCTGCGTTTACAATGGCTGTCACATCGGTTAAAGTGGTAATGTCGCCTTTCCAAACCGAGATTCTGGTCGTCTGTTCACCATGGTTGAGGGTCATTCTCGGCGTAATTGAGGCGGAAGGTGTTGGCAGGGTGTGACCGTGCTTTTGAGCCAAAACCGTGTCAATGTCCTCGAGTACCTGTTCAGGAAATGACAAGCCCGGACCGCGCTGGCACAGTAGTTGTCGTAGCATCTCGAGCTGCCCCCAGGTATCCATCTCAAGGAACCAAGTGCCATTCTGGTGGTGATTGCATCGTCCATGTCCGCCCAAGCGCACCCGCTCTAGATATGCCAATGCCCTTTCTAGCGCCTGCGATGGCCACTGCGTCGAGTGCTCGCCTGTGGCTGTCATTGCCGTTTTATTACCTCCTAGTCGTTTAACCCGGAACTGGGGACATTCAATTTGTGATGTATATAGACTTTGGTGTGTAGGCCCACTTGCTGCATTGATTAATAATGGGCCGGTGGGCAGACATCCCCTATCTTAAACAATGAGTATAATCATGCAATGGGCCGAGTGTGTTAATTTATCGAAATGACCTGTGAATGCTACGAGCGAACGTCGGATGCCTTATCATATCCTGTTGGCATAGCAAAGTACTCTTATGAAGGCCGGGGCAAGGGTTCATTCAACATCCAAACAGATATCTCTATTTGAGAAGTTTCCCTGTTATATAGTTCGTAGCTAATTAGAAAATCATTGGTCCGACTATACCTATACTACGCCAGACTGCACATACTGCGACACCACAAACGACAGCCATGGATCAACATGAAATAGTAACCCTCCGCCCTTCCTACCCTCCTGAACAGCCTTTACTAACTCACGAATCGGAGGCTTACTCCCAGGACACGTCCCGCATTCAACTTGGACATTATACCGACGATAGAACTCCTTACTCTCCGGTGCATCAAACAGATACCCGCTATCGGGCAGTGGAAAGGTCAAATCAGATAAACTCAGCATCCCCGTGTCGAAATGGAGGTTTAGTTTGAAGATCGCTAGTGCCATGCGTTTCATTTCTTCGATATATGACCACCCGAACAAGACGGAGTCGGCCGGGTCTATCTGCGCGCGCATATTGTCGTATGAGAATAGGCCGCCTGTTATGCAGGTTGATGTTACGGCGTGGAGCATGAAGCGACATCGCTCGAGTATATCTTGACGCGCATCTCGCATTATTGCGAAGATGATGTTCAAGAGTACCGCTTGGTGTGTTGTCATTGGCCACATTTTGTTCTTGAATTCGATATCCCGTTTCCAGTCATCCTGCATCATTAGCCTGATATGTCTATAGATTGTGTGGCCGCTTACCATCCGATTCTCTAGCAAAGTCAGCAATTTCTCGTGCATGGCTACAGCCCTCGTCTGTGAGCCCGTCTCGCCGGTAACCCACAGCCCGATCATCACAACTGCTAGAAGTAGGATCTGTGGTTCCATGCTCCGTCGAAACGAAGGGCCATGCACAATAGGCCAGTGGTTGTGGAAGTGGCAAAAATATACGTCCACGTAGTGGTCAAAGTCCAGCTCCGCATTATCTGGCTCTTGAGACTCTCTACACCCCGGCTCAGCATCGCGATTGACTAGCAACCCTTGTGCCCGGAGACGGTCTTCGTGCTGTCGAAGCAAATCTTGGATCTCGCTACTGGAGAATGACGTCGGATGATTTGGTGCAGCGCCCATTGCGGGATCTGTCGGGATACCTTCGTACGCATCGACGTTCTGTATTTCTGCATCCTGGATGTTTTCGGAAATACTGTCTGTCTGGTATTCATGACTATCATCGCCAGCCGGTGCCCTCTTCGATAGTCGACTGAATGTACAATACAGTCCCCGTCGCGAACACACATTGCAAGGGTCCTGGCCATTACATCTCGTCTTGCTGCTATGACACCGGTCGCAGGCCTTCGATGCTCGCGGTGCCGTACTCTCCCCCTGCTCTCGCAGATGCACCTGATGGTGTCGCCGTAGAGAATCCGTCCTGTCAAAGGTCTTGTTGCAGATGTCGCAGGCTAGTCTCTGGGCGGTGGGGTAGTGTTTCCGGGCGTGACGCGTCAAGTGCTCCTTGCGCCGGTATTGGGCTGTGCAGCCGGGATAGTCGCACGCAATCATTTGCCTGGCGATTGGGACGGGAGATGGGTTTGGCAATTGGGGTGGGATATGGCATAGAAAAGGCCGGTGGGAGGGGGAGGTCTGTGGGATTGCCGGTGGGATGGCCAGCAATGCCGGTGGGATATCTCGGCAGGGTGGGAGCCGGTGGGATGAGTTGACAGGTACACAGTAACAGCCAATCGGTCTATTCCTGTCTTCAGTGAATTACAGTTGGTGAATATGACCAGCCACCTCTGCTTGAATGAGCTGACTGCATTGAGAATACCCCGTACACAGGGAGAGAAACACTCGGCTCTTTTCTGCCTGGTAATCCCTGCATAACTCACCAATGAATTCGAATTATGCCGCTGATTCAGCCAATGGTGCCCGCTCGGCCCCGCGTGGGCCCCGAGTGGAAGGCCGAGCGGGATGCCCGGTATCTCCGAGCGACAGCAGGCAAACAAAGAGGGAAATCGCATCAGATGACGGAATCGGGGGGTAAGTGAGGTATATAAGGCTGCTGCTTCCTGGGGGGTGATAAACCGATTACTCAAATTAATTGAACTCAGCCCACTCAACCCACTCAACTCAAATACAACTACCGATACTAGACTCCGTGATATATACTTCACCATGGCCATCCGCAACGTCGTCCTCGCTGGTGTAAGTACCCCATCCTATACAACCACGACAATTCTAACTGAAACAGGTAACCGGAAACCTCGGCCCAGCAATCCTCTCCGCCGTCTCCTCCTCCCCCAACTTCACCGTCACCGTCTTCACCCGCCCAGACTCGAAGCCCTCCCTCCCAGCAAACGTCAAAGCAGTCCCCGTCGACTACACCTCCATCGAGTCGCTGACTACAGCCCTCAAAGGCACAGACGCAGTCGTCTCTGCAATCCCACCTACCGCCGCAGAAGCTCAGACAAACCTCATCCACGCCTCCGTTGCGGCTGGTGTCTCGCGCTTCCTCCCGTCGGAGTTCGGGTCGGACCTTGATAACCCTATTAACCGTGCCGCTCCGGTCTATGGACCCAAGGTACAAGCTCAGGAGTTGTTGAAGGCTCTTGCAGCGGAGGGGAAGATTACCTATACCATTGTGTATAACGGGGCGTTCCTGGATTGGGGCCTTCAAGCTGGGTTTCCCATTTCGCCGGTGAAGAAGGTTGCGGCTTTGCATGATGGCGGGGAGAGGCTTTATAGTTCTACCACTCTGGCTGCGGTTGGGAAGGCGATTGTGGGTGTCTTGAGTAAGCCTGAGGAGACGAAGAATCGGGCTGTTAGGGTTAGCGAGGCGATTTCAACGCTGAAGGAGGTGTTGCAGCTGGCGAAGGAGGTTGTTGGGGGTGATGGGTGGACAGTCACCGAGCCGGATGTGGAGGCTGAGGCTGAGAAGGCGTTGGGGTTGATTAAGCAGGGGGTTTTTAACCATGGGACTATATTGCCCTTCATCTACAAGGCTATTTGGGGTGCTGGGACGGGTGGGTTGTTCAAGGACCCGGACAATGAGTTGCTGGGGATCCAGCAGCTGGATAAGGAGGGCATCAAGAAGGTTATTCAGGATGTTGCTAACGCAAAGCAGAATTAGATAGTCTAGCTACCTGATTAATAGCAGCAAGTATTCATTTCTAGCGTACAATTCTTATCATTCCTTCATTATTTTAAGTAAACTTCATAATTGCAGCCTTATTTACCAGCGGCCTCCTTCACAACACGAACGATATCATCAGGTCCCAAGCCCTGGGCATTGATCTGCTCAAATAGGCCACCGCAGCCCTCCTTGACTGCACCCATCATGCGGTACTTCGGCTTCAGACCACGGTCAAGGAGGTGGCTTCCCAGCCTCGAACCCAGACTGGTCTTCTGAGCCAACGACTCAACAACCACGACGAACGGGCTGGAGCCGTACTCCTTGATCGCCTGCTCATCCACCACGTTGAGGGTAGGCTTGTTGATCAATCCCACGTCGAGACCATCCTTGCGCAGACGCTCAACAGCGTCCAGAGAGCGGTAGAGCATGTCACCGTAGGAGACAATATACCCGGCCTTTCCGCGGCGGATGAACTCCTCCTTACCAGGCACGAACTCGTAGTTCCCGCCGAACAGCTTCTCCTCGCTGTTCTCCTTCAGGATGTAAGGAACCTTGGAGCGCGTCGAAAAGACGAACCGCAGCCCCTTGTTGAAAAAGATCTTGCTTACAACAGCCTTCATCTGCTCGCCGTCAGCAGGGAAGTAAAGCCCCGTACTCTCGGCGTCCATGAGTCCGTTATCAGCAAAGAAGGCATTCAGCCCGAAGTGGCATGTGTTGTCGGCGATTTCGTCCACACCGCTGTGCGAGAAGTGAGATAGCACCGAACACCCGTTCAACCGCGCCATCGTGATCTCGCTAATACACATCTCGATGAACGCGCAGAAGGTCGAGAATACACCCTGGCGGGAGCCGTCGCTGCCAAAGCCGAATCCGGCTGCTGCACTGAAGTTTCCGCGCTCCATGACTCCAGACGAAACGTATACCTCTGGATGACCCTGGTGAATGCCCTTTAGACCCGTTGAGCCTTCCAGGTCCGAGTCGATGACCATGACGCGCTTCGCGGCTTCTTCCTTGCTCAGCCCGTCGAGCACCGCGTTCACGGCCTCGCCGAAGATAACCCGGTTCCCGCCTTTATCCTTCGTCGAGCCCATGTACTGGTGCGGGTTCCCGGTGGCATTGATCTGGTCGTAGAAGGCGAGGGATTCAGCAGAGTACCCGCGCTTGGTGAGATACTTGCGTGCAATGTCAACGGGGACGACGTCGTGTGCGTGTATCTCGCCCTCGATACCTTCAATGCCAGGCGCCATCTTGCGGTCGACAATGACGGCCGCCGGGCCGGGGGTGTTGATGGTTTCGACCATGGCGCCGTATAGCGAGTCGATGTTTTCGCCTTGGGCGCGCACGACCTTGAGTCCGTGCCCGGAGAGGGTGCGTTCGAGCTCGTACCCCTTTAGATACTGCGATGGGTGGCCGGCGATGGTGACGTCGTTGTTGTCGACGAAGACCTTGACGTTGAGGCCCTTTGCCACGGCGATGCGGGCGGCTTCGGCGTCGTTTCCTTCCTGCTGGGATCCGTCGGAGCCGAGAAGGAAGACGGCCTTGTCGCGGTTTGCCATGGCGATGCCGTTGACCATTCCCCACATGTGGCCGAGGCGGCCGGAGCTGAACTTCACGCCCGGGGTGAGGCCGAGTTCAGGGTGGCCGGGGAGTTTGGAGTTGGCGTCGCGGTAGTTGAGGAGGTGGTCGGGTTCGATCTTGCCGTCGAGCGCGGCGAGGAGGTACTGCGTTGCGACGCGGTGGCCGGCTTCGTCGAAGATGGCGTCGTAGAAGCCGGATGGGTTGGCATTGAGGAAGCCTAGAAGAATGCAGACTTCGGGGGTTGTGTCGAAGGGTCCGCCGGTGTGGCCTGCCTGGCCCCGGGCGGCGCCGGTCGCTGTGAAGGCGATGATGGCATCGCGGAAGACGTTGATGTTGTGCAGAAGGTCCTTCTTCTGCTGGTCTGTGAGCTGTTTGCTCGTGGGATCGAGCTTCAGCTTCTTGAACTGTTTGAGGTCGACGGGGAGGTGATAGCCTGCCATTGTAACAAAATTATTGAAGAATTGTCTGACAGATGGCAAGGAATTGGTTCTGTTCTTGAATTTATTCAAAATTCTAACTTGTTAATAAGAGGATTACCTTGATATGATATCATACCCGCTGCCCACTATGATATCATGACCACACCACCAGGCACAATTACGTGTCCGAGCGCCGAACGGCTGAGGAGTAGGTAATAATAAGGTAATAAAAACTTGATTCTAGCCGGGTGCATCGTTGTACAGGGTATATTAGACTATGTATTGGTAGGAGCGCCGGCAGGGTAACGCTCCCCCGCAGTCGTAAACTTGGCCAAGATGGCGTCGATCTGCGCCAACTCGCTGTCGCCCAGGTCAATCACCTTGGAGTTCTCCTCCACGCGAGCTGCAGTGGTCGCGCCAGGGATGGGAATGATGGTCGGCATCCCCGGGCGCCGCGATAGAGAGCGCACCCAGTTAATTGCCAGCTGCGCGGCCGTGCAGCCCTTTGCGCGCGCCAGCTCCTCCACCTTGGCCACGAGCTGCATGTTGATTTCGAAGTTCTGCGGCTGGAAGCGAGGGAATTTTCTTTGCATCGAGTCCGCGGGCAGGTCGTCGAATTTGCGGATTTGCCCGGTTAACAGGCCCCGGCTGATGGGCGAGTATGCAACCAGCGGGATGCCGTACTGGGCGCAAGCGGCTGCGACGCCATTCTCGAGAGGGCCGGTTTCGAACCTGAAAATTAGCATAGGTACGATAGAATATAGGTCGGTACAACGTACAGAGATAGCTCAACCTCCACAGCAACAACCTTGGTATGTTTGACTGCTTCGTGGATCGTCTCGGCACGGACCTCCGACAGCGCCACGCCGCCGAGCTTGCCGGCCTCGATGTACTCGTTCAACACGCCAAACGTAACCTCCATGGGGACAGTCTGGTCGCGGCGCGCAAACTCGAACTGGTCGATCTTCTTGCGCCCGTTTAGCTGCCTGATGCAGTCGTCAAGTGTACGGCGAGTGCCCTCGACGGAGCCGTCGGGTGTGAATGTCTGCAGATTCATTCCTCCTTTAATATTAAGGACGAATTTGGTCGCGTCGTCGGGGTACTTTTCGAGGTAGCGCTCGAGCAGGACGAGGCTGTTATACTCGGGCTTGCCGTAGAATTCGCCGGCATTCCAGAGGGTGCCTTTTCATGTTAGCATTGTCTGAATAAGGAGTGGCGAGGAGGGTATTGGATGCACGTACAGCCATTTTTCAAGGCCGCGCGCAGGGTTTCAAAGGCCTGTTCCTGGGAAGGGGGAGTTGCGCGCCAGGTGAGACCCATGAGGCCAAAGCCAATGGGGCCGACAGTCTGAGAGCCAACTTGGACCATTTTGTAGAGAGAAGAGTGTAGAGTGTAGAGTGGTATTAGTTGAAGAGTTATGTTGCAGTGATTGTGTTGTGAAGCGGTGGAGGAACAGTGGGCTTTATACCGGAATTAAGCAGGACCAACACAATTAATTCCAGTCATCAACCTACAAGATACTGTACAGCATACACCACACAAACGGAGAACGGAGATAAATATAAGTCACTCGGTTTCCGATCTTATCCCCTGCTCCCACGTCCCTTACGAGCCAGTCTCCAAGTTCTTCTTTTCCATCTCGATCTCCACCGGACTCTGACACACATAATGCTTGAACTTTCGCGCAGCAACACCAGCCTGGAACATCTCCTGGATCTCCGCCACGATCGTCCCTTCAGTTCAGGCAGGCCGAAGAACACAAAGTAGATCTTGCCACCCAGATCGGCCTCGTCGGTGTTGAGCAGGTACGGCATGATCTGCAGCACCGCGCACGACACCGCAGTCGCCGACATGATGTTGATCGAGTATGTCTTCTGACGAAGCAGCGGACTCGGTGTTTCGCCGCCGACGGCGAATCCCCCGTCCGATTCCTCCTCTACGGGAATGAATTCGACATCCAGGGCCTGGTCGCGTGTACATCGACCTGGATGCGCGATAAAGTGCACCCAGAGGACATGACGCGCATTGTGGAGGCGTACGCACAGGTTCTCGACAATTTGAACGCCCATGTTCATCCTGATAACTCGTACCCGGATGCCGAGTATCTCAAGTCGGTTATTAAGGGTGGTCCGGCGTGTTATGGCCGTGAGGCGCTGCGTGAGGGCGTCCCGCTGGCGGAGGGAACTGAACTACTGATACAGCGATTGGAGGCGTCGGAGGAGCCGCTTTGGGTGCTTTGCTGGGGAGGGACGAACGTTATTGCGCAGGCGCTGCAGGAGATTGATCGGACGAGGGCGAGTACAGCGGCAGTATTGCGCTCGCGGCTGCGGGTTTATACCATCAGCGACCAGGATGATACGGGTATGTGGATTCGGGTGAATTATCCGGATATCTTCTATATTTGCTCCGTGCATGGGTGGAAGGAGTATGGGATGGCTGCGTGGGTGGGCATATCGGGCGATTTGCTCATGCCGTTGGATGAGGGCGGTCCGGACGTGACAAAGGTGAAGCTGGACTGGTTGAAGGAGCATATCCAAATTGGACCGCTGGGGAAAGAGTATCCTGATTATTCGTTCATCATGGAGGGAGATACACCGACGCTGCTGTATCTGATCCAGAACGGTCTCGGGTCACCGGAGAACCCGCACTGGGGAAGCTGGGGTGGTCGATACGTCCTAGGTGACATTGGGGGGGCATCAAGGCATTACATGGATGCAAAAGATACAGTGATTGGGAAGAACGGGGCCAAGTTTACCACCAACCAGGCCACTATCTGGCGGTGGAGAGATGCCTTCCAGAACGACTTTGCCGCGCGCATGCAGTGGACATTAAGCAGCGATCTAGCAAAGGCAAACCACGCCCCGGTAGTCGTTGTTAACAACAGCACAGCTGGCTCTGAGCCATTGCTTTTAGACGCTGAAGCCGGAACTGAAATTACTCTCGATGCGTCTAAATCGTATGACCCTGACGGCGACAGTCTCTCGTTCACCTGCCACCAGTACAAAGAACCAACGACAGCACAATCGCACATCCACTGGCATGTCGTTCCAGACGTCGAATTCAGACCTGTCGATGGAAATACTAATGGATCAGTGGTTAAAGTCACTCTACCGCCACCAGAGGTCAATGCAGTCAACATCCTCTCCGGCCAGGCACTCGAGAAAGGACAAGCGCTGCACTTCATCCTCGAAGTCCGAGACAACGGTACTCCTAGTCTGCTCACATACAAACGGGTTGTCGTGCAAGTGACGAACCGCAACCTACGAGGAGGGAAGGGCAAGGCGTTTGACACCATTACAGAGGCACTGGGGCATCCGACCAAATAAACAACCTCGATCTATTATACTACCATAGAACCGACTTGGTATTAATGACCATATCCCAACCCCCCCCTCGCCCCCACAAAATCAACCACGTCAAAGAAACTCTTCTTAAAGAACCTCTCCTGCGTCGTGCGATTGACAACCTGAATCCCAAACTGGCTGTCATAGTCCCCAAACTCCCAATTATCCATGAAGCTCCACGCAAACGCACCCAGCACATGAACCCCGTCTTCCCAGATTGCCTTGAGCGTTTCGGAGAGGTACGAGAGGTAATATGTACTCCGCGGCGAGTCGAAGAGTTGGTCTACGAGATCGCGCTTGGACTCTTCGTACACGGGGAATCCGAATTCGCCGATTACAACTGGTTTGTGGAATGTGTTCCAGAGGTAGGATAGGTACGAGCGGAGATATGTTGGTGTGATGTATACGTAGCTGTGTGAGCGGTACCCGATGTCCCAGTTGAAGATATTGGTTGTTTCTTGCGTGACACAGTACGGGTATAACGGGTTGGTTGCCATGTTTTGGCTTGAGCATGCTTCGATTCCACCAGCTGGTACCGAGATCACAGTTGCCGTATAGGGATCTATACCGAAGAAATCGGTCGTGTTGGCGACATACTCAAGATCTTTCCTACTGAGCGCCGTTGCCCCAGGGAGAGTCTCAAGGATAGAATCAGGGTATTGCTCTCCCAAGCATAACGGATTCCCGAACGGACCCAGTTGCATCTCATTAAAGCGGTTCGTCGCCTTAACATCTGTTTCGTTCTCTGGGTTCTTGGGTACACCGAAGTTATTGTTTAGTTTGAACCCGACTTTCCCTGTCCCGCCTAGGATGTCGTGATAGTAGTGGTATAGCTCTGCATGCGCGCGGACCACATTGTCTATCCCGGTGAAGTTAAACGAGTACAGAAGCGGTTCGTTGAATGTCGTCCAGACAGGGACTCTATCGCCGAAATGCGTGAACAGGATTTTGCCGTAGTTGACGAACGCCTCCACGAACTCTGGATGCCAGTACCCGCCATTGCTGTATCCGATATCAGCGGTGGCAGACAGATTAGCGTCCTTGAGGAAATATAGCGGCGAGTCGAAGTGGATCAGCGTCACGACGGGCTGCATCCCTACTTCTAGGGTATAATTGATCAGATCGTCGTAGTGCTTTAACCCCTGCTCGTTTATTGGACTGCCTGGGACCGTGAAGGGGAGGATGCGCGTCCATGGGATGGAGAAACTGTAGTACTTTACACCCATCGCCGCGAGACGCTGGATATCCTGCTTGTACAGGTAATAGTTCTCGTTCGTGACGTAGTTCTTGGGGGAGTCGTCTTGGACCAGTTTCTCCTGTAGAGTCGGGGCACGGCCTTCTAGCCCTATAGCGCCCTCGATCTGGGCTGCGGATCCGGCGACCCCGAAGAGGAAGTCATCGGGGAAGTTGTAGCAGTCTGTTGGCCCGAAGTAGTCGCGGGGTGGTAGAACGAGATCAGACGAGGGGATGGGGGTGGGGCTGACGGTGGTCGTGTAGAGACCGATAGCTGTATAATTCGCCAGACTGGCAGCCTCCCACTGCGACGACCACGCTGCCTGGCCGTATTTATCATTTGTGTCTGTGGCGGAGATGCTTGTCTTTCCTGGCACCCAGCTGCCCCATGTAGTCGTCGACAGCACCGTCCCTAATTTATCCAGGGCATCGCTATACCCTGGTCCAAACGTGTGTGTTGTCGTCGGAGTGGGGACAGACGTTGCATACCTACATAATCAGCCATGGCAATAATATACCGCAGAGTGTCTTACCGAACAGTTTCATTCTGCGTAAACGAGAACTCCTCGAAGCGATAACTAGGCGTCGGCTTGGACGCAGGGGCGGCAGCGGCTGTACATTCCGGACGCGCTGTGTAACCTGTCGTCGTGATGTAGATCTGCTGCGCCTGTGCTACCGCTGCAAGCCCAGCAAGGAGTACGGCACTCATTTTCAGGAGTAATCACTTTACAAACATGGTAGGCCAGTTAAGACAGAGTAAGGCTCTTTATACCCTAGACAAAACCGGATTTGCCGAGGTCGAGACGGGGATCAATGACCCGAGAGCGTCTATTGTATATCTACATTGGGTAATTGTTGTACGGTACGGGATAATTTACGAGCTTGACGTCAGCCAACTGTGGGGTGTAGACTGTATGCAGAACCGAGTGGAGGTGGACTCCCGACGGGGATGGGACTGGGGAGTTGGAGATGCTAAGCCCGATAAATGTCCACGGCAGTGCACGGTCGTTGGAAGGAGAATTTCAACTACACGATAATTTAAGATGCGAACTGATGTGATACCTTATGAGAGGATTTCCATTAACTAACAATGGTATCTTACCATCTGCCTGCAATAACCAGACAGTCAACTCAGCCAACAAAATTGCAATTGCATTGCATGTCTCACTCAACTACGCAATCATTTAAGAGGTTTAAGAGGCAGCTGCCTCGACGTGCTTCTCCTGGGTACCCACAGCAGAATTCTTACGACTGTTATGGTTCCCCTCCTCAACGGCCTTGTTGAAGACGACGTCGCCCTGCTCGGCTTTTCTGATGTTGTGGTACTGCACCTTGGTCTGCCACGGCTTGATGTTCGTCTGGAACATGGCATCGACGTCCTCGAGCGTCTTTCCAGCCGTCTCAGGGAAGAAGAAGAATACGTGGATGGTCATGGCGGCGCAGAAGACGCCGAAGAGGATGTAGACTTTCCATTTGATGTTTTCAAAGGCAGGCGGGACGAAGTACGAGAGCGCAAAGTTGAAGATCCAGTTTGAGGCTGTGGTGACTCCAACGGCCTTTCCGCGCAGGCGGAGGGGGAAGAGCTCGGGTGGGTAGATCCATGAGACGGGACCCCATGTTGGTGCGTACGATGCGACAAAAAGGTATGTGCAGGCGATGATGCCCTTTGCTGCGGTCTGGGCCTCGGACATGTCCCAGGATTCCTCGGGGATGTTATCGACGCCGCCGGGGGGCGCGGGCTTGCCGTATGAGGCCATGATGCCGGCGTTGGCGAACATGAAGGTCATCATGAGCGTGGAGCCGACGAGGAGGGGGATGCGGCGGCCCCAGCGGTCGATGAAGAAGAGGGCGAGGATGGTCATGACCACGTTGATGACGTATTGGATGGACGAAGCGACGAGGTTGGCATTGCCGGAGAGACCGGCCATGCCGAAGACATACGTGATGTAGCTGTGACTGTCAGTATAGATTATAAGTATCGGTGACTTTGAGGGACATACAGCATCATCACGTTCATGCCGGTCAGCTGCGACCAGATCTGGGTGAACATGCCGATGTGAGTGCGGTTGATCATGTTGGGCTTGAAGAGGTCGAGGTAGGTGGCATCGGCGTTGTCGCGCTCAAACTCGCACATCTCGCGGATCTCGCGCAGCTCGGTCTGGACGAAGGTGTCGTTACGGTCACCCTTGGCATGGACCAGAGCCAGGGTCTCGTGGCACTCCTCCCAGCGGTCTTTCTTGGCCAGCCATCGAGGGCTCTCGGGCATGAAGAAGAGGGCGAAGAAGAGGATCACGGCGGGGATCATCTGCAGACCCCAGGGCAGACGCCAGGCGGCGGGGCCGGTGAGGAAGCTGCTGCCGTAGGAGATGTAGAACATGATCAAGATCTGTCGGAATTAGCATGCGTCAGTTATAGATTGTGTGGGTTTCAGACGTACACCCCAAGTAATGGCCCACTGCTGGGCACCGACGACGGCTCCACGTTTACTGGGCTGGGCCAGCTCAGCGACATAGACAGGAACCTGGGCACTACAGATACCGACGGAGACACCGTTGATGAAGCGGCCGACGACCAGCTGGCCGATGCTGAACGAGGAGCAGGTAATGGCGCTGCCAATACACCAGATGATGGCACCGACCTGGATAGCCCTGCGGCGGCCGAGCGTGTCGGTGATAATTCCCGAAGCCAAAGCACCAAGGAACGAACCACCAGGCATAGCAGCAGAAATGCCACCCTGGTTACTAGAGGTGGGACCGGCGCATTGGCCCTTCTCGTCTAAGCCGCCCTGGTTGAAGAAGCACTTGTACTGTTGGGTGCCGAGACTAGACACATTAGAACCAGAAGCCAGTAGACACTGGGGTGTTAGACGTACATGGCCGACATGGAAGCAATGTCGAAACCAAACAGGGCACCACCAATGACCGCAATGGTCGTGATAATGTAGATGTTGCCGTTGACGTAGCCCATTTTGCTGACCCGGACTGGAGACTGGAGCTGAGACAAAGGAAAGTTATCGAAAGGTTGGGGATGGGCTTTAATAAGAGGGCGCCGCGGGGACGACAAACATCTGATCAGTAACACATCGCAACAAAGCTCCCATTGGTTGTGCACCAGATGACGAGTCAGGACGGCAGCGTAGCATTACCAGGAAATGCAGTCCAATCAGGGCATTGTCAGACTTTGGCTCGAGTCAAACTGTGTGTCTCCAGATCCTTCGGAGAGGGGAGTCTAGCACTGAGTAGTCCTAGCTGGACTGTTAGTGCTGGTAGCGAGGTCACGTCCAGATGAATAGGGGCGACAAAGTGGGCTCGGGCTGTTCCGCAGGATACAATAACTACGTTACATTGAAAACAGGCAGTTAAATGGTAGAGTGAACGGTGGACTGGTTGCCGGTGGTTCGAGAGCCGAGACAGCCATGGTTGGCAGATGGCATGATTGACAGCAGAGATCCGGGGGTGGACCTCGGAATCTGGAGCGAAACTGGAGAGAAAACTGGAGAACTGGAGAACTGGAGAAGAAACTGGAGATGCGATCAATACGTACACCAGATACACAGATACAGATACACGGAATGCCGGCGCCGAGAGAGCTTGAGTACGCCTCGCGCCTTGGAAACGCCACGACTTTCCATTGGTTCGCCCGCCACTGATTTAATCTAAATAGACGGTGTAATAAGAGGCTGCAGGTTACATTAATCCTGTTGTTGAGGCCGGACACCTCTGATCCGATGCTGACAGAGGGAGAACTAACTTTGAGAGCGCAAATAGGCCATCGCCGCGAAATACAGCGCAACCAGCAGATGCCACAGAACCATCGAGTATTTCCCCCTCCCAAACAGCGCAACCACCACCGCGTCCCCCACGCTCATCGCGGCCCCCACTGCAAGCATCCCCGTCACGCCCCTCGGGTCGTGCAGTCGCCCCACGACCTCCATGCTGACCCCGTATCCGATCTCGCGGATGCCCTTGACATACATGAGCGGGGAGACCGTGCCCTCCTTTGAAACCGGGTCGTCGGAGCCCTCGCGGGGAACCCCGAATTCGAAGTACTGGTTGCCGGGGGTGATGATGTTGCGGATTCCGCGGATGATGCACACAGTTCTGATCAGGGCAGGGAAGCTGCAGCTGTTGTAGTCTGCGTATTACTTAGCTGGTTGACTGGAGAGATTAACTGGAGCGAGGTTATGTGAAGTTACCCAGGAAGCCCCAGAACCACGAGGGGATCGGCGATATCATTGCACTGATTGCAGTGTATATTATTTTGTAGTCTGTTGTCTGCTGTCTTAACACAGGTATTTTGCGCTGTCTCGATGCAGGACATGCAACTTATAACTACTCGACTCTCTTAAAAGAATGCTGCGCCCCGTCAGCAGTCGCCCTGTCAGACCAAATCTGGAGGCCAAGCGGGCAATGCAGTCGATCAAGATCCTCAAATGGCAGGTTCCAACATTAAAAAGCGATCGATTCGTCTCGGATAGTAATATATATGCTTATATCGCTCTATTTTAAAAACGCGACCGGCCAGCCTTGTGCAGCGTCAAGAATCGCCAACACTTCCTCGTCGCCCCGGGCCAACTCCCGCGCCTCGTCTTGCTGACCACCGTCAGCTCTGTCCGTAGTACACGGTATGCCCTTGAATGCTGGTCCGTGCTGAACTGGCCATCTTTATGTTGCCTGCCAATCCGTTGACGATATTCGTTGCCACCATCTGTGAGGGAACCGTTATTTCTTAGAGAATACATGTGCTCGTACCGGTAGATTGGTCACCAGGTTAGCTCTCTTGTACCCAGAGATATTCCAACATCGCACATTTTTCTGATACTCCGAGTACGCAGAGAGGCAAACTTAACCGTTGAGAGGTCATGACTGCTTTGGCAGGCCAAGTCATCTAAAAGAATCGACCCAGGCTGCGATTTCGGAGGAGGTATCACGTGCTGTAACTTATACCCAATAGGATCTATGGCTGGCAATTAGGGCTTTGCCTTTTAAATGGCTGCCAGTCTTTGTCTGCAAAAACTATAACAGGACATGGGTGAGGGAAATAGACAGAATGACAAGAGTATAACAAAGGAGTGGCAGACAAACAAAGAGTGGTCGAGAAAGTAACTTTGGCGGATATATATCCTGAATACCCTCGGTTAACCACCATCTTCCACCATCTCCATGAGTCTCACAACATGACTCCCGACAAACCAGCCAGCACAATGCAGAACTCCTGCATCATCTGCCACAAGAAGAAGGTAATTTCTCAACTCTGCTATAGAACACTTCTAACAGGACAGGTAAAATGCGACCTCCACAAGAAAAAGCCGTGCTCCAATTGCGCCAAAGCCGGCTCCGAATGCCTGTAAGTCCCGTCGCATTGAATCTCTGCAGTGCTAACCATCTAGTCCATATACCCGGAAACGAAAAGAATATACAAACGATCTGTCGGCGCCGTCAAAAGTAAGCAAAGACAAGGTCGACAAGCATAAAGGTAAGGGGAAGGAAAAGGAGAAAAAACGCCGTGTCGAACCGAGCGCCGCCCTGCTCAAGGACCTCGAAGCGATCCAGAAAGCCGACGCTGCGCCGACATTCCGCGGGCGCGACAGATATCTCGGCCGTCATGCCTCCTTCGACGAGGCCATGGTCGTTCCAAGTCTCACCAAGGAGCATCCGCTTGTGTCCAGCGCCGACCTGGAGCTGCTGATGGAGCAGGGCGCATTCACGCTGCCGTCCGACCCGGTCCAGCATGAATTGATTACGACTTTTATGGAATTCGGACAGGTCTGGACACCGATAATTGATCCAGCCTGGTTTACTGGGACGACGCCCTCGTTTCTGCTGTTGCAGTCGATTTTTGTCGCAGCGAGTAGGATGACTACCCAGCCGAACGAGTACGGCCTGAGCTCCGACTTTTACCGCCGGGCGAAGCTCTTGTTCTTCTTTGGAGTCGAGCGAGATCCCCTGATCTCCGTTACCAGTGCTATCCTGCTGCACTGGTATAACCCGGTCGGACCAGAGACGGTTTCCACCGACACTAGCGGCTTCTGGCTGCGCACTGCGGAATCGATCGCGTTCCAGATCGGTCTGCACAAGGAGCCTTCGGTGAAGGATCGCCAGAGAGGCTTGAGGAGGCGACTATGGTGGACTCTTGTGGTAAGTTCTGACATTGAGTCGTCGTGCGCTGGATGCGCTGACTATCTATGACTTCTAGCTACGCGACTGCATCATCTCCGCAGGCACCGGACGCCCACGCACAATCAACCTAAGCGACAGCGACGTCCTCGCCCCCTCCGTCGAAGACTTCGCCGAACCAGACGCCCACGCCCGCATCTTCCCCGTCTACGTCTCCATCTGCCAGCGCCTAGGCGATATCGTCGAGCGATGCCTCCGCCGCGAACTCACCCCCGTGAACCAGCAAAGCCTGGAGAACTCGCTCTTCCGCTGGTTCAAGCAGGACTTCCCCGCCGTCATGGGCCCGTTCCCGGGGTACACGATGGAGGCGCGTCAGGTCCTCGTTACGTACCTCGCCAACCTTATCGTCCTGGACCGCTCGCCTCCTGCCGAGGGTGCGCTCTCCGCGCGCTCCCTGCTTGCTGCGTCCTTCATCGCGGGGCTATTCAAGGAATTCCTCGAGCGTGATGAGCTCTGCCGTCTCGGCGCGGCGTTTACATTCTACGCTCTAAGCGCGGGATTGCTGCTCATCCCTGCGGCGCGGGTAGACGGGCTCAAGGACCTCGCGAACGAAGACACGATTATCCTGAAAGCGGCCTTACACATTCTATCGAAACAGTGGGGTTCTGCGTCTGGGGCGCTGCGCACGCTGCAGAAACTCGGGAAAGAGAGTCCGCGGAAACGTGCGCGGATACACGATACAGCACGGCTGGATGAGGACGTTCTACCGTTCCTGGCTGGGTTGGATACGCGGTGGTGTCGCATTTGGGCGCCGGTTGTGGAGAATGAGGCTACTGTGTCTGTTTCTTCGTTGCAGGGGTCGCAGAGGAGTATTTTGGAGCCTTATAACAATGCGCAGGCGCAGGGCTGGGATGTGCCGCCGCTGCCGGTGCAGTATCCGGATTCGATGTTGGGGGATTGGGAAGGGGTTGGGTTTGATTTGGGAGGGTCGTGGCTTTTGGATAGTAATCTATTCTCGTCTATGTAGGTCTATCAAACCAATCAAAGCTTTGCCTGGCGGTCTTCGAGCGAGTAGAATTGTAGGAATGAGGGTAGACAGCCGGGGTTTGCAACGGTGTTGCTGGCCTTGCGCGGTAGTTGTCCTTTGCAGATGATTCCCTTGACGAGAGTTTCGATCTTCTTGCCGTTGACTGTCATTGGGATCTCTGGGACTTCTATCACGAACCGGGGGACGTGTCTATGGCTGAGGCCGCCCCGGATTGCGTCTTTAATCCTCCGTATCAGCTCCTCAGAGAGTTTATGCGGTTGGTGCATGACCACGAAGAGGAATACAGTCTCATCGGTATCAACCGGTCGCCGACGACCGATACAGAGTGTTGTCGCGATGACTTTGTTGAAGGGCTCGGCCTCGACAACGGAGTAGATATCTGACGACCCGAAGCGGATGCCGTGGGGGTTCAGAACGCCGTCACTGAACACGTTAGATATGTATAGAATATAAATATAGTAGTAATATGGGACATACCTCCTTCCATGGATCTGCCACCCCTTGGTAGACGGGTTGTAACTGGCCCAGTCATGCTGCGCCCAGCAGTTAGGAAACAGATCAAAGTACGTCTCCTTGTACTTTATCATATTCCGATCTCCCCAGAAGAATACCGGCATTGACGGGAACGGCGTCCGGCAGACGAATTCGCCGTGCTGGCCTGTTTCCCTGATCGATCTCCCCGTTGAAGGGTCCGCGACATCGACGTCCTGCCCGAGCATCGGGAGCTGGATCTCGCCAGGGTATACTGGCCCTGCTGGGTCCGTTCCAATCCAAGACGTAACCAGGTCTGTACCACCAGTGACGCTTGTCAGATGGGCGGATTTCGGGAATGCGCGATAGAACCAGTGGTATTGGTTTGCGGCTAGGTGAGATCCGCCGGTTTGGACCATCCGGAGAGCGCCGAGGTCTGCTTCGTCTTTGGGGATGGATCCGGACATTTCGAGTTGGTGCAGAAAGCCAGGGGATATTCCCCAGTATGACACCTTGTGGTACTCCAGGGCTCTCAGCATGGCCTTTGGACTTGGCCAGAGGGGTGATCCGTCGTATACAACCAGTGTTGGGCCAACGGATAAATGGCCTACCATGACGTTCCATAGCACCCAGGAGGTGCTGCTGTACTGCATGACTACGTCGTCATGGGTTAGTGAGTTGTGTAGGAGGGAGGTCTTCTTGTGCTGGATGATAACCGAGTGGGCGTGGACAAGACACTTGGGTGCGCCGGTTGTGCCGCTGGTGTAGAGGATGTAGAGAGGGTGAGAGTATGGCACGCGCTTGAACTGCAGGTCATCATCTGGCCTGGAGCGTGCTCGAAAGCCGTCAAGAGTGGGAAACGGGGGAGCAGTCTTGGACAGTTGTATGATAAACAATTCAGGCTTGTGCGTGAGTCTGTCCACGATATTCCGCACTTTATCGACATTCGACCGCGTCTTGCCCTTGAATGTCGAGCAGTCATCGGCAAAAAGAACCTTGGGACTAATCTGGTCCAGTCTCGACACACAGCCCTACACGTATTAGAATGACATTATCCACTGTTTCAACCCACGACGTACCTCCTCTCCAATATCCGGCGCAATGCTGCTCCAGACAGCCCCAATCGACGCAGTGGCCAAGAACAGCGCAACAGACCAAACACTCGTCGAGATGATGGCACCAACCCGGTCTCCCTCCTGTACTCCGCTCTGCAGCAGGGCGCTGCGAAGCTGTCGCACAGTTTCCTGCAGCCGCGCCCAGGTCCAGACATCGCCGGCGAGGTCCTCCCTCTCGCGAATCCCAATGAGCGCAGCTTGATGAAGGCGCTTGCCATGAAACACGTTCTCAGCGTAATTGACGACGGCGCCTTCAAAGAACTTGGGAACAGCGCTCATGGGGACGTTGGGATCATATGCGCGCGACATTGTCGCGGGCAGCGACGGGACAATTCCCGTGTATGCGTGCACGTCTATCCAGAAATCATGCGGACTGGTGACCGACCATCTGTGCAGATCGTGCGAGGAGCGGAGACTGAGACTGAACTTGCGATTGACATGTTCGCGATAGAGGTTCATAGGGATCTGGTCGGCTGGCAGGACCGGGGTCCAGATGGGCTGTGGTGCCATGGCTGATTCTGTATTTGCTGTCCTTTGAACTCGGAGCATGCAGGAATCTTTTAAATGTTTGAAATACTGTGCATTTCCTCCAATTATTCGGCTGGACTCCGATCTTCAATTGCCGCGGTGGCCGGTGGTTTTCGGTGATTCTCGGCGATTCAACCAGTTACCAGATCATAACTATTACAGCTCTATGGTTCTGTTCCCAGGCTATTAATTATAAACAAAAAAGGCTAGGGGCAGATACTGGGAAATGGGATAATACAAAGTATCGTATTGTAGAGTGTTTGAAAAATGTGCTTTGTTATAGAGGACTGATCCTATGAACGGCCATATTTACTACATGACCTCGTAGTATACTAAACTTGTCATGAACTTTTACTCCCTCCAACTTGCCAGTGTATATCAAATCTTCTACCGGCATATCCCGGCAAAGTCTCCAATTTCACGGCCACGGTCTACACACCATCCGGACCAGAAACCTGAACCGCACCAGCTTCTTTCGTCTCAGCTTCAGATCTCTCCGCATCAACCACAGCCTGCACCGGTAAAGAATGACCCGTCCTAACCTTCCTCCTCCGCGCCTCGACATACAAACACAGCGGGATGGTAAGGTAAGAAACGATCCCCCCTGCGAGCAAAGCCACAGTAGCGGTGAACCCCTTCAGATAGTACGGCGCATCAGAGTTGGGATACATCTGCGGAGCAATGATACTGGCGATCGACAACGCGGCCACAGCGATGGACGTACCCACGGCTTGCTCGGCGGCGCCGTAAAGGGTTGCGCTGCGGTAGGATAGCAGGACCGGCTGTGACACTAAAAGGAGCTGTCCGAGGAATGCCATTCCGTACATCGACATGTAGCTGACACTGTGTGTGTCTGGGTGGAGGCTGGTATAGGTCCATACAGCGTAGCACGGGATAGAGCCTAGGACTGGGATGATGAAGTGCCACATTCGCTCGCGTGTCCAGTCGGAATGTAATGGGTAGATCCAGTAGAGGGGGACGGCTACGAGATTGACGATCGCGGTGTATAGGTTTGCCTTTTGGGTTGGGAATTCAAGGAGCTGCTTGATATCAGTTGGAAGGCCACAAGTAGATGCGATAGTTCTTACTGTGTGTAGGATAGTTGGTAAGAAGGTAGCCTGCGCTACAGCAGCGATGGCAATGCAGACGTACCCCAGGAAAAACATGTAGGTCGACGGGCGAGTCATTATCCTGCTAACGTCAGAGTCATGTATATACTGCTTGGGTACCACTCACTGTATGAAGGCGTTCGTATTCCAAGTCACGTCTGTATGGCGGGTGCTTCCACGGCCAAAGCGATTGATTGCTATGTGCCTCTCTATATACGAGTCAGTCAATGTCATCACTTCGTGATTCGGGTCATACCTCTAGCAGTGAGCGCCGTGGAAGTCTCTGGAAACGATAACAGGAGGAAGTATATCGGGACCGCAGCGACTATCGTCATTGCACCCTCGATGATAAACACCCATTGCCATGACTTGAGGCCTCCTTTACCATTCAGCTGTACTGATTAGCAGCGATCCGACCGCAAGGAGCTTATGCTTACATTGTTGATCCCAACCGCGAGGAATCCGGAGATGGCCTGCGCAATGGAGTTGGAACTGTAGAATACACCGATCCGCACGGCTCTTTCTTTTGGTTTGTACTGCACCTTGAAGTTAGGACAGACATGATACCTATAGACAGACGTACCCAGAAACTGAAATACATGACGCCGCAAGTAACGACACCAGACTCTGGGATACCGAGGAAGACGCGAGAAGCAATCAGTCCACCGGCATTGGTACAAGCTGCCATGGTCATGATAATAACGGCCCCTAGAATGTAAGTAACAACAGAAAAACGGCTTCGGAGACTAACAAGTAACCATGCAAAGAGGAAAAAAGGTCTTGGCCGACAGCTTCTTCAGCATCAACATCGCAGGAATCAGCATTGCAGTGACTGCAAAGTATGAAACAGAGACGGCCTGTTACAGTTAGCAGTCTCCGGTTAAGGTAGGGTGAGAATGCCATGCCCAGTTGAATTCTATCCCTTTTAGCCCTAGGCTTGTCTCTAGAGAATCGGCGGTATCAGACTGGAGGATCTTCACATTTCCGAGATTCGACCGGTCAAGATACGCGAGCACATAGACGACGCCTATTCATAAGATACATGATTCAAAGTACAGTGGATGGGAACCTACAGCTCGGGAACACAACGCGGGCATCAAGCTTGCGAACGAGACGCCTTTCTTCTGCATCTGTCCAGTCGCTTCTCGCGGTAGTGAGCCGCTCGATGCGATCCTCGGAGGTGTCTGATGACTGGTCAGTTAGGGAGCACTGTAAAAGTGTCCGGAGTAACTTACCATATTCCCCATGTGTATCTTTCCGAGGAGAGAGGACGTTCTTCGCGCTCCATCCGCCGATGTATACCCCCTCGGCCTCCAGCGCCGCCGCTTTTTCGGTAAAAGAGGATATCATAGTGAGCTCGGTGATGAACAGGCGGATTGGAAATAGAGAGAATACTGACTGACTGCTACAAACCGGTTATATACTCCAGATTTACCCCACAATCCTTCAATTGGAGTCGTCTTTGGGCAGATCTCCGTGAAATCGCCGAACGCGGGGAAGAAGGATTAGCATTGCCAGGGCTGCTGTTCATTCATCGTGTTATGGGAAGAATGGTTCGCTGAAGATTGAAAATAGAGGAGTGGCTTTGAAATAACCATACCCTCAAGGGCAGATACCCGAGCTACAGCCGGAGATATTCGCTCTGGGGATCGGCAGCACAGAGGTCCATTGACGGCTATGGCTTGAGCAAGGGGCACTTCTGCTCACCTTGGGTGATCGGTAACACTACTAGACTACAAACGACCGGTGAAGCTCCCATTTCGCCGGCACCGGCCTCGCTGAGGTCTCCACGCCGATAACCGAATTGCCATCTGCTGGAATTAATGTACTTCTATTGGAAATGGGCCTTGTTATTGCCAGATATGAAGTGGCAAATAGAAAGGAGCGATCAGACGTTGGACTTTATGGGAAGGCACTACCTGCCCATCGCTACTTCCGGGTATAGAATCAGATATTCCAATATAGGAAGGAGGCACTAAAGACCCGGACACTGGAAGGAGCGGCGGGATGCAATTACCTCTAGTACCAATCTAGCAGCATAGTAGTATCTCTAACAGGTACGAGTATACATAAGCGTTGTGACGTGTACTGTTTTTGAATAATTGTCCTTCGAATAGTAAAGTACGAGACTGAGGCCATGCGTTGAGCATACATAGAACTAAATTGGTAATGGGTTGAATATATATGTGCACTGGAAGTGTAATATTTCTATGTACAATCAAGTATGCTTAGATAGTACCAACAGAGGAAGGCTTTATTTCCCTCGCTTTTGTAACTCTTCACGCACCTGCGGTAGAATATAGCGCCCATAGTCGATTGCGTCGTTGAGATTGTCGTACCCTCGGATGGAGATCAGATCCGCCCCCAGATCAACGTAGTCGAGGATCGACTGTGAAACAGTATCGTGTGATCCCACAAGAGCCGTAGATGCGCCGCGGGCATTTGTTGCCGTCACGGTTGGATACCACAGGGCGCGATCGTGTACCTCCCCGCGAGAAGCAATGTCAAGCAAGCGCTGCGAGCCAACATTTTGAGGAGCAGGAGCATTGGCGGGAGCTTTGGCATTGAAAGCAGAACGGTTCGCTTGCAAGGCATCGAGGGTGCGGTGTGCCTTGGCCCAGGCTAGGTCGTCTGTTTCAGCAACAATCGGACGGAAGGTCACCCAGATGCGAGGCCGGTCGGTGCGACCAGCTTTCTCGGCTTCGGCGTAGACACGATCAATCTGTTCCTTGGTCTCCTTTAATGGTTCGCCCCAGAGCCCGAAGATATCGGCTAGGGCGCCGCCAATGCGATAGGCCTCGTCGGAAGAACCACCCACGGAGACAGGGATCGTGCCGTTGACTGGACGGACACGGTTACTAAATTGCTTGAAGGTATAGTAGGGGCTGTCCCAGTCAAATGGCTCATCCGACTCCCATGCACGGCGGAGGATTTTGATGTAGTCCTCTTGCCGGGCGTAGCGCTGCTCCTTGTTCAGGAAGTCGCCCTCCCTAGCTTGCTCAACATCGCTGCCACCGGCGATAAAGTGAACGACAGCGCGGCCAGAACTAAGCTGATCCAGAGTCGCCAGTGCCTTGGCTGCTACTGTCGGATACAGGGTGTTGGGCCGAAGCGCGATGATAATCTTCAGGTTTTTGGTGTGAGCTGCGATGGTGGCGCCAACAGTCCAAGGATCGAAGTAGGAGCTGTCATAGGGAACAAGGGTGTAGTTGAAGCCGTAGTCATCGAGATTGCGAGCATAGCGCTCGAGGAAGTCCGGCTCAATCGGAGCATTGATGATCGGCTTGAGCTCCGTGGATTGTGTTGGAAACGTGAGACTAATGAATTCGGTCGGCATCGTGATGGTCAGGAAAGATAACCGGGAGTAAGCAGAGAAGATAGTCCTGGCGGGGGCCAGGGCATCCCTCTTGTAGTCGTCTCCAACAGTCCTATCGCCGATGGTGCGATCGGCATAAAGGCGATGGTGGTGGCATCACCGGATGATGCCAGAGATACAGAAATCACGTCTTCACCCCATCCTGCCTTACAAATCAACTTCCAGCGGGCCTTTCTCTTTCCCCGCGCTGACTACCTTGCGTTCCATTTTCTCTCGAGCTCGAATCACGCTGCGTTTGGTGCCGACATAGCCTTCCATGCCGGCAAGAGTAGCATACAGCTTGGTGACGGAAACATGCGAGAGATCTGCCCCTTGGTCCTGTAGTGCATGGACGAACGCGTGGAAGTTCACCGACCGCGGGCGATAGTGGCCACTGCTATTGTTAGCGGTTTCCCTGCAGTTGGAGAAGGACGTACCTTAATGGAGCAAGATCGCGCAACTTGCCGTCCCGGACCTTGATCATGCCAGCGGCTGCGATGCGACCTCCGTGCAGGAACGAAGAGTGCTGAAAGGACCCTCGATTCTTTATTCCAATATACAGGCGATATGAGGGGTCGGCGACCTAGCGAGTCAGCTGCACTGTAACTTTGAGGCAGATGGGGAGGGTCATACAAATATCCACCAGTCATCCTTGTCAAATAGCTTGTCTTTGAGGCGCTTGATGATGCTGCGCCTGCGACTCACCGGCGCGTCAACACGGGATTCGGACTTGAAATCCATATCGAAGGTCTCATCTAGGTCGGAGCTCGATATTGATTGTGCGCGTGAGTGAGATGGGAATGTGGCACTAGAATTGCGCTTGCTTTTCGGCCGTGGACTACTAAGGGGTAGAATCCCGTCTGTGCTGTCTTCGTACCGCGCATTGCTAGTCCATACCAGCTCGTTGTTTTTGGCCCAGCGAAGCCTCCCCGCTTCATCGACTTCGACTAGATAGTTCAGCCTTTCCTCCCGCGAAAGGTAGCGTATTTGTTCACGTTCCAGCTTTGCACGAGGACAAGCGGGCAGTTCGATATCCTTACCGGCGCCTTGATCAAGCCAGTAGAAGAAGTTTTCATGAGAGTCTGTCAATTTCCAGTACTCATGATACTTGCGCAAATTGCTCCCGTGGCGATGTTTCAGGTCCATCATCTCGAGGAAGTATTGCAAGTCCATTGCCTTGCTTATCGTCGCCGGGTTCGGCTTGATACCCTTTGGGGAAGCCTGCCGGCCATTGCTATCGCCACGTGCGAGCTTTGCGACGCGGACTGCATGACCCCAGTTCCGATGGGCCTGAGCAGCTGGAGAGCTTGCAGGCAGTGTGGGAGAGCTCTGGCATTGCTGTGCTTGTACCTCTCTCAGCGTCTATGGTAGTCAGTTCTTGCCCTCCGATAGTTGGGCATTGACATACATCTATCCAGCGATTGGTATAGCACAAGTGCCTGCCTTGTAGTTCGCGCCGCGTACGGTAACCGCGATACACACGCTGAGATCGTTAGCTTCTCGTACCTGGGTGTTGGGGGAAGTCGTACCTGGATCAAGCACGCAGACTGCGATATCCGGGCGGCGCTGACGTCATTTTCCGGTTCGCCGTCGCCAGGGGTACTTTGGTCGTTCATGGGGACTGCGCGACGGGGTGGAATTGTAGGAATAATATTGGACCTGAGAGATATGGCGTAGATCTCATGAGAGCATGGTTAATTCGAAGAGCAGTGATTTAATGAAGGAGCAAGCGCTCTGCCTTGATGGACGAACAGTGCGAAGATCGCAGGAGAACGCGCTAGCCATATATGCTTAGTTGACGAAGCAAGGCCGTAAGGCTGTAAGGCAGAGAGGCAACAGCCTCCACTTCAGTTCCAGTTCTCTCCTCCTTCTCTTCTTGCACTCCATCCCACTCCATATTTCCGAATCCATCATGTCATCCTCCTCATCATCTGCCGTATGGGCTCTGCGAGAGTCATTTGGCGATAGGAAACCTCCCGATATTACGCGTAAGATTACCGCGTGCGTGGCCTGTCGCAAACTCAAAGTGAGACGAACCATCTGCCCTACGAAACTATACTGATGTCTATAGATTAAATGTCATATGAACGGGGGAAACCCGCCCTGCACTCGGTGTGAATCCCGTGGTCTGTCATGTACCGTGAACAAGAGCCTGCAAATGCTGCTTGAAAGTGACGCATCGTACGAACACTGCATCAGTACCATTGATGCCCCCTAACAATTGATAGATGGAAGGAGAACATTGAACGCCGCCTCGAAACCTTGGAGTCAATTGCAGTTTCAACCCAAGGTCCGACTGCTTCGCCTGAGGGTATCACGCTAGAGGAGAGAAGTAGGTCCAGAAAGACCCCAGCGAGGCGCGCATCCACCGGCCCTCAAAATATGATCACGTTGAATCTATCTTGTAGCCTCGGGGCGTTTCCTGCATCATCTATGATAGATCTCACCTTCAGTGGCCAGCAGGTAATTTTCCAAGGACAGCGGCGCCCAGATCTGATCTCATGCGGGGTGATATCCCACCAGACAGCCGAGGCCCTGTTTACGTTCTACCATGAGCAGCTTGATCACTGCGTCCACTACGTCCTCGAGCCTGATGATACATTGGCAAAAGTACGCTCCAGATCATCACTTCTAACATCGGCAATCTGCACTGTGTCCGCTTTCTGCACGGGCTCCAAGGCCTATCAATCGTGCCTTAATGCGTTGAAGACGGAAGTCTCGCGGAAGATGTTTGCGACAAACCATAAATTTGATGACGTACGAGCTTTGTGCATTGGAGCCTTTTGGCTAGGCGAAATCGCCTCTGCACTGAGTGGACTAGGTAAGGCGATTTCTGGATACTACTACGCATTGTCTAACAACTCAAAGCTGTTCGCATCGCCACAGAGCTTGACCTACACCGGTGTATCACCAAAATGCCCCATACGAAGAGAGCCTGCTACGACCGCACACGACTCTACTTTTTGGTCTACCTGTGTGACCGACACTCCTCCCTAAGCCACGGACGGCCACCACTTACTCGCGACTTCCAGTCTTTGAAAGCGCCGCGAGACTTCTTACAGAGTCCGTTTTCGACATCATACGATTTGAGTTTGATTGCCCAAGTCGAGCTTTGGTCAATCAGCGGTCGAGTATTCGATAGATTCGGGGCGGATATTGAGAACCCGATGGCGAGCCAAAAGTCGACAGAGTTGGAGAGCTTTGGCAGAGAATACGATCAGTGGTTTGGTGAATGGTCGGATTTACTGTCAACCAGCGAGATGGGGACACAATTTCCAAATCGACTGGGATGCCTGTATTATCATTCAGCCAGGTTGTTCCTCTTCTCGCATGTGTTTCGGGGTCCAGCAGCAGAGATATACTCGTTGCCCAAGGAGGGCATTGATAGCTTTGCGTCATCTGCTCTGAGCAGTGCCCTGGCTATCGTCCGATGTATCGTGGATGGACATGGAGACGCTGAGCTTTGGCTGCACAAGCTACCTGTATACTTTGGGACCATGACGGCGTTTGCCTCCGTTTGCCTTCTCAAGGGCTCGTGTCAGGAACAATCCACAACAGGCCTTGACTTTGGCGAAACCACCGAATATATTCGTCGGCTGGTCGACCTTCTCCGCACGTCTCTAGTTGCTGATCACCCCGCGAACACCTGGTCGAGCATCGCGACTAGTCTGGACATCGCAACAAAGGGATGGGATCTGTTTCAGCCACAGGATGATCATCTCACTACTCCTGTGGATGGTGCATTTAACTTCGATATGTTTGACGGGGACGGTGGGTTAAGCTTAGACCACCATTTCGGCGCATAGAAGGCAATCGATTCGTTCTCCTTTGCTTGGGCATGTCCCGCTGTGGTGTATTCGGCGGTTTCCACCCGGTTCCAAACTTTGAAAACCCCGATATCCAGTGGGAGTTCACCGCAACCCGGCTGGAGTGGGCCACTCTTCGTCAGGTGCTCAGTTGTGCTCAGCTCTGAGCGTAGTTATCCAAATCAAGCCGAATAGCCCGCGGGCTGACACTGGTTAGCGCTTATTCCAGCTGGAGTGGCACGGAACAGGATGCCTAATACCTTGCCTATATAAACTTCGACCACAGCGCTCTTGTTCATCTTGCACATTACGATTATCCATACACCCATTTACCAACCATGACTAAAGCACAAGAGATGTACCCCCTCGGCCGTGACGAGACTGAGTCGCGCCGGTAAGTTCTCATACTCCAGTGTCGTCCGCAGTATTAACTGTGACAGGCTGAATGAACAACACAAACTCCTGCTAGACATTGTCGGCGGAGCTATAGACCAGGCAGTACCGCTGGATAATGTTTCCACGGTCGCCGACGTCGCTACTGGGACTGGGTAAGCTGCTGCCCTTTTCTCGCACAGCACCATGGCGTTAATTAGGATTGGCCACAGGATTTGGCTGTGGGATGCGCAAAAGCAGCTGGATGAAAATGCAGGCCAATCCGAGCGTCAATTCCACGGGTTCGACATCTCTGCTGCCCAATTCCCTGCGGCCCCTGCTGGCATCACGTTCTCTGTCCACGACGTCTTCCAACCCTTCCCTCCCGAACATCTTAACCGGTACGACCTGGTGCATGTTAGACTGCTAGTCACGGCATTTCCGGAGTCGGAATTCCAGAAGGCAGTTGAAAACCTACTCACGATTTTAAGTAGGTCCCAGCCTTCCCTCATCCAGATATCAGAGCCCGCTAATTAGATTACTGCGTACAGAACCCGGAGGCTACCTGCAGTGGAGTGAAGTCGACTTCGCCCATGTAGAGGCAGGCAGCGACGACCACCCGAAAGGTACAGCAGGCGTGCAGCCCTGGATGAAGTTCGTGGAGGTCACCAAAATCAGCAAATGCGCTCCGGACACGCTGTATAACGCGTATAATAACGCTGGACTCCTGAATGTTGCTAACCGATCGTACCCTATTCGTGGACGGGCGGATTTGGTTGACCGTGCGCAAGAGTGGGAGAGGCAGTTCTTTTCGACTATGATACCTGTGATATTGCTTAGAATAGGTGACGCAGCTGACATAGATGAAGCGAACCAAAAGGGCTCTAAGATTAAGCAGGACCTTGAGGAATATTTCGCCGATGGTGGAGTGGTAGACGTGCGGTTTGGGACAGTTATAGGCCAGAAGCCGAATTAGACACAGAACGGTATACTATAGAATTCCAGATGTCGTTAATAATATGGGATAATAACGAATGACAAAACGGAAGCAACATCCTACAACCTTGAAGCGAAATGCCCATGGGTAAATAGAAGAATACGACTCACGAGCCAGGGTATAGAGATACCTAGAGTAACACTGGGGCCGAGAAAAGTACAGTGCCGGATTCTGCAATATGGTCTAGAACAGTCTATCATTTATTAATTTTAAGGCGCGCAGCCATCTATGATCCGCTATAGCAGTCAACGGGTTGAATCACACGGTCAACCCTGAGAAAGCGACATTATTTCCCACTGCCACCATCTCTCAGCGTGGTTTTAATTGGCCCCTGATAAGGACCATTTGTCCCGTTAGTCCTATTTCCAGACCGTTCAATCTTGCGCAGGATTCTGGCGGGATCTCCGGCGGCAACGTGGCAAGGCGGGACGCCCTATTTATGTCCGATGATATATTAGCCAAGCTCTCATGATGACTTTGGTGTTTCCTACCTTGGTGACAACGCTCCCCGCCCCGATAGTACAACCATCGCCAACCGTAACTCCGGGCAGGATGATGACATTACCAGCAATCCAGCAGTCCTGGCCGATTGTAACGCGACCACCCATCTCTGGCCCATATGTTCCATTGCGGAGGTCTGGATCTACTGGATGCGTGCCGCTGAACAGCGAAACGTTCGGTCCGATGAGTGTCCGTGATCCGATGGATACAGTGCATGTATCCAGGATTGTGCAGTTGAAGTTGATAAAGACATTACTTCCGACTTTGACGTTCGTCCTGTAGTCGATGTTGATCGGTCGCTCGATCCAGGGATATTCATGTAGCACTGCGTCTTCTTCGTCTTCGGTGGCGGCCGGCGGTGGGAGGTCTCGAGGGTCATTGGTGATTCTGCGAGCGGTCGTTAGGTAGGTGTGTAAGAGTAGATCGAGGTATTACGGTGCGTCTCACTCTTTCCAAAACTCGGCGATTTCTCGCCTGCTCAATTCCCTAGAATTGTTCAGCCGGTTGACGGCGCGGCCGCATCGCTTTCTGGCAGCGACGAGTTCTGGTGTAAAAGCGTAGTACAGCTCGCCGCGCTCCATGTGAGCCAGGTTCTCGCGCTCGTCGATGTTGGACAACATTGTGGCGAGCAGGGATGGATTGGTGAGCAGCAAGAGCTGGAAAAAGAAGGGATCGATCTCTGGTAAGCCGAATCTCTTATATCCTGTTATATAAAGTTGGTTGCTGGACGGTGGAGCAGCGCGGCTATTACAGCGCCCGAAGAGGTTAGGTCCGATCCGCAGGCATTTCCCATGGCGTTCCTCAACTCGCAGTGCACCAACACCAACAAGGAGCCGGACACATGTGATATGGCGAGGAAGGAGACTGCGGTTATTTGTAGTTCCTGGAGATGTATACCATAGGTGCTCTAATGCTAGACAAGGACAATTGGCAGGGGAAGGCTTTCGAAGGTGTGATGTGAACCTGAAGACCCACGGCAATTATATTGAAACATTGCCTGCTGAGTACCCTTGTATTGCTGTGGCCCCATTTCAGTGGCAAGGAGACTCCATCGCTGGCGGAGAAAGTCCATGGTGGTCGTAAAGATGTCCGTTCTCCAGATCTTGTGCGACTTGCGCAGCCGCCCCATGATGAGGTTCTGTTGGGCGCGAGTCACTGCGCAAAGGCCAACTACCAGGAGCGGCCAAGTCAGTATCCCGTTTAAGGGCGAGTCGCCTTCAAGGGCACTGAGTTTATCGACGAAGGAGTTAACAATGTGCTGGAGTTTATGATCGCAAGGGTGGACATGGGGATCAAGGACCTGCTTGACGTATACCAGACATGACAGCCGGTAAAGTTCAAACAGTATCTTGTCGTCGGGAGAATAGTTGGTACTGCTTTGTGTTTGGTAAGGAGGTTGTGCTGCTTCAGTCGTAGCAAGGTCAGTCAAGTTGCGGGGATTCTGCAGCTGATGTTCTATAATTGCGAGCTCCGATCGGAACATCCCATACATCATGGAAGGCGCGCGCATCACGAACCGAGTGACCTGGAATATAGTTGTGATCAACGCCTGAGATGGCCCTAGAAGCATGCCCTGGCCGAGCAGATGGTCGGAATTGGCTGAAATCATGTCGAATACCTCACCCGCTGGGGTGAGTGCGAGACTCGGTCCATGCGAGAAGGCTGTGAGCGCGAAGAAGTACGAGAAGAGTTCCAAGAGAAAGGTTCGCAGGTGCCCGTTGGAGGGGGCTGAGGATAGCCGCTGCTGCAAAAGGAAAGCCGCAGCGTTGAGATGAGGCAGCAATCGGCTGGTGTCCGAAAAGTTATGTGTCTACTCGGTAGTTAGTCCTGATCTCTTAGCAATGGGAGTGGACGTACCTCGTGCAGGCATAATAGCAGTATGGCAAGCACAATATCATCTGGTTTCAATTAGCAACCTTCTACGGTCAAAGGATGTGCTGCATACCTGACAGGGGCCGGTCTTGCTCGCAGGCCAGTTCGTTGTCAATTTCAGATCTAACCAGGGCCACGGCCTTACCATACAGATCAAGGGATATCATTCTCATTTCTGGCTCGCGCGTTTCGTACTTTAGCAGATCAGCAGCCGCAACTGCCAGGACACAGCTCATCGTCAAAGGGCTTCCCACAGCTGTGGAAACAACGTTGTGTAGGAACCTCTTGTGACGGCGAGGACTAATCGACATCCACAATGCGCTGCCCTCTGTGAAATGGGCTAGGAGACGGCGTAGAATGGGACGACTGGGCACGGCAAAGACAGTGACCATTCCACCGAGCTCGAGCGGGATATCTAGCGAGCGGGGCCACACTTCGCTCTGACAAAGACGCCGTCTACGGCGTGTGATGGGCTGGTTTGCATGATCTGACCACTGGCAAGATAGACGGTTCCTGGTGCAGCCCCCGCAGATTGGGTGGACTTCATCGCACTTCTTCTTGCGGCGCCGACAAGACTGGCAGCCATCCTTTGAGCGCAGGGGTTGGGCTTTGAATATGTTAGATCCGGGTAATTCGTCAGTCATGGTTACGAGCGAGCCATTCGAAGTCTCAAAGCGATTGATGGAGAAGTTGAGATGTTGAGTGAGTGAGCGAGAGTGTCTGGATTGATGACTATCAACGGGAGGAGGCCTTGGTGGAGCACTATTTAATTACTAATCATATAGTTCACCCCCACGTGCGTTAAACATTTAGAATATTAAATCCTTTGATATTTTTTCATTGTTTTTATTGGGAATTATAATATTATTATCTTTTTCTAAGAGTTTTCATTAGAGAGGTCTACGGTAACTGTAGTCGTCATTTCAGGGGCCGATTTTTCCCCCGCACTTGGCCCCACTTCGACATAGTAGTACGTATATATGGATGTATACAGGATATCCTTCTACGTCAAACGCGTCAAACGAATCCATATTAGCTATCGAGCCGGTTTGTTGAAGCGGCATTAGAGGCATAATACATTCTCAATATGACATTGTGTAGCAGGTTGGCGTTAGATACATAAATCTAGTCCAACCTTTGCATGTTATTCCATGACCCTGATTTTGCCGTCCTTGTCAAGACTCTGCGTGGCTTTCGGGAAGATTAGGGCCGGGGGGTGATGCAAGGATGTAGTAAAGCGAGCCGGATACAATCGGTTTGTCTTTGCAGTGATAGGGGGGTGATCCTGGAATGAGTGAGGGACCATTAAGGATTCGAGGTGTCCCTTCAATGATAAACACCGGTACTATGTATGCCCCATTCTCCACTCTCGAATGCCCTGTCATTTTCCAGGCCTGCAGTCTGAAACCCTTCAGAAAGGAGGGTAGTTCCCCTGCAGCCTTGACTAAGACAGGTCCGAGCTTTTCGTCCTTGCAGATGGAAGTATGGTGGCCTTTTTGTTGCCACTGTGCCCCCGGGAGAAACTTCACAAGTTCATCCATTGTATACTCTATGAAATTTAATATTTCAATATCAGCGGGGGATATTGAAGAAGCCTGTAAAAAGAATATTTAGCAGCGAAAATTGTATGGGGCGCTGATCACCTACCTTCGCTCATAGGAGATAGTTATCTTGTAGCTCACTTGCTATTTATTCTCATATAAGTATAATCTTCAACTACTCATACCTATAGAAATAGGAAAAAGCAGGGTGCTGATTGCGAGCGACCTGTAAGGCATTGTTGGCGGGATGGAGAGGCTTTGCGTGAGGTTTTTTGATGCCCGACAGTAATATGTGGTGCCTGTTGGACCACTAGCGCCAGCCATTTAGCCTCATGACATCAAAGAATTGTTCTTTGGACGGTAATCATCTGATGATAGATTTCCCACTGAACAGGGGCTCGTGTACTCATTCTTCATTCGACCTGGCCAGCGACGACCTTTCTTTGGCTTGGATAATGGGCCCGTTCCCAGTCTACGTTCCAATCACATTGCGATGAATTGAACCGCAAAACAATCTAGCTGATCTAAAAGAATTCGGATTTGCAGAGGCGCGAGCTGTTTTCCGGGGAATCTAAGAGCTAGCTCGATTTGTATGGGCGTAGATTACGCGAATATAGGTTGCATTGATTTGCGACATGACCACCAAAACCAATGCAACCTATTCGGGATGTGTGGACAAACTGTTGACCCACGTTGGGGTAGTATGATTCCTCTCTTTCGAGATAGTGTGGTATATCTCCAAGAGAGAACAGCCAGCGAAAGAGCCGAGGTTGAGGGACGAATCAAGCTTCGGCGATAGGATATTTACCAAAACCTGCCGCAACATGAACGGTTTGCTAGATTTGATGGTCAAAACACACTGTCTGGAAGTGCCGCACCTTCTCGAAGCCCTCAAGCCATATCAAGTCTATACAGTAAGAGTCAATAGTAACTCTTCTGCACCGTTTACAAGTATAAGAATCCATAAAATAAATAGAGTGTCCCTAGCTCTAGAGTCCCTCTACGTTTAGATCACGGAGCAGCTGAATCATGTCAGCCGGGAAGAAGTATAGAAGACTGAGTATCTTAATATCGATATCGGGGTACGAATGGAGTTAATACATGTTGCCTGACTCATAAGCCACGAGGCTCAAGACAAGCACCCGCCCGAAGAGGACCGTGCGTGGGAATTGAGGCTGTGTATGCTGAGCTGGCAGAGATATATAGCTGGCCAGTTACACCCGACAAGTTGCATCCATAAAAGAGTCAAATTATCCCACCATGCTTATTGTGAATCTTGATGACACCAGCGCAACCTATTCCCAAGGGGATATTGTCAGCGGCCAAGTGAGCTTCGAACGCACTGATTTAACAAGCCCACTGTATGTTGTGGTCGAAGTCGCTGGCCGTACCAAGAGCACGGTCGTCTCCAGCTCCTATGACGCATATGGCGAAGCAGACTTGTTCTGCACGAGAGTAGGCGAGATACATGGCTCTCAGATCGTCTTGCCCTTCGCCTTTCCGTTTCCCGCGCGAGCTTCGCCAGTTGACCCCACTATTGTCAATATGACCCACTGGACGAAGCAGCTCACGACAGTCCGATCGAACCATCTTCTTCCCCCGACATTCAAGCACAGGAACGCAAAATTTGAAGCGTCGGTGGAATACACGATTAGAGCGTCAGTCTGGACACAGTCCCAGTTCGGCCCATCACAGCGGCGCATCTCAGAGAAAATCGTGCCCATCACCTATCGGCCGCGACATGATCCAGAGAATCAGATCCCTACAAAGGGCGACGCTCTCAGACTGACGACACGGCTTCCAAATAAGAAGACCCCTGGGAATAGGGCCAAGGCTCTTTTGCATTGGTCCCAGGCAGCGCCTGTTGACTTCCAGCTTCAGCTCACTGTCCCTGCTAAAATCCACCCAGGGGAAGAGATCCCCTGTGCGCTATCAATTATACGATCACCAGAGGCTCAATCCGGTTTCGAGAGCATGTCCTTCATCCTGAAAGGGTTCAGTATCTCGGTGAAGCAGAAAACCAAGGTCTGGGGTGCAGCACCTACTGGATCAGATGAAACACAGAGCGAGTCTGCCGTGATATTCAACGGGACAACCAAAGATTTGAATGTCCCATTATCGCCAGAGACAGGATATAAAAAGGAGATTTTCAGCCCTGCACTCGAGGAAACGGCTCCAACGTTCGAGACGTACAATATCAAGCGCACATATGTCATGCATGTCGCTGCGGAGGTGCTATGTGCAGGTATTATGCGGGGGATATCCGGAGAAACAGACCTGGTGGTTCTTCCAGGAGCGTCGCCAGAACGCGTTGATGGTGTGAATTATCAGAATGATCCTGGTCTTCCGAGCTACGCAGAAGCTGCGTCGAATGTCCTCAACGCGGTATCGTCTATACTTGGATAGCGTCTGAAATTGGGAATGAGTTTATGAATGTGTTTGTTAGATACCTATTTACGTTCGACAAAGTTTGATGATTCAATGCGCTTTGAATACACGGCTACCATCTGGGATCTGGTTCGCGTGCCAGGACTCTCAGTCTCGTAGACCCCTCTATCTCCAGACGGTCGTGTTCTCGTGTCATCAGGCCAAAGAAGTCAAAGACAGACGGACCAGGAGAGTCGCCTTCCATCTCCCACAAGTGTTGCTGACTCTCGCGAACTTCAGTGAAGACGTAGCCACAGGAGTAGAATGTCTGTAAATCACCAGGCCAGTCGCGAACTGGCTGACGTCGGCGCAGTCGGCGGTCGATGAACCACACCTTTCGCCCTGTATTATAGTGGAATACCTCAAGGGTATCAGCAAGATAGGCCGGGGGCCAAGAGAACCACTTTGGCTCAAAGTCAACGGCGACGTTCATGCCCACAAAGCTTGGGCGGGCCTGTGAATCTTCTGCTCTGTATCTCTCATCCAGCAGAGGGACGTGGTCACCGGCATAGTGGTAGAACCAATCGACCAGGTCACGTCCAGGGGGAATAGCGATATGGACAATATCTTTCTCTGGCCATATTGTGATGTGATTGACGTTGTCTTCTCGATCGATATACGAAGCAGTGTGTGAGGCGTTTGGATGGTTGAGATATTTGCCCGGCCCAGCAGTACGCGGACATTCTGACTCTGGCCCTGGAATATCCGACCACCATTCGTTCTTTGGATGTTGTCGCTCAAGAGCCTTGCGAGATGCCCGACAGGCTGTCCACAGCCCGCAGATTGCATTGTATGCGGAGGTGTTGGAATGGCCGTCTGAGTCGTCCCATGGCACAAGCAGATTGAACGACGCCTTCTTCACGGTTCCTCCATGGCCAAACCGAAGGGGATCACTACCGACTCGTAAGGCCTCTGTATCTTGCTTGCAATAATGATCAGCTGCGAAGAATGTATGCAGCTGCCCATTGCCGGAGAACGGTTGTGCTGCGAAGTCCCATATGTGGTCCTGGAGTTCCACTGGTAATTGGGTGAATAATGAGAATTTTCTCGCCCTGTCGATATTGTTGGCTGGCATGAGGAGGTGGTTGTGTGGTGGTTGAGTGTTCGAGAGTTGAAAGTGGACGGCCGCAATGCCAACATTGGGCCGTGGAATAAACATTTCGGTTGGTGCTGACGTATGATGGTCCTGAAAAGTGGAAACAGTGGCCCACGACTGGTATCATGCTGGGGGCCAGTGCAACAGATAACCTGCTAGAACCACTTTGTACTCGGCCATATTGACAACAATACATAAACATTCACATCTAAATATCGGATAGCTCGAATTCCATTAGTATTACATTTCGATTGGGAACTCTACCACCGTGTCTCTGGTGCTGGCCGAGCCTAGTATACTCAGTACTTTTGTCAGAACCATCGGACGCCAACGGAAACCCATGATATATAGAAATTATAGAGTACTGTTATGTATAAACATGTAGTAACTCCGTCACCGAGAATTACCAACAAAGGTCAACGCCGCCACAACCATGGCATCAATACCAGTAGCTAAGGTCCCAGGAATGCTTGTAGTAAAGGAGGACGAGTGGTTACTTGGAAGTTGATCCAAGGTGCCTTCTTTTTCGCGCTTCTTCCAGGTATCAGGATCCGTTGCGCTCCAGCCCCAGAAGAAAGGCGGTTTCTTTACAGCGGTGGCCAAGTTTTGAAAGTCCTCACTGCCAGAGAACGGAGCTTCTAATATCTGATGCTGATCGCCAAAGTGGCTTCCAAACGATTGTTGCACCTTTCCAGCTAGCCCAGCATCATTCGTGGTTAGAGGATACTGGTTGAGGCGTTCAAATAGTGGCTCTTTTGGACACTTTGCCATTTGGCATTCCCCCTTGACGATCCGATATACTGCGTCAACAGCAATCTTTCTAGAGTGCTCGCTGACTGTCCTGATATTAACCTGGAGCACGGCCTGGTCACTTATAACATTGACCGCATCACCGGCATGGAAACTAGCGACGGTCACGACTGCCGACTCCCGTGGAGGCGTCTCCCTGCTGACAATCGTTTGAAGCTTCATCACGATCGACGAGGCCAGAACCACCGGATCAATACACAGATGAGGCATACTGCCGTGTCCCCCTTTTCCGTAGACAGTAATTCTGAAGCTATCCGCTGCACACATGATGGTACCCGGCTTGGTCACAACCTTTCCCGGGGGCAGGGGCAAGACATGCTGCCCAAGTAGCACATCTGGTATGGGACACCCGTGCTTCTTGGATTCAAACAGGCCATCATCGACCATAGCCTGTGCGCCGCGCGCAATTTCCTCGGCGGGCTGGAACAGGAAAACGATTGTCCCAGACCACTCATCCCTGGCCTTGAGCAGAGTCTCGGCGGCTCCAATGTTGCACGTCATATGCGCATCGTGGCCGCAGGCATGCATGACCGGTTTCTCGACGTTGTCTATGGTGTCGGTCATTCTTTTCGTCGAGGCGTATTGCAGCCCGGTTTCTTCTTCCATGGGCAGGCCGTCCATGTCGGATCGGAGCAAGATGGTTGGGCCTGAGCCATTCTTGAAAATGGCAATGAGACCAGTGCCTCCGATGCCTGTGCGGATGTCGAGGTCTTGGGATATGGCTTTTAGGTGTTGTGCGATCTTTGCAGAGGTTTCGTTTTCGAGGGTTGAAAGCTCGGGATTTTGATGGAATTCGCGATAGATGGACTCATAGGTCTTTATGTCCGGGCGATGTTTGTCCAGAATGGACTGAAATGGGGATTTAGGTCCCATAGTGCAGCACTTTCAGTTGGGTTCCTGTATGCAGCGGAGGGCAGGCCAGAATAATATACAGCCGGATGATGCAAGGACTACTTTATATGTAGAATAAACGCTGGAGACGTTTTCCACCGGTTGCGTCCACCTATGATAATGATGTCATCCACCAGTCACTGTTCAGTGCAGTATGCGAGGCTGAGAATTAATTAGAATACTAGCCTGATGCTCTGAGGACTTTCGGCAGATATGGATATAAATATATTACAATAACTATTATCTAGAGTCCGTCTTGGTCGTATAACCATCTCATTAGCCGAGTAGTTTACATCTAGCGCTGTCACCGTTCGATCATCGCCAGATTAGTAATTACCAGTTTATCCACATCTCCAGCTTGTTAGAGCTTGTTACGGACTTTAACACTTCATCTGCCATGAGAAATGCCAAATCCTGGAGTTGACACCGCGGTGCCTGTCGAGCACTGCCAGGGTCGGAATTATGCAACTTCACCCCGTCCAGACTCACCAACTGCCACTACGCATTCCAGGGATGCCTGTTCTGCGGAAAAGAGTCAGTCCCCTGAGAGTTATCAAAATGTCTGTCAATGCAAGCAACAACCGAGTACGGGTGCGACAAATGGCCATGCACCGACCCAGACGACTGATCTCGAGAACTGTACCCCAGTTGACTCTACAAGAGCAGACAACTGCCGGAAATACGTCCTGAAAGTCTGCCGCGCGCTGATCCTGTTTGGAGCTCCAACACACCGGCTGGAACAGTATGTCTATCACACTGGCGAAGCCCTCAACCTGCATATTCAGTCGTTTTACATGCCCGGCTGCATGATCATGTCGTTCGACAACCAAGTGCAGGAATCTATAGATCTTCAGATCATTCGTTCCAACCAGGCACTGAATCTTGCAAAGCTGTACGACGTCCACGCGGTGTATAAGAATGTTATCCACAAGAAGACGACCGTTGAAGATGCCGTCACCCAGATTGATGAGATCACGGACAAGCCAGAGTACTTCCCCCTGTGGCTTCGAGTGTTGGTCTACGGTATAGCTTCCATGTGCATTGGCCCTGTTTCTTACAATGCGCAGCCGGTTGATCTGCCCATCATCTTTGTCCTGGGGAGCTTGGTAGGGCTCTCGGAATTGATACTGGCTCCCAGGTCAGAGCTGTATGGCTACGTCTTTGAAACCTGTGCTGCCATTCTCGCGTCTTTCATCGGTCGCGCTTTCGGTTCGATTCACTGGGGAGACGACCAGGGCTTCTGCTTTTCGGCCATCTCCCAAGCATCGATCGTGTTGATTCTGCCCGGATTCACAATAACCAGCAGTGCCCTGGAGCTGCAGTCCAAGAATATGGTATCCGGTGCCGTGCGCATGGTCTACGCAATTGTCTATACCCTGTTTCTGTCGTTCGGCTTCACAATCGGAATCACCATCTACGGCGCCATCCATCACAATGCCACCTCGGACACTCAGTGCAGAACAAACTATCCCGTCTGGTGGCCCATTGCCTTCGTGCTGCCGTTTACCTTCTGCTACGTGATCGTCAACAAAGGGACCTGGAAGCAGATGCCGCCTATGCTGGGTATTTCCCTGGCGGGGTGGTGCGTCAACCACTTCTCGAGCCAGCGTTTCGCCGCCGTGCCTACCCTTTCCCAGGCCCTGGGCGCGTTGACTGTGGGTGTTCTCGCGAATCTGTATGCGCGCATTGAGCACGGCATGGCTGTAGCCCTGATGCATCCGGCTATTTATCTTCAAGTTCCTGGGAGTTTGGCTGCGTCAGGGAGTCTGATCAGCGGACTGTCAAATGCAGACCAGCTCAATAAGAATGGCAGCACGGATGCCCCTCGTGACGCGATGTTTTCGGACCTGAATGCCGGCTATACGATGGCTCAGATTGGTATCGCTATTACGGTTGGTCTGTCTATCAGTGTGCTGCTTGTATACCCAATCCGTAAAAAGGCGAGGAGTGGCATATTCAGTTTGTAAATGTATTTATATTATTTGAAACACTATTTAATGCTGCCCATCATATCCACTAATCTGTAGCTTATTGATACCCCCCTCAACCCACTCCAGAGGCGCAACAAACGCCATCTGGCTCCACGAGAACAGGGTGTTTCTGCCACCAAAAACGAAGACTTCGAATCGTCCGGCAAAGTTTCTGTCCACCCAAACCCGACTGCCCCCGATCACATCGGTGCGAATACTAATGCGGCTGTTCAGGGGTACAGCGACAGGCTCATGCGTAGACGATGTCTCGTTCGTCCAGATCCGACCAGGAAAGCCCGCGTCAAAGCCCGCTGTCTCGTCGACTGAGCGAAGGGGGTAGTCCCAGCCATCGGAGGTAAATGTCAATGCGCCGGTTGAAGATAGTGCCAGTGATGAGTCGTTTGAAGAGAGAACGAATGGGCCGGTGATATCTAGTTCTAGGGTATAGTTCATGCCCTTGCTGCCGTATCCTAGATGCACCTTGCCCGGTCCACCAGCAGATGACCTCCATTCAAACATGTTTGCGGATTTGCTGGTTTCAACCTTCAAGTTCCGGTCCAGATTCTGTGCAACGGCTTTCGATGTGAGCAGATCCATGGAAGATTCAAGGCTGGATAGGTCGAGCTCTGGCCCACGGTTTCCCGACCACGAACGCGAAGCAACAGTCGGGATACCGTTACGAATGGCATAGAAAGCCTCCAATTGAGTAGTCGCATCAGGCCCATTATCATTCCACGCAGCGAGAAGAGCGCCCTTGACGGGTTTTTGGTCCGGTTGCTCGGTGATATTGTACGGATTGAACAGGGCAGGAGACCACTGCCAGCCTTCCCTGTCGGCGAAATTGAGCACGCGCGAGTTGTCGAAGAAAGCAGGATACGGAGCTGGAAGAATCGGCATATGGTCGTTCTTCAGTGACATGTACGCCCACCAGTCCTCTGTGTTGATGAGTTCGTATCCGTCGTTGGCTAGTTCCACGGGGTCGGACTGGCCGTACTGCCAGTGCTGGATGATGATATCTTTAGAGATTGTGCGGGTTTCGGATGGTTCGTATGTTCCCCAGATGCGAACGCGTTTGCCAGATTCCTCCTTAACGAATTCGGCCATCTCGTTCACAAAGTCGATGTAGTCGTCGGCTAGGGTCGGGTCGTACTCATCGGCGCCGATGTTGACTTCCTTTATGTGGAACCAGGGGAGAAACTCCGCCCAGATGGACTTGACGAGCGGGATTGTGTCTGGATGCGACAGGTTCAGTAGATCCTTGGTCTCCAGGGCCAATTCGGGCTTCCACTTTGTCACGACGAGGCAGTGGCCAGGTGATTCGATTTCGGGGATTACAGTCACACCCCGTTGAGCGCAGTGATGCTCGAGATCCTCATACTCGGCTCGCGAGAGGGTTTCATTCGGTCTCTGGACGAGGTCCTGCAGGTCGGGACTTTCAGGACGAAGAGAAAACTGGGCGTAGACGTCTTGCCAGGTCTCGTTGTGGCCGCGGCTCAGCGGATAGTTGTCGCTGGTGTGGTAGTGGAACTCGGACATTTTGAAGAACGAGGCGTACGTGCACAGGTCTTTGAGGAATGATGGAGAGTACCACTTTCGCCCGGCATCGAGGAGGAAGCCTCTGGTTGCAAAGGAGGGCGCATCGACAGTGTGACCAGCGGGAATGTGGCCATTCGATATCAAGAGCTGCTGCAGTAGAGTGCGAGTTCCCCACCACATTCCCCGGGCTCCAGTTCCTCTGATATGAACTCGAGTCGAGTCAACTTCCAGTTCGTATCCTTCTTCGGTCGGCTCGCCATTCTCGTACGTCAATGGACCCTCAAAGCTACCAACGAAGATTCCTGATGCATGTTCTGGAAACGCATCGACAGCGTGAACAGTCCAGCCATTTCCAGTCACTTCCTCCAGGTCTTCCCTGAATGTATTGGCAAATTCAATGGCGGAAGGAGGAATAAGAGTCAACCCATTCTGGTCGCGTTGCTCCACAAAGTCATTGTGAATGTAGATTGTATGGTCGGCAGTCGCAATATCGAAGCCATGACCGTCAGAAGAGGTCCAGTCAACTGGAGGTAGAGGCTGCAGGGCTGATGCCACTGCACTTACGCCCAAGAGGAGGAGAGAGAGCATGGCGAGAGTCCAGTCGACAACATTTCAGCGGGGAATGTTTACTTTATACGAGCAGTTGTTGACTGCGGGGCGATGTTGCATTCTTGGGTCACAAACAATGCCAATCCATCCCTGTTCTGTTTCCTGCATGAACTTTATATTAATTGAGGTGAACATAATAGACACCCAACAAAACAAGACTAAAGAGTAAAGACCGGACTGTACCATGGAACCTCGATGCAGCGAATGCGGGGAGAATGAGTGACGTGAGAGTGACTGCATCGCCACAGCTACTATAAGAAGCTCGAGAGCCATTCCTATATTCGACTGCCACTGTTCAAACATGTAGGGACAACTACAAACAACCATACAATATAATATTCGCCTGAACTCAAGCCGCAATGGCCGAAGACCGCCTCAACCAGATTCGTCCCTACAAGGCGTGAGTCTGCAGTCATCCAAGTTAAAACAAACTAACAGTACAAGCGCTCTGCGAAAGCCCAGCATTTCGCAAACGGCCAGGGAGCACGTTCAGTCAGTGATTGACGACCTAGAGGGGAACCAGCAGGCCCAGGGTGAGCACGAGAAAGAGGCCATCAGAAGGACCGCCGGGCTGAAAGCGTATGTATTCATGTATTCTTTGCTTATGAAGTATTTGGCTTTGTTAACATGAGCAGTGCTATGTATGACCCTGATGCTCCTGAGGGAAAGCAGGCAAAAGAGAAACTCGGCCATGCACCACAGGAGTAACAACCAAATTGTATGTAAATCTGTATATTAGGAATAATGGACTATCCACTTGGATGTTGCTAGCATATTTATAAATTTCTATCATGCCAAGGTCTTTCCGATGACACTGGCTACACCGAGCAGCTCTTCATCATGGAACTGCCTTGCAACCACCTGGATCGAGCACGGGGCGTTTGCAAACTGGCTGGGGTCATCTAAACACTGTGAGTACTGGTCTGCTTCGAATATAGGCCGACTTACAAGTTGCATCCACCGAATCCAACGCTGGATCAACCTTTCCATACGGAATGACGCAGGCAGGCCACTATCTATGTCAGCACTGAAATCGGATCAGTTCAGATCTCAACATACATCGACTAAATTCCAGACAACGGTGTATGCCGGATGACCGTAAGTATCATGCGCCCCGGCGGTCTTTCGATGTCCTGGCATTACAATCGCATCCAGACCGTTCTCCAGCCAGATCTGCTTCCATTGGGTAACGAAGTCCGCGCGCTGGGCGTTGAAGTCAAAGATATCGTCAACTGTGTACTTATTGTCCCAAAGATCCGGTAAACTGTCCTTCAACGAGGGAGCTTCGGGTTCGCCGCTGGCATGGATATGCTTGTAATGGGTACTGTTCGGGTCCAAGGCGAACAGGTTGAAAGCCAATGCAGCTGCATCGGAGATTGATGGGATATTTTTAAGCAGCTTGATCGTATGGCCGTCCTTCTTGAGAGTGTCCACAGCTGCGTTCAGTGACCGCACAACAGGCGGCTGCAATGGATATACCGGATCCTCTCCCACCACCCCGATGGTCAATGGACCCTTTGTCACAGTAGCAGATGGCCTCCACGGTACAGACAATGCGGTTGGGTCCTTATTCCAAGGTTTCTCTGCCATGACTGTATCCATGAACAGCTTTAGGTCTCGGAGAGTCGTCGCCAGTGGCCCCGCGCAGGCAGCGACACCAGGACTGCCCTTGCGCCCTCCAGACCCCTGGCCGCCATCAGGAATACGCCCGACCGTGGGTTTGAAGCCGAATCCGCCGCAGCAGAGGGCTGGGATGCGCACCGACCCGGCGACGTCTGTTCCAACGCCGAGAATGGAGCCTCGCAGGGCTATCAAGGCGCCTTCGCCTCCGCTACTACCGCCGGCTCCTAGGCTGGGGTTGTGGGGGTTGAGGACTCGACCAAAGACGTTATTTTGCGAGTCGGCAGACTAGACTCGTTAGCTACTGTGATGAAAGAAACCTAGAGACATACCATCATGGTCTGGGGGATGTTCGTCTTGACGTAGAGAACGGCACCGAGGTCGAGCAGGATGTCCACCAAGGGTGCGTTGCTCGCAGCAGTGGACTTGCCGATGAACGAGACATATCCAACTGTGGTTTCGTGTCCTTTGACATTAAACGCGTCCTGTTCATTCAGCTACTTGGTCATGGATTGGAGCGGGGACCTGACCTTGAGGCTAATCGGCAGACCGTGGAAAGGACCCTTGAGCTTGCCAGTCTTTGCAAAGTACTCGTCCAGCTCTTTGGCACGGGCAATGGCCTTGTCAAAGAATGTCTCGGTCAGGCATTGTGTCTGCAGCGTATTAGCGAGACTCACTTTAGGTGAAGCCAACTCACCAGCTGCTGCGCAATCGCTGCTCGCTTGGAAAAGGCCACTGTAACCTCAAGGGCAGTGAACTTGGCTGCAGCAATCGCTTTAAGCAAGTCAACAGCGTCATATTGCTCGGTGATTTCGAGTTCGGTGGCAGATAGCAGGCCACACTCTCTAGGGACATGAAGGACGCTGGCGGTGGATGTTTCGCTGACGCCCTCTGTATACTTGGACGGCAGCGTCCACTCGACCGGGATTTTCTTTGCAGCCTCTTCTCTCTTCCTGGCTGCTATTGCCTGCCATGGCTCAGATTGAGTAGTAGAGATAGTCATTGTTTAGGTAGTTTTGTCGTTGTCGCTACGAGGGGTGGCTCTCGTGCCCGATTTAAACCACGCATGAAGCCCAAAAAGCCTGTACGACACAAACACCTGTAATTCTGTCCTCGGCAGTTGGAGGAAAAGCCACATTGGAAACAAGCCGGCTGTAGGGCGAATCAGAAGTGGCTGCAGCAGGGTATCTCCAGTTGTATGCGGGGTTGCTCCAGTATCACGTTCGGACGATCCGATCACACACGTCACATTCAATGATTGTTGAACACGGATTACAGTGTACATATTTTCTTGGTAATTCAGTTCAATACGGTACATGCCGATCAGATCCTCCTTGCGCCAGGTTGCAACAGAGCCATCTTCCTGTACCGACTCGCTGTCCACATCCGCATCCTCTTTCCATATGCGATCATCGGAATGCTTGTCAACATTGTTCCTGTTGCAATACACGCCACCGCAATGAACATATTTAACAGCCCTGTTGCCTCGATCCACGGCGTGAGAACAAAGACGATCACCATGGAGAGGGCGTTGCGCACAAACGCAACACCAACCAGGGCGTCTCCAACAATCTACCTTAGTTAGCTCACTTTTTGTTCCCATTTAGAGTTGTATAGGGTATTCACCTCCTGATAGCAGTCGGCAACATATGTAAGAGCACAAGCCCCGGTGCAGAAGAATGCAAAGCCAAAGATACCGCTCCCCACAGCGAGTGACCACCATGGCCAGCCCTGCGTCCGGTTAGCAAGTTTAATAAGAGTATGAGGTGGACAACCCACCTTGGATATTCCGACGCCAAAAATAAGTATACCCAGCGGCGTCGCGAATATCGCTGGTATGCAGAGATGCAGCCGCGTCTCGGGCTCAAAGGTACCGTTGTTTCGTTTCGCGCGCCAGAGGATATACCGGTCATTCATGGGCCCTCCTAATGCAGCCCCAAATAATCCACCGATGAAGGGGGGTAGATTGAACAGGCCGATCTGGGAGGAGTTGTATTCGTACGGGGCGTAGGAAAGGTACGACGACTGAGTCGTGACGATGACAGAGAACCACGACAAGAAGGTGCCCCAGACGAGAGCTGTGAATGAAACCGCAGGAAAACCCACAAGGACGAGTATCGGGCGTTTCATGTTCTCCATCAGCGAGTTGTCTGTCCTGGTGCTGAATGCCATTCGCTCGCGATAAGGCTTTTTCCGGTAGCCATTACCCGACCCTATGGGAGACAGGGCTTCGCCTTGGACCTTGGATTTCTTGGGAATCACCTCTGTTTCTACCTTTTCAAGATTTTCACCTGGCTGGGCAATAAAAGTCGGGATGTATTTGCTTTCCTCGAAGAAGAAAACAAACAGTACAAGGTTGATTCCCAGCATAACAGTCGTCCACCACCAGATCCACCGCCAGCCCTGCGCGGTGGCACAGTATCCGGCAGCAACGGGGGCAAGATATGCGCCGGCACTCACCATCATATTGTAGAAGGCGTTAGCAGAGGCTCGCTGGTGGACAAAGAAGACGTCTACAATAGTCAACTGCACAAGGGCCTCGCTGACGGCACCGGCAACACCACTCACGGCATTAACGGCGAGCAACTCTCCAGTCGAGTTCACTTTAGCATTCCAAATAGCGGTAGCGAATTGGACCGTTGTGCTGAGAGTGTAGATCGGACGACGGCCGTACTTGATGGCGAATGGGATGAAGAATATGCACCCGACTGCCAGGCCGGCCAGATTGAGAGCAAATGAATTGTTGAGATTCGCCCAGGAGACACCGACTTCGGCATTCATCTGGATCCAGACAACAGTTCCGATGTCGAGCAATACGAAGCTTGCCAGAGTATAGAAGCTGGCAATGGCAAAGTTGACCGTCTTGCGGGGTTTGGACCAGTTCTACCGAGCTGTCAGTCTTGTCGTCTCGGTAGCTCCTGGCCACATACCAGGGGGTCATTGGGGTCGTCCGTTGGAGTGGGCTCCAGAACAATAGCATCAGTAGATTCGTCATTTCCTGGGTCCAGGTTAGAAGCATTTCATCTTCAAAGCCTGAGGAGCCTACCGTCCTGGATGATGACAGTGCCTGGGGCCTCGTTAACCAAAGGCCTGTCCATGCTGGGCTCTGAGTAGGGACAGTAGAATATAGAACAAGCACCAGGATTCAGTTTCTGGGGCGGGTCCTTTTCAACTCTATCTTATGGCAGTATTGTTCTGTATATATGGCCGTGATAGGCAACCAATACAGCCAACTCCGCTGCTTCCCCGCATTATCTGCCACCAATGACAATACTGACGGCTTATCTACCAGTCCAAACAGAGAAGCTGCTGCCGAGAGTTGGGGAGTTTGGAGTATCTGACAGTCTCTTATCTGCTTACTGGTGGATCTCCTGGTTGATCTCCTCACTCGTTGTCTCCCTGCTGGATTCCCTTGCAGAATGTCCCTTACTGAGTAATGTCCTCCTGCTTCACTGTTCTGAGTTGATCATTGAATCTATGGTGGAATTAACATCGCTCCCCGACGTGAGTAGTTCCTCTGTGTAAATGGCATCTCTAATAAGATCAGAAACCCTACGATGATATCCGCACGACCTCCCTGCCCCGATGTCTGCCCCCGCTTGCGATCGGTGCCATGCTGTCAAAGTCAAATTTGTCCTAGTTAGCACATTGAACAGCAGCCGTCGCTGCTTCCGTTTATACCATGATTGACTCTCAGACAAGGCGAAACGCATTCAAGCGCTGCACATTGTCCGGTCTTGCCGAGGAGCGAGTTACTACGTTTACATGAACAGATTGTGCGCAACGTGCAGTGGATTCTGGAGCCAGAGAGATGAATGTGGTTCGTCGGACTGGCTCGCTTATTTGGAACAAGATCAGCTTTACTGGGTCTACAAACACTGGGAAGGCAGTTTTACGAAGTGCGAGCAAGACGTTGAACAGAGTTACTCTGGAATTGTACGTATTTCACGGTCATTTTGCACCTGGCTAATAAGGAACAGAAGAACCGGCCCTGTATTGTTTTCCCTGATGTGAGCGTGCAAAAGGTTGCCGAAAAGGGAGTTAATATAACAGCCAGGCTATGCTTCATCTCACTAACTGTTCAAGGTTGCTTTTTTCGCCTTCCTGAACTCGGGACAGATCTGCCTCAACCTTCAGCTGATCTATGCTCTGAATCCATGTTCGAGGAGTTCAAACCGGGTTGTTTTACACTGGATCTTTTATTTGATTATCGCAGCGTTCTACGGGTGTGGATTTCATTGTATGGCCGAATAGATTGTGTGGGTTAGACTTAGATGTAGAAAACAAATATATTTTTTGAACTTCAAGTCCAGTTGGATGCTTGATAGGAGCTATGAAGGTGTAGTTTTATTCCCTGGCTATTTCCGTCAACGCTTGATATGCATTCATAGCGCCTTCCGAACAAGTTGCTCCAATGCTCCAGAATTGGCTCCAACAATCTCGTCCAACTTATTGCCGTTTTGGAAAGACATAAAGGTTGGCAAGGATCTAATTCCGGCTTCGCTGGCAATATCCTGCTGGTCGTCGGTATCGACCTTTGCAAACGTAATGTTGCCGAACTCTGGGTTTGAGGCCAGCTTCTCGAAGACGGGGCTCACAATGCGGCACGGACCGCACCAGGGAGCCCAGAAGTCGATGATAACCACATTTCCCGAATTTATTAACTCCTGGAACTGGGAGAAACTGCAACGTAGTAACAGACTGTAAGCGGGTGCTTGCCGGCCAGGGCGGGGCGTTTTCTCACCTGTTTATATCGGTAACAGACATGGTTAGAGAGGGTAATAGTGGTTTTCTTTGCAGAGGAAAGTGTTAACTGGCTTTGAGTGGTTAGGGCACCAATGGGCACTTTAGCTCTTATAGTATGTTCTTTCTCCGGAATTGGCGTTGCTGCGGGTCATGGTGGCATTGATAATGGACAGCTTAGTGGAACATGCTACATGCTGTTACATTAGAGGTATGATTCGCCAGAACATATCGGATGCTGTTGCAAATTGATATTGATAGGTACATCTTAAATAGGAACCCATGAATCATCATTCGTTTAATGAGGTACACCTGGTTGCAGCTGCTGAGTATTCAGTGCCGAGGATGTCGAGCACAATCACTTAGGCTTCATAGCAATACTTAGGTCGACGTACATTTCTTTATCCTGGTATTTACAAATATCTCTCTATTGTAATTAGATAGATGGCAGACTTGATTGGTTGGAGTAAACGATGCTCAGCGATTCGCTCATCGGAAGCAGACTGTATTGCTTCCTCGCATCGTTATCCGAGCCGATGAGGGCTCAATAGTATTGTAGTATATATCCCGCCAGACTTCCAACTCTCAATGAAAGAAATTCGTATCAAAAATGGTATATTCCTTGTACAGCTCAGGTCGGGCTCTGACTGCCCAGTCACTTGTCTTGTCAGTCCTCTCCCTTCTCGCACTCTCGCATGCAGCAGTTCTCAACCAGACACTGGCCCAGAATGGCGACGGCCCATTCAAGTACTACCGCATCACTTCTCTGGCGAGCCTAGGCAATGGTATTGTACTGGCCTCTTTCGACGGGCGCCCAGATGGTGCAGACGCCCCGTCGCCGAATTCAATTCTTCAGCGACGCAGCACAGACAATGGCGAGACCTGGGGATCTCTGACATACATCGCGCAAGGCCGGCCTGGCTCAGAAGGAGTCCAGAAGTACGGATTTAGTGATCCAAGCTACGTGCTTGATAGCGGCAAGGGGGAAGTATTCAACTTCCACGTCTTCTCGAAAGATCAGGGTTTCTCGGGAAGTGTCCTCGGCAATAACGACACAGATGTCGATGTGCTGAGCGCCGAGGTGTCTGTGTCCACCGATGGAGGACTCAGCTGGACGACCGATCCTGATAACCAGCCTGACCTGCCCCCGGTGGCGTCCGGCAAGGAGGGGGCCCCGCCGCTGATTACAACCGCTATCAAGCCAGTAGGTGCCACAGTCGATGGTGTTGATAATGTTGGCGGGGTGCTGGGAGCATTTGCCACCTCTGGACAAGGCATCCAGCTCAAATACGGCAAATATGCTGGACGGCTGGTCCAACCGTTTGTTGGCAGTGTGGTTCAGCGCGATGGGTCGACTGCTTCGCAGGCGTATAGTGTCTACAGCGACGACAGTGGCAGTACGTGGCAGATGGGCACACCCGTCGGCACTGGAATGGATGAGAACAAGGTAGTCGAGCTCTCGAATGGAACACTGATGCTGAATTCGCGATCCAGTGACGGTAGTGGATATCGCAAAGTCGCTTTGTCCAACGACGGAGGCGAAACTTACTCGACCCCGGGGATTGAGACTCAGTTGCCGGACCCGGGGTGCAATGGGGCTATTACGCAGATGTACCCTGATGCTGAGGAAGGATCAGATCTGGCTAAAATACTCCTCTTCACGAATGCGAATAGCCAGGAGTCGCGGGTAAATGGGACCGTGAGGTATTCGTGTGATGATGGGAACACCTGGTCTGCTGGCAAGGTATTCAGCCCTGGGGCAACAAGCTATTCAACGGTCACTGCACTGGACAACGACATGTTCGGAATCTTCTACGAGGGGTTGGATAACGAGTTGGTCCTTCTTCGAGTGGATGCGAAGTGGCTGGAGGTTTCTTGTTGACTGACTGCCAATGGGTAATCTACGTGATTTAGTCTGCAATAGCCATAAGCAACCATATTCGTGTCTTCTTGTAATTCACGCTCGTTCTAGTAGTCTGGGGTATCCAGAGACGGTTACTGGGTAAGGAACATATTCATTCTAGCTGCATACGTCCGGATGCACAGCGATTGAACCTTGCACCACCGCTTATAAGCATCAACGCCGATGACATACGGGTTCGCGACATTGCAGCCCTTGTCGCCGCACTCGCGATGCGCCAGAAGGTCCAGGTGGTACAGGCTACGGTCTCTCGCCTGATGGTTACCGATGAGAACCTCGACGTCGTGTTGACCTGCCAGTCCCCTGAACCGCTCAAACGAGGCCACTTGCTGGGTTAGGGTCTCTGCTGTTTTGGAAAAGCCCATGCCACCGTATAATGCAGCTACATGGCTTTTCCCGTTCTGGAGGTCATTCACTGGGAAGATCCATGAGATTGTGCCATCGGTATGGCCAGGGGTCTCGTAGAAGGTAAGAGTCAGGTTGCCCACTGTAAGACGATATCCGTCACTGACAATAAGAGCCTTGTCGTTCTTGAGGGGACCCAAACTATCCTCGAGCATTGCCTCCCATGCGTTTGCGGAAGCAAGCACGGGGACATTATACCTCTCTTGCAGATACCTGGCACCGCCGTAATGGTCAAAGTGCTCATGACTGATTAGCACATACTTAATATCCTTCCCAGAGTATCCGAACTTTTCGATGCCTGGGATAATGATTTTCTCTGTTTCCTCTGCCGATGCCAGTGTGTCGAAGATGACGAGCCCGTCTCCGGTGTCGTATGCCCAAGACGACCACGCTACTTGGCCGACAAAGAAGAGACCGGAAAATACCTCGGTTGCTGGTACGAACCCGTTAGACTGGGAAAGCCTGTCCAGCTCCAAATATATGGTTAGGGAGCTGCAGTCGCGAGCGAAGTATGGATCTGTGACTGTCAATCCTCTTCCAGACAACATCCAGTTGAGCTGCATACATATATCCTGCTGGGCCACGTCTCGTGCCTCAGACAGATACTTTGTCACATTGGCCTTCTGTTCATCTGGGAAGGATTTGTAGCTCGTGTAGTCCGCGAAATAGTATTCGTTTCGTATCCCTGTGGTTATATCGGCAGCAGACTCTCTTTTCTCTAGGCAGCAAAGGCCTGGAACAACTAAAGAGAGAAGCGCAAAGAGTTTCATGATTCGTGACCTAGACAAGGACATCTACTAGCACGCGTTAGACGATTGTGCTTTTAAACTCCAACCCGGGACGGCTGGCTTGAGGCCTATTTATCAAGAGAGCTGCCCTTTTCCGTTCCGCTGCCCCAACCCATCCGGCAGCACCAGATAGGAAGTAGACTGCCAGACTATAGTGACAGGAAAAGACATATCCGGCACGATTTCCAGTCCCCACCATTTGACCGAGGAGGGGGGTGGGGATGGCGGGGAAGCCAAGGCCCTCCAAAATGCGGAGAGAAGGGGGGTTTTCTTGATGGTGATATAGGCAAATGGAAGACAGAGATCATTCGACGAGATCAGTAGAATCGGCTGTCATTGACAACCCCGCCTTGTCACCCGAGTCAAGCCACGGTCAACAGGACACTGAACACTGCCGTGACTGACTCCAGTTTGGCGGGGAGAAACAGCTTTCAGATTACATGGCGATTTGGGTAAATTGATCTCCTAGCTAGTAGGTCATTACTGGTGGACATACAGGGTAACCTGTTGGTGTAGTTATATATATATTTCTAGCCAGGCTCTTCTAGGATTCCTATGTCCGACAACTTATTGATTCCGGCAGTTGAACACGGGATTTAGGACAATCTAGCGTAGTTTATTGTATAGAGACCGAGCATATAAGGTCGTAAAGAGTCTGGTAAATAAAGGAGCCTGTTCCAACATACCGAGACGCAGCAGCCCCATTTTACCTGCACGGTCTTCGTTCCACCTGTAGAGATCCTTCAGATCGAGTGGATCACTGATAAACTGCGCCGCATCCCAAGCAGAGAATGGATGAAGCGCTCAGCAGATCCGAAGTTCAGCCGGCAATAAGCAGGCCAGAATCCCTGTTCCTTCAAGGACTGCAGACTTGATGGCGACACCAGTGGGACGGCAGAGTTGCACATCTCAATAAATGACCCACGGAGCAGCACCGGTGGGTGACCGTTGACTGGCTGTCAGACCGGGCGGCCCCGATTCCTGTTCGTGCCAGTCTAGAAGTAGTTTAGCAGACGATGGAGAGTCCACTTGGGGTGAGGTTACTCTGCGTCAAAGTGCGGATAGCCTCACTCTAGCTCGCTTGGGCAGGCGGAAGATGCCACTAAAGACGTGGGCTCCGCTCCCTGCTTCGAAACGGTCGTCAGGCGGCTAGACACTCCAATCCAGGCTGCACACGCTGTTCGCAAGTGGAGCAATTTCGGATGTTGTTCGAAGCCATTGGGCACCGGGGGGAACACGGCATATAGTGGAATCCAGCCCCAATCGATTCCCCGCGGTCGAGATGGTGCCATGATTATTTGGAATAACTCCTCTTTTGTGCGACTTCGTCGTCTGCTCGAGTTTCAGATTCAATTCCTCTTCACCTTCATCCCCAAAGCCAGCCAGATGGACACCCCGTTTGACTTTGTCGTCGTCGGCAGTAAGTACACCGTACATCCCACACGTCGCAGGACCAAGTCCAGTAAGATATTAACATCTCAGGCGGCCCTGCTGGCAGTACCGTCGCCTCCAAGCTCGCCAATTCGCCCAAGGCACCGACAGTGCTGCTCCTCGAAGCCGGCGGACTCAATGCAGACCCCAACCTCCGCGTCGACGGCCAGCGCTGGCTCACCTTCCAGAACAAAGACATGAACTGGGGGTACAAAACGACGCCGCAGGAGCACTGCAACAACCGCGAGATCGACTACTCGCGCGGCCGTGGCATGGGAGGCTCCAGCGCCATCAACTTCGGCGTGTACAGCGTCGGCGCCCGCGACGACTACAATGAGTGGGCGCGTCTCGTCGACGACGATGCCTTTCGCTGGGAGCCCGTGCAGGCCCGGTTTAAGGCGCTCGAGACTTTCCATGCGGGCGTCCCAGCTGGTCTGGATGGCAAGTATGCTGCGCCCGCGGCGGATGACCATGGCAGCGCGGGCCCGCTGCATGTTGGGTTCGCGCAGGAGTGGGAGCGGGATTTGCCTGAGCTGCTGGATGTCTTTGAGCAGGCTGGGTTTCCGCTCAATCCGGACCATAACTCGGGCAATCCGATCGGGATGTCGGTCTTGATCAACTCGGCTGCGAACGGACGGCGCTCTACGGCGGCGGATCTGCTGCAGCCCACGCCGAAGAATTTGACGGTTGTCACGAATGCCCCGGTGCAGCGGCTGGTGCTGGACGGTAAGAAGGCTGTCGGTGTTGAGGCGGATGGAAAGAAATGTATGTACATTTTCTGTTAACTGCAAGTTGCAACTAACACGCCTTGTCAGACTACGCCGCAAAAGAAGTCGTCCTCTGCGCTGGATCGCTGGAGGACCCTCGCATCCTGATGCATTCTGGTATTGGGCCCGCTCAGCAACTGGATGAATTCAAAATCCCCGTTATCCTGGACGCCCCTGCTATCGGACAGGGCTTAAAAGACCATTGCTTTGTGCCCATCGTCAACACGCGCGTCGAGAACAGCACGCAGCGCAGGGAGTTCTATGGCGACGAAGAAGCCATGGCCAGCGCTCTGGAGCAATGGAAGAAGGACGGATCAGGGCCGTGGTCCAAGTTCGCATGCGAGCTGGGCATTGGGTGGTTCAAGCTCGACCGTCTGACTTCCTCTGCGGAATTCCAGGCGCTTCCTGAAGAGCAGAAGCAATTCCTGCTGCAGACGACGGTTCCTCACTACGAGGTCCTCACCCATTTCCCCATCCACTGGTTCATCCCGGACTTTGCGAAGGAGGCCCTGAACTACTCCTGTCTGCTTGTCTTCCTATTCAATAGTCAGGTTAACGGCGAGGCTGTACTGCAGTCATCAGACCCTAATACGCCGCTCAAGTTCGATCCCAAGTTCCTGTCGCACGAATTCGACCGCCGCACGGCAATCGAGGCGCTGCGTGACTCGTTGCGTATTGTGCAGTATGATGCTTACACGAAGGATAACGTGCAGCAGCTTGCTGGTCCAAAGTCCGACTCGGATGAGGACTTGCTGGAATACTGGCGCGAGAATATCTCGTCGAGCTGGCATATGACAGGCACGGTCAAGATGGGCAAGCCAGGAGATGCAAACGCCGTCGTCGACAAGGACTTCCGCTTTATGGGCATTGAGAACCTGCGAGTGGCGGATATGAGTGTTGTTCCAGTGTTGTCGAACTGCCACGTTCAGGCCGTGGCGTATGTGACTGGAGCTACTGCTGCAGACAAGCTGATCAGGGAGTATGATTTGGCTGGGACTACAGACCTGGGAAAGCTATAGCTTGAACCTGGGTTGTATTCCGTAATTGCGTGGATACTGTTGGCCATCCAGTTCTTGAAGTCCTCAAAATATATTACAATCTTAGCAAGCCAGGACAAGGGTGTGAATTGGTTCTTTGTAGACAAAATCACATAATTATAAACTCATAACTCAGTAATAACTCCTAATACCCTATAGCCGCCTTTGCTGCTCTGACTGCAGCGAGTATTCTGTTGTAACATGGATAGCCAGGTCATTCTGGGGATGTGGCCGTGTAGAGTTTCCTTCATTCTTCGCGCTCTCCAGGATATATTCCTCACTGTCACCAGTCGAGACGCGAGTGTCCATATGTCCGGTGTGTAAGACATCGTCGAGTTCGAAATGCCGTCCATGGCTGCCTCGCCGTCTCGACGTGGCGAATGTCTTTGTGTTTGCCGACGCCTTCGAGCCGAAGTTGTTGTATCCTTCGCTGTTGTAGTAATTGTGCGACTTCTTGCGGTTCGACGACCCCAGGATCCGGGTGTTGCGGAACAATGGTTTGATACCTGGTAGTGAAGCGACAATTGCTGCAACGAAGCACTCGCGGCTGGCCCAGCCGAGGGCAATCGGCAGACTGGTGATACTGGCGAGGGAGTAGTAGGCTCGCAGGATGGTGCAGATCATGATGAAGAAGCCGGAGGAGAACATGAGGGCCAGGACGATTTTGCGTGGAAGGGGGACTTGAAGCTTTGCGAGGATGGGAATAGGGATGACGATAATGCAAATATCGGATCTATCAAGATTGTATCAGTATTCATTCACAGGGAGATAGACCGGTGGCATACAAGACGTTAAAAACGGCAATCTCAACATAGAGGGGCTGCCGGAGAGTGCAGTGATCTAGAGACTATATTAGAATATCAACTCTGGATGGCACAAGGCAGCTTACCTCCTGGATATGGCTGGATCTGCCAGTTGCGGTGGATGGGTGTACACATGCAGACGTGCGTCAACACGCATGCAAGCCAAATAACACCACAGAAGACTGAAGAGCCAACAACCAAATGTCGGTGCCATGTTCCTGCACTGTTGATCCATAAGATGTCAGCGTTGCAGTGGTATACTAGGTGTATCAAAGGGAACGTACGTGAGCTTCCAGTAAAGGCATAGCAGGACTCCCTTCAGGCACCATATATAACAGATATACCAGATCCAATTCATGAATGCGAGCTTGGAGCCCAAGATCATGTTCTCGAACTGGCTCTCTGGGACAGCCATTGCGGTCTCTGCGTTGAGACCAATGTTGGTTCCAAGGATTCCTATGGCGAGGTCAGCTCTAGTAAGAAGACTGTCAGCCTTTGCGAATGCTCACCCATTTCATGTATATTGACGGTAAGGATGGTAAAGAATATCTTTCCCAGTCAGCAATAGCAGTCAAGAGAGAATTGGGGTAGTTACTATGGCCAACACTGCAAAGGCATCATCGAGACGCAGCCCACGGATTCCTCCCATATTCAGTCGTGCTACCAGCCGGAGCAGCAGGAAGAAGATGCCAATGCCATATTCGCTCCATGTCTCAGCATTCTGGTCGTACGCCATAGTGAACGACCTCAAATGGCAGCAATGGCAGCAATGGCAGCACTTCCAGGGAGAGGTTTTCCAAAAGGGAAACCTGAAACCTTCAGGGTACGGCGGATGCTTAAAAGCGAGTGGCGTGGGGACAAGAAATATGACCGTTGCAGGATCGACTTCACAACAGATGTCAAAATAGTACAGATGCACCTCTCCTGTAAATCGGTGGTCTGAGTCCGCTTTGCTCGCATTACCCTGCCTTCTCCTGCAGCCGTCCCAGCCCGAAGGAACACGTAGGTCCGTTCACAAGGCATATATATCATCAGGGCCATTCGTAGACTACTATGCCCTTGTGCCAGGGATCTGCCATTGACGAATGCTGCTGAAACGGGAACTGATACTCCGACCCCCTGACATTACACTTGTGACAGGCCGTCAAGCAATTCCACCCAGTCATTGGCGAGACCCATTTACTCCGAGCACTCGGTCGTTGGTGTCATCTGCAGTGGGAAGATTGGGATTGTCAGACTCTTCCATCGCGCTCCGCCCCACGCCGTAGTGCCCGTCTCAGGGAAGAGGAACCGCGGGTTTCACTATCGTAAGTTAGTTGAGCCAGGCTTTCGGCAGAAGTGGCACTGCTTGACTCTCACAGGCTACGAGGAACCTGAAGGATCTACCGCGGTGGACCCTGCAGACAGTTGGGAGTGGCGCTTCCTGACTCGGGGACGGTCCTGGCCGAGTACCAGGCCGACAACCGTTAGACTAGTCACATAACTTGACAATGTCTCTTACCCAAAGTAGAAGGTAGCGACGGCCAAAGTGTGGGCTCATGATGAGTGAGAATATCCCATGGGGCTACTGGAAAGAACACGCGAACTGGGTAAAGAGTCCAAGCTGCACTTGCGCCCACCTATGGAAGATGATCACCACATTGCATATACATAAGACCAGGCGTTCACAAAGCCATTCCAGGTGACATCGTCTTGAATCCCCGGGGCCGGAACGAACATCTTTGCAAATCGCGCTGAAAATGGCGCCAAAAGTTGCCTTGATCACAGGTGGAGGTGGGCTGCTCCTCATTGAATCTCGCTGATGCATCGACTCCTGTCCATATACTGACACTGCATTTACTTTAGCAAATGGAATGGGACTGGCAGTTGCTGCTGCTCTGTCTACACGTCCTGAATGGGACATTCACATTCTCGATATCAACTCAGACCGCGGCACAAAAGCAGCTGAGGGTCTTGCCCGCACGACCTTCCACTACGCAGATGTCACAAAGTACCAGATCCTGAGCGAGGCGTTTCAGAAATGCTTCGAGGCGCACAAGAAACTCGATTTCGTGTTCGCCAATGCCGGCATGATCGAGCGGTTCAACTTCTACGACTCCCACCCCTTCGGTTCGGGCGAGATGGTGGCGCCGCCACCGGAACCCGATCTGCTATCAATCGATGCAGACTTAAAAGGGGTAATCTTAACGACGTATCTAGCGCAGCATTACTTCCGCGCATCGCCGGGCAATGGCGTTGGGGCCAGTATTGTGATGACCGCTAGCTGCGGCGGACTGTATCCGTCATTCTACTCCCCACTGTACTCTTCAGCCAAATGTGAGTTCGCAATTGGCGAAAACCTTGTCTCTTGTCCCGTGTGGTGTGTATTCTCTCTAACCGCGACCGTTTCATAACAGTCGGTGTGGTTGGTTTCATGCGCTCGATTGCGCAGCATTTCCATGCGGGCGGCGTCCGTGCCAATGCCATCTGCCCCGGGATCGTACGCACCAACCTGGTTGATCAGAAGGGATGGAGTGCCTTCCCCCAGCATCGATTCACCGAAATGGAGTCGGTGGTCCAAGTGGTGCTGCAGCTGGCGGGCGAGGGCGAGGGCGAGCCCGGCTTGACAGATGCACACGGTACCCACGTACCCACCGACAGACTCTTCGGCCAGGCCGTGGAGATCTCAGACACTGGCGTCTACTTTCGCGAGCAGCATTCCTTTTGCGACGACGGCATGCGCGAGGTGATGGCTGCGACGGTGCTGGAGAACCAGGTTGGGGCCATTTTGAACAAGTAGCTAGTAGTTACAGAGTAGCTTAGAGATCAGCATAAACTGAGTATTTGAGTCAGTATCGATTCAGATGAGTAGAGTCAGTTTCAGACAGAAGTACGATAATTCCTTAAGATGAGGACTCCGTATGATCGACCATTATTCAGTCTTGGAGAACTCAGAGTTGCTGCAATTGCCATGAAAAGGAGACTTGAGAGTTGACAATGTGACAATAATCTTGCACTAAGGACACTAAGTGTAGTAGTAGCGACACTAAGACGAAGGAGTAAGGACACTAAGGATAACCTGCAAGTTTGCTCCACAAGGCGGGCTGTTCAGTCTTGACAGTTGACAGTCACACTTTGACGGCGACGGCAGGGCGCCACTCGCGATTGACATCAGAGCATCCATTGCGAGGCAGAACTGCCCAAGACGGATAAGACAATCTTGATTCTTGAAGGATCACTGAAGAACGAGAACATGCCGTGGATAAATTGCAGGATCGATTGGCAGCTGGCAACAATGGAGACCCACGCGGGTATACGACCGCAGTTCCGTCGATGCAGTCAAGTAGGAGCGAGTCAGGGTTTACACATCCAACTGGTTGGCTCGGTTGAGAGGCTACATGCTTAAATGGCTGACACTGACAGAAGAAAAGACCGTCAAATTGCGGCTAGTTGAAGCTACTGCGATCGTCCCTGCAGGCGCCCCAAGACGGGACCCTGGGATGCAGGCCAAGCGAATTAGGGCTCGCTGGTCTCAAGTCCGACGCTGACACGGACCGTGTCAGCCGTGCCACTCCTTCGTTCCTTCGGCTTGGACTTGCGTGTTTCACGCAATGGCATCCGGCAGCTGCGAGTCCTCGCCATGCATCATGCGGAATAAGGGTTCCCACACGGTGACAGCCCGTTTGGTGAAATGGCCGTTTCCGTACTCGGGCAGGTTGTAGTAGATCAACTCCTTCACGGAACATTCCAGTGCCTGGCCAGTCATTCCTGTGGTGTCTTGGAGGAACACCTGATATCCCCTCAGGACAGTCTCAATGGGGGTTAGGCTGAGGCTGGTGTGAGCATCCATTCAAACAGCAGAGTCGGGAGGCTCACCACTCGGGAGTAACAGCTGCAGTCATCTCTGGTGGAACAATCGGGGTGTCCACCATGCCGGGCATCACGACATTGATAAAGATGTTCTCCTTCTGCTTCAGCAGCGGGGCCATACCGCGCACGAAGTGGTTGACGGCCGCCTTGGTGCCGCAGTATACAGGATAGGTCTTGTGGGGGAAGACGCCCCCGATACTTCCTGTAATGACAATGCGACCGCCGGGCTGAGGGTTGTGTCTCATGAAGTGCGTCGCCAGTTGGGTGCCGTATACTACTCCCTTATAGTTGATGTCAACGACATTCAGCTCGGGAGCCGGAGGCACCTCGTCAACACTCTTGTTTTTCCAGTCATATATGTAAATGGACGAGGTATCGACAATGCCAGCATTGGCACATAGTGCATCGATATGGCCCCATAGCTTGTGGACTTCCCTAAAGACATTCGCGTACTCCTCGTAGTTGGAGATATCGGCAGGGAAGAACCGAACATTGTCGCCAGGGAGGGTCTTCAGAAGAGCCTCTCCAGCATCACGACGCCGACCTACACAGGCAATCTTCCATCCTCGTGTGGCCAGATCCCGGGCAATATCAACCCCAATGCCAGACTGCAGTGGTAGGTCAGTGACAGCTCGACATTGCCCCGCGTGTTTGGTGTACTAACAGTGGCTCCGACAACAATGGCGACACGGTCTTCTACATGCGAGCCCATGTTGAGTATGCTCCGTACACTGGTAAATGCTTGGTTGGTATAAGAAGGCCGATTGGTCTCAGACTCAGCTGCGTAGCTTTTAAGAGGCACTCGAGACGATCACCTTTACGTGGCGCACACAAAACACTTCAATTGTGTCGACATTAGTCAGGAAGGATTCAACTCGAAAGTCAAAGCTTCAAGTAACCGGTCCCAATTGACTCCACGTCGAATGTGGATCGGCATCAGCGAGTCAGTTGCTGCCCCCGGGAACTGTCACAGACCGTTGCCAGCCAGGGGGGTCGAGCCAGGCCCGTAATTGGGACCCGCCAACGGTTCGGGACATGGACTGACCTCCCTATTGTCTGGGGCTTCAGCAGGTTCTCTTTGTCAGAGGCCCTCTACTGCATTGGGGGGGTTCACCGAATCCACCTGGTGCCCCACCCAATGCAAGGGAGCTCAATGACCTGCTGCTCGCCGCAGCAAAGCTACTAGAAGTCTTCCTGGTCTCCTTGGACTTGTCTTCTTCATACTACCTCACTCCTCTGCCTTCTCTTACCACCGTCCCTCATTAAACATGGCCACTGATAGTGAGAAAGATCCGGTGCAGGACACTGCTCGTTCTGAGCCGCAGTCACCGTCCACTGTCGACGACCCCAGCTCTGCGCCCCCAGTCGTGACTTTGAAGACATGGATTGTTTCTTCTGTTCGTTCTCTAAATCTCTAGCGTCTCTAAGTGAGGCTGACTGTATCCTTCGGTCTAGATTCTGTCTTGTGGCTATGGTTTGTCCTTCTGGCCTGTCCCTGTTGTTTCGGCAATTGGCACGATGGTTGCCACGGACATGGGTGATCCTACTGGATACATCTGGTTTGTGCCTGTATGACGCTCTCTCTTGTCTGCAAGTATAATGGCTAATGCGTATTAGGCATGGACTATCTCAATCACCTGTGCATTCTTGATCTTGTATGCCTCAATCCCTTTTTGTGCCTTTCGATGCTCATTTCTATTACAGCGGTCCCAACTCGGATCTTCTGGGTCGACGCTGGTTCCTCGTCTTGGGCAATCTGATTTGCTTCGTCGGCCATGTAATTGTGGCTTCTGCAAAAAATACGAACCAGATCATCGCCGGGCTCGCTGTCTCTGGGTTTGGCGCAGCCAACTGCCAGGTAGGACTTTGCTTAATTGTTTGACTCGACTGTGCTGACAATAAACCCGCTGGTAGATGGCTGCGTTTGCACTTCCTGAGCTTCTACCGAACAAGTGGCGCCACATTGGCGTGGTCATTGCCGACTTGACTGTGTATATCGCCGTCATTGTTGCGCCGGTCACTGCACGTTATGGCTATGAGCTCGGGACCTGGACATGGAATTTCTGGGGAGTTGCTATTTTCCAGGGTCTGTCATTCATCGGACTACTGGTACTCTACCATCCCCCTAAGCATCCGTACGTATAATGTTCTCAGTCTCTATATCTCAATGCTAACCAAACCCAGTCTCGGAATCCCTTACAGCGAAGCGTTCAAGTCCCTGGACTACGTCGGTAAGTGACAGAGCGTTCTACTACACCAGAACCTACTAATCCAACTTTAGGGGCATTCCTTTTCATCGGCGGTGCTGTTCCCTTCCTGATGGGCATTGTCTGGGCTGGCGTCTACGACTCCAACGACGCACACGTTGTCGCACCCCTCGTGGTTGGCGCTGCTGTCCTAGTCGTATTCGCCCTTTGGGAAACATATGGCAATCTTAAATACCCCCTTACCCCGACCTACGTCTTCTCCAGCTCATGGGGCCGCGACTTCACTGCCCCTGTTATCGCACTGGGTGTTGTCAACATGTTTTACTACTCGTCCAGCATCCTGTGGCCCCAGATGATCACTCTGTTCTACACCAACGGTGGCCTTGACTGGAAATACTCGATTGTCCTGTCCCTTCCACAGGGATTTGCAATTCTGTTTGGTGCCATCCTGCTCTCCGCGCTGGGCAGCAAGCTTCGACACTGGCAGTGGCAGTTGACTGGGTCTGTATTTGTTATGGTGCTTTTTGGCAGTTTGATAGGCATTGTGACGCCTGACAACAAGGGAACCATGATTGCGTTCGTCTTTCTGTCGCAAGCTGGCTTTGGCTGGGGTCTGTACCTGAGTATTGCCATCACGCAGATGGGTGTCGAGCACAAGAACCTTGGTGTCAGTGGAGGTATCTCTGGATGCATTCGATTCGCGGCTGGTGCAGGTATGCTTTTAATGTTTGACAATGATCGACGCCGGTGCTAATTATCTTCAGTTGCAACCTCCATCTACCAGACTGTCTACAGCAAGAGTACCACCAAGTACATGATGAAGTATATTCCGTCCGCAGTGACTGCCGCGGGCTTGGATGAGTCCAAGGTTGAAGAGCTCATGGGCGTTGTATCTGGGGGAGCAGCTGCTCTCAAGGACTACAGTCCAGCCGTGGCTGCTGCTGCAGAGGCTGCCCTTGCCAATGCCTACTGCAAAGCTATCTTGTATGTATCTCAGTCAAATGCTTTGTCCTTATACAATGCTAACATCTGTCTAGCGTGGTTGCGATGGTATCCATGGCTTTTGGTATCCTGGGCTTGGGAGCCTGTCTTTGCTGCAAGGACGTCGATTCAAAGATGACCAACAAGGTATGTTAATCACGATATTGGACAGAATAGATAACTGACAGGTCTACAGATTGAAGTTTACCTCGAGAACACAGACCTCTCTGAGCGCAACAAGTACCACTAAATGGGTTGCAGAGGCTACAGAATCATCTCATTTAACATACAAGCAGACATACTCCCAGCGGTTCCATACTCGACGGTGTTATAAAAGCGGTTCGCTGCTCGACTTAATTTTCTGTATTGATTGTCACTGTTGTTAGCTATTATAATATTTCATTTGTTCTAGACAATACCTTGAACGTGTGGATATATATTTAGGGTCTCGTCACCCACATCCATTAACCCACACTTCCCTGTACTACTTGCATATATCCCACTGTCGTCTCTCATTAATTAATCATTCTATAAATATTCAATGCTGTGCAAGATGATATAGATAGTAAAGTATGATGCCTCGGCTCGGATGGAAGTTCGTCCGGAATCTGCAGCCAGTTGCCTACACTTCATAATCAGGTATTTGAGTGCTAAATATTGGCATTATTTTTCTAGATCTCAGTTAATATTATATACATTGGTGAGATATGTTCAGTGATTTTCCGTAGTTTCTGCCTCTCCCTCTCCCTCTGGCGCATGTCCTTCGGCAGAATTCCCAGAATAAGGAGCGAATTTACTCTTCATTCTGAGTCTGTCACCATAGAAGTAGAAGGCGACTGGAATAGGAACAAGGCAGGCGGCAACACAGCCAAGCAGGGTCGAGGCCCATTGCACGCCCATGTTCTCGAACATCTGGCGCGAGAACAGCGGGAAACTTGCAGCAACAAAAGACCGACAGAAGGTGTTTGCAGCAATAGCAGATGCGGCACTTTGATAGTGTTAGAAGAGCAAGAGTGCTAAGGAGGAAGGAACTCACAACATGATATAAGTATCGATCAGGTAGTTGAACAACTGAATGAAGATGACCAACAGGCCGAATCCAGTGAAGAGACCGCTCAACGTCGGCACGATCCAGGGAACAGAAGACGTGAACCCAGTCCATCCAAACCAGAAAAGTCCAGCAGCAAAGAGTACGCCGCCGAGTATTACAGGAGGACAACGCCACTCGGGGACAACAATACCGTCGTTCGCATCTAGCTTTCTGTTGTACCCTTTGCTGGAATAAATGATGAATGCAGTAGCAAGGAGCAAGCCAACCACCAGACCGAACAAGGGCAGGCCGCCAACACCAGGATTCATGCCATACACCCCTTGGAAAACAACGGTATATGCGGTTAGGAAACAATAGAGAAGCCCGTATATAAAGCTGAGGTATATCGTCACAGCTAGAATGAGTGGCTCGCCAAAGAGCAGGCGCAGCGGGCGAGAGAAGTTCTTCACCATCAACTCTCTAAAATCAACCTCGATCTCTTCCTGCTTAGCATGGATTCCCCAGTTCTTGGTACGACGCCGCAGTTCAGCGGCCTTTGCGACAAGGACAACAGGCGGGTACGACTCCTTAAGGAAGAGCAGGTTCATTATGAAGGCGGCATATCCCATGAATGCCGGGATATAGGCCGTCCAGCGCCATCCGAGATAGGACATATTAATAAACCCACCGATGAACGGGGCCAGCAGAGGACCCAAGAAGACCGTAGCAGAGAAGCAGGAAATGGCAGCGCCGCGGGTGCGATTGCTGTAGATCTCGGAGAACACAGCAGCGACGACTGCAAGAGGCGCACTGCCGAAAACACCACTGAAGAAGCGACAGATCATCAGGGTTTGGATATCCTTAGAAACGGCCACTGCCGTGTTAAAGATGGCAAATCCAAACATGCCAATAATGATGCCGGGGCGACGGCCGTTGAGTTCAGATAGAGGAGCCCAAATTAGAGGACCAGTAGCATAACCCATGATATACATGGTGCTGGACAGGACAGCAACCTCGAGACCAACGCCGAAATAGGTAGAAATGTTTGCAGATGATGCGCTAAAAATGGCGGAGTCAAAGGTCGAGCAGAGACTGGTATATGCCAGAATCGCGCTGGTGTAGATTCTGCTACAGTTAGCCACAGAGCATATATTGTCAACCAAGGTCACGTACTTCTTCTTCAGCGGCCAGTTTTGAGGGTACAAAGGATCGTCTGGTCCATCGAATTCCACGACAAAATCATCGCGGTTTGGCAGTGGTGGCGGATAGGGCTTCCCTCCGCCAAACGGGGGCAGTGGAAGCGTGGAGGGCCGTGACTTGACGTCCTCACCAACCGTCATAGAATGCTGCAGACGCTGTGTTTCAATGCGACTCAGGGCCTGCGATGCGCTGGTTCTCTGGCGCTCCAGATCCACTTCGGTATTGCGCGACTGCAGGCGGCGAAACTGGGGGTCATAGTCGACAGAGCTGCTCGAGCCCGATGACGAACCCAGACTGCCTGAGGACGATGGCCTCCCAGCCTCTTCGGACTTTTCTTCATACTGTGATGGTCGTTCTTGTTGGTCATCAGTCTCGCCCTGCTGCTTCTCGGCGCTCTTGGCGCTCATGCTGCGCGGCATCTGATATGTCAGTCGTGGATCTATATAGCTGCAGGCAGTTCAGTTTCTCAGCCTGATGATGCAGTATGTCCAGCGACGAGCCTTCTCGCAGGTAGAGCAGTGACGATACAGACGAACAGCCAAAAAATCAGGAACAGCACAGACCAGACTGAGGCGAGGCCGAGTTAACCGACTGACCCACCGGCGGCAACGGTGATAGTCGCAACTACCGACGAGTAATGTAGGTATACTGCAGATGTACTGCAATTGCTGCACCTCCGTTATTTCAACTGATATACCCTGGAATCAATCAAGTGGCCACTGGAGTTCAATTGTCAATTGTTCGATCCAGCAGGTTATTACGTCACTGCAGCTGCAACCGTGGTGCGCACGTGATGCCGTTACTTGGCGTAAGTTACCGGTAAAACCAACGACAGCGCAGATATTTCATGGTACTGTGGTAATCATGTCCTAGACTAACCGGATCGAGCTTGTCCGCAGCCTCAGGCAGCTATGCTAGCCCGCTCTATCAACGCCCTTAATACCAAAAACACCGCCAAAAGACCCCCCAAAAGAGCCATCTTCTGCCCAACCCGAAAGCCAAACCCCTGGAAGAACAGCACAAAATAGCCTCCAACAAGAGCTAGTGCACCCAGGTTCGGCCACCATGGCTCCGACCCACCGTCGTCATAGTACTTGTCCAGCCCATACATCACATCAACCCAAACACTCACAATCAGCTGCAAAATGCCTGTGCATGGCAAAACAGATCTCAGAAGTACACTTGCTCCTTTTCCGCGGGCGAAGAACGTGTACACAAGCAGGTGGTGGAGGTTGTTCAGAGCAGCAAAGGGGCGCCATCCGCCGTGGTGCCTCACGTATCGCAGGTAGGTCAGGTAGGGCGTTGTGAAGTGGTGGAAGGCGAGTGGGCCGCTGATCTGACTCCCCGAGGCGCAGACAAGGAGGATGTCGAGGGATTCGTAGAACTTGGAAAGGTGGAAGATGTAGCGGATGGTAAAGCTGTCTTTGGTATCATCGTTATTGAGGATTTGGACCAACATAACAAGGGAGACTGCGGCATAGAACCAGTTGTGGACTTTGGTCAGGGACCTAGCGGCGGCGATAGGACCATACCTGGTCACATAGACATCGACTGCAGTCCATGCCAGTAGCAGGAAGATGGAGAATGCAAGGACCTCTGGGAGAGTTGTCAGGACTGCCATTGTACACCACACATAAGCATGAAAAAATCACAATAAAGAAGGTGACCCAAGAGAGGGAACAGACATATATAGAGGCATAGCAGGTTGGTGAACAGCAGCCCAAACATCAAAGGTCTAGACTTGCTGGGAAGAAGGGCTCTGTTCACTATACACAAATATCCACAGCCTTGATGGGCTACTTGGTGCAGAATTTAGGATAATTCACATACAGCACCGTTTTCATGCATCTAATTAGATGATTCAAGCTTAATTAGCAGTGGATATGTGAATCTGGCAATCACTTCAACGGCTTGGCAGGAGCAAGACCAACCACCGCCTCTTTCCTCATGTCGAAGATCTACGCATCAACCTCTCTGACGTTGAAGTCCTCCATGCACAGGTCGTAAACAAAGATAAAAATACCATCCAGTCGGTCGTGCTCAAGGCATATCCCAACTGTCGAAGCCAGTAGCGTCCGCGCTGCTTAAGAGTGCCGTCGCTTACGCAGAGTGGTACCAGGAATGGACCAGGATGTGCTGCATGAGCACGAGGCAGTTGACGTGACCCATATTGAGCTGTTCTTTTTACTTGTTATATTTTGTTCATTTCTATATATACAGAGGATTACGGTACTCTGAGAATAAAGGATGTCAAGTATAGTTTTGATGGTATACCACCGTTGTTGTAAGATATATATCCGACCCCCGAACCTGACAACCGAACCACAAGGCGAAGTAGACAAATATTGACCCGATAATCCTCTCCAATGACTCAGCCTTACTTCGGTCTGCAGTAGAAAGGAAAAAGGTGATTGCTGGAATGGACCGGACGAATTGCCCCGAACGCGCCACTACAATTGCACCGAAGATGGTCCGAGAGGCCCAATAACGCAAGTGGCGAGAATATAAATAAGCACGCCAAAGTCAAACAACGATAGCTATCTGTAGGCAAACTATCAACCTGCATACGAATTATAATGGCCCCAACTTGGACCCGATTGATCCGATTCATCGCCGAGGAAGACGGACAGGCGCATATTGGCCAAGTCGATGCGCGTCAATTCCCAGATGTCGGACTCTCCGTTGTCAAAGGGGAGCGAATTGCTGTTCGATTGATCCAGGGGTCCATCTTTGACGGGGTTGTTACTGAGAAGCAACTGCACGTTGCCCGGGTTGGTGTTCTTATCTACGAGCAAGCATGGTTAAACCACGTCTAATAAGGATAATTCAACAGCTTCTAGCCCCGATTGGAATGCAAGATGTCCCAATCATTCGATGCATGGGCCTCAACTATCGCGACCACGCGCGAGAAGCCAACATGCCCATCCCCGACGTGCCGGTGCTGTTTGTCAAGCCGCGAACAGCAATCAATGGCCCATACCCAGCAAAGATCAACGTGCCCAAGATCGCCCAGGATGGCTCGAGTGACTACGAGGCGGAGCTGTCAGTTATCCTGTCCAAGACAGGCCGTGACATCCCCGAGTCCGAAGCCATGAACTACGTGTTGGGCTATACGTGCAGCAACGACGTGAGCGCCCGCACGCAGCAGTTTAAAAATAGCCAATGGAGTTTTTCGAAGGGTGAGTATTGATGTTTGTGTGTACGAGACCGTGACTGAGCTGTATTTGCTAGGACTCGATGGTTCGTGTCCGCTGGGCCCAGTGCTGGTGGCTCCCTCTGAAGTCGATCCGCATCAGTTGGATATCAAGGCCATTCACAACGGGGCAGTTGTTCAGGATTCAAACACACGGTATGACCCTGGGCGAGCTGAGACCAACTCTGTACTGACGATGCTGGCAGAGAAATGATCTTCGACATTCCCAAGACGATCGCGTTTCTGTCGCAGGGGACAACGCTGGAGAAGGGGACCGTCATTATGACCGGGACTGGGCCAGGGATTGGGGCAATGCGCAGCCCAAAGGTGGTTTTGCAAGACGGCGACGACATGAGGGTTGAGATTAAGGGCATTGGCACGCTGTGCAACCAAGTGTACTACGAGTAGCCAGAAAAACCTGATAGAAATGATGTAATCAGAAACCAAATTCGGAGCAATTTCGGACGAATTCCTTAATTCAAATTCAACCCCGCAGAACCAGAAAGTGGAATGTGGGGGTGGGCCTGTAATCAGTTCACCAGCTCGCCATCTCCAGACACTGTAACTGACTTCCTTCGTGATGAGTACAGCCGAAATGGCCTCTCCAACCGGACAGCAATCAGAAATCTCATGTCATACCTGCCGCAGGCGAAAGGTCAAGTGGTGTGTTTCCTGTCAAATAGGGACAACCAGGACAAGGCAAGACTGACGGGCGCAGTGACCGAAACTATCCTCACTGCCAGGTCTGTGAGCAGACAATGCAGACATGCACATACCCTCCTGGGCCCTTGAAGCCCGGGCCCAAGATCGGCTCGCTGCGACAGAGAAAACGTTCGCGTGCCGCCATCGACGACCGGCCCGATCCTGCGACTGCTGCATCGTATCGGGATCGCAATGAGGGCCCAAGTCTCCAAACTGATGCCGCTGACGACAGCATATTACTTGTGACGGCTGGCGGGCAAAGTGTGTCGTCTACGGCCGAGGCGAAGGCACTTGATCTCTCATTTATCCTGCACCCTGCCCACGCGGCATCCCCGCCAGATAACAACGACCTGGGGCCGCGAAAGGATTCATCAGGCGATATTAATACTAGAGGTGCTGTCCAGCAAGCATGCAGCACCCTGGGCGTGGAGCTGAAGGAGGCTGAGCAATTGTAAGTCGTATTATGGACAGCAAAGATGGATCCTAACCAGAACAACGCTTCATAGATTGAGAGCATACTTCGACAACATGGTAGCCATTAATCTCTTCCACGAGCCCACCTTCTCAGATAAACTCTCTCGAATCTCGTCTCCGGCCCTGGTGGTTGCCCTGCTGGCCGCCATGTTCACTTTTGCCGTCCGCTTTCGTCCAGGCGAGGCGGAAATCAACCAGCGAGCGACGCGGTTCCTGAAATTAGCATTGCAGCATATAGACGAGGCACTCGACGAGTGCGGCGACAATACTCCGCCGTTGTGCCTACTCCAGGCGTCCATTCTAGCCGCCCACTGCCAATTGACCCAAGGGGTTCTCGGCAGGGCATGGCGCGCGCTTGGGATGTGCGTTCGGCTGGCATACGAGATGAACCTTCATTTGGTAGACTCGCAAAGCCATGGGGATACCGGTCACTCTGTGGACGTAGAGAAATGGTGTGACGACGAAGAGAAACGCCGTGCATGGTGGGCGATATGGGAAATGGATGTCTTTGCAACCACCATCCGACGAACACCCACAGCCTTGGACTGGTCGCAGATAGAGATCTTGCTCCCGGTTGACGATGAGGTCTGGTTTCAGAGAAAGCCACAGCCGAGCTGCCTTTTTGAACAGGATCCTATGCGTCGTTGGAAGGCCCTCGACAGCTGCAACAATCAGTCGCCGAAAGCGTGGTTCATCGTGATCAACTCCCTGATGAAGGAGGCCCAGCGAATATCCAGCCCTCGAGGGATCCCCAGTCGATCACGGTCGGATCATATCGATGATGCTAGCCACCGACTTGAGGTCATCGCGAACGCCGTTCGCTGCTTTCAACTTGCTCTACCGGGTCATCTCAAGTACAATCACCAGAATCTGACCTTCGATGCACGGGTTCCCGGCCAGGTCACGTCTTCGCGACAGATGCACAGCTCGATCTACAATATACACATCATGATGCAGCTTGCGCGGTTGATGATCTATCGGTACGATGTCTTCAGGGGCCGTTTCCGAGTCGCCCTTCCGACTCATGATAGCGAACGCAACAGCGGTGATGGTTCCAAGGAGGATGACCAGTCCAGCGTTAAGGAATACTTCGATGCAGCCGATAGTATTCTTGCTATAATAAATCGCAGCAGCGACGACCACGTTCGGCACATCAACCCGTTCCTCTCGAGCACCATTTGGCTGGCCTCTGCGGTTCAACTTATGCGTAGCCAACTCTGTCGTCCCGGGGCACTCAAGTCCGCCATGAAGTCTCGATATGAGGTGCTTAATCTGACGTACAAAAAGTGCAGCCGGTTCTGGGACATGCATACTGCGGTTCAGCAGAATCTCGAAACGCTGGAGGAGCAGTTGGAAGCTTGCAAACAGGGAAGCCAAACACCAGCACCCTCAGGTAGTAACAACTCTTCGCGACGCCATGAGTGGCGCGTGTCTCCAGGGGTGGCAGCCAGTAACGGCCAGAATACAGTTACTGGAAATCGACATAATGCTCCTACAGCGTTCACACCTACTCAACGGGCAAACAGCACCGGGTCCGCAGCCTTCCCCAGCCCTCCACAGAGTCACATAATGCCACAGGACGAGTTACAGGCGGACAAGGCAGGCGACGCGAACAGCGCCTCGATGCTCGATTTTATGCCGCTGCAGGGAATGGATTCTCAGCCGATGCCCAGCCAGTTCATCTCCGCTACGCTTGTCGACCCCATGTTCCTGTTTGGCACAAATTCACCCTCTCTGGACTTTAACCGATTGTGGGAAATGGAACCTTTTGAGTACGAGACGCCGCAGCTGGATACAGAGTATATGCCTGCAGTATAATACATAGAACACCATTATAGTATGTCTACAAATCAATCAACGCACAAAACGGATGCCACGACCTCTGACAGCTTCTCCTCGCAGGAATCAACACTACCCAGCACCTCTTTTGCTCTCCACGCCACAAATCGATCCGGACGCACCAATACTGCGCCGCTCTCGTCTACTCCGCGGAGGCGTTCCCATTCAAAGTACGAATCTTCCCAGTCCTGCCGGAAGCCTATTGAATGGGCGTGTAGAGGGACTCCGAGCTTGACACTCACTCGTCTCGTTGCCTCCTTCCAATAATCCCCACCAACACCGGTGAAAAGCGTGAATGCACCGCGTCCCGCCAGGTCAATCGTTGACACCGGCTTAACAGGAATGGCCTTGTTCAGCCATACATGTGGAAGCCGACGCCCAGGATAGGTACAGGGCTCATAATACAGAACTGGATCCTCAGCCGATAGACCGGAGAGTACAAAGGGCTCCGTCTCGTCTGCTTTGTAAATCCCAGTACCTGAGTACTGCTGGTTCATCTCAACCCCTAGGCCATGGAACTCATGGCGGGTTTCGGAGACGGCCTTTTGGAGGGTACGACGGCGTTCACGTCCGCTTGCATTTGGCGCTGTGAGCTCCTCCAGCGAGCGCTTTCTCTCTTCAAGCGATGCTTCCAGCATGCCGAGTGACTCCCATATGGGCTGGTGGTCTCTGAACGCCTGGTTGGCACGAGTCACGATGCTATGGCCCACGGGCTGGCGCTCTGCGGAGTATGTTGAGAGTAACGACGGCCCGGCAATTCCATGGTGGACGTACGCGACCTTCCATGCGAGATTGAACGCATCCTGGATACAAGTGTTTGACCCCAGTCCATTGAGCGGCGGATGGCGATGCACCGCGTCTCCAAGACAGAAGACGTTGCCGTCGGAGTATTTCTCTGCCACGATCTCGTTGATGTACCACTTGGAGACGTTGATAATCTCAGCTGGCGTTTCATCTCCGATAAGCTGCCTGACTCGATGTAGATACTCCTCGTTGGATGGGTTAGGAGTCTTGGCCGAGTCGTAGTCTCGAGTTGGGAACAGGATAAACATCCACTCGTTCCACGGCCTGACCATGCGCACGATGGCCATCCACCCGAAGCCAGGATGCTCGCGGTCCGGCTGCATGACCCAGTGGAGATTTCCCTTGCGGTACGCCACTAGGTGTGAGAGATCTGCCTTCACCAGGACGTTGATTGCGAGGCCCTGCCCTGGCTTCACGGCCAGAGGCAGGTTCAGTTGCTTGACGATCTGACTACGTGCCCCATCGGCGCCAAACAAATATTTAGTTCTGATGCAGTACTCGCTTTGAGACAGATTATCCCAGAGAGTGGCGACGATGTGTTTCTCATCGCGAACGAATGACACCAGCGCGGTGTCGAACCTGGTGGTGAAGCCCTGGTGTGTTGCGTGGCGGACGAGAATGGGCTCCAGCAGCGTCTGGGGGAGATCGACTGGGGAACAGGGGCTCGCGTTTTCATAGTCTCCCTGCTCATCATTAATCACTGCAGGCCTTCGGATTAAGAGGGTCACTGACCTTCCTGGCGGGATCATTCCCCCAGGAGTATATCCGCGCGTATTCCTCGCCTGCCATACTGTGGCACCATCGCGTGTGAACCATGTGTTCCTGGCCATCGCAGGCGACCTTCTCAATCTCGCTGTCGAGCCCGATATCGCGGAGGCATTCTATAGCCGGTTATTATTACCGCGGACCTAGCATCAGGAACAGCAGGGGTAAGTACCGAGAGCAGCCATGTTGGTGATATGTGCTCGAGGAGTGTCGGCAGTACCGTGGGCCGCACTGACCATGATGCCCTTGATGCCTGTATTCGGTAGTTAGACCTGTAGTTGTAGTAATTCAGGAGTGATTCAAGGGACAGCGCACCATATGAGCCGAGAAAGCATGCCAAAGCCGCCCCTGCTGGTCCAGCACCGACGATCAAGAATTCTGTTTCTATAATTCCACTGGTACTGCCATTTGGCGACGGCCAGGAGGCGTCTGGGGCATGGGAGTTGGTAAGAAACGAAGGGGCCATCGTCAACCGCATACACAGATATTGAGGGCTTAGAAGATTGCTGTTGACATTTCTACAATCAGCCCCGGATAGTGAGACTTTTATCCATGATTAAACGAAGCTTGGGCATCTCTGCCTACTCACACGTGTCCACCCCGCAGAGATACTCGGACGATCTGCAATAATCCGACCGAAGATGCTCCGAGTTGATGTCCCGATATCACACATCACCCCGGATAGCCATTAGCTCTGCAAATGGGCAACCCATGAAAGTATATCAGGCAGTGTCGGGTGTGTAAAAGTATGCCTAGCCACATATCTAGTCAAACACTTCTTAATAACACAGGACAAACAAAATGGCTTCAGAATACAAACGCATCCGTCTTGTCCGCCTCGCTCACGTCTACTATACACACCGAGACCTCGCGGCAGCCTCCCAATTTCTCGCAGACTTCGGCTTCCAAGGGCACACACAGGTAGTGTCAGAGACCGGACAAAGAACGATTTTTTATCATGGCACAGATACCAAACAGCCATTCGTGTATTGTGCACGTGAAGGCCCTGAAGACGCCTTTGGTGGCGCGGCCTTCGTGGTTGAGTCGCGCGAGGACCTAGAGTACGCCGCTAAGACTCTGCCTGGGGCAACTGGGATTGTCGATATGGATTTGGACCAGCAAAATGTCCCCGGGGGTGGCCTTTGCGTCACCTTTACGGATCCGATTGACGGGTTTCCCTTTCACCTGGTTTGGGGGCAGAGAGGGCTAGAGGTGGCGGGGGACCACGGAGACGCATTGCCAGTCCTGAAGTATAACACGGTGGGTTGTCTTTATATTTATTCCGGCTATTATGTTCTATAAAGCTGGTCAAGCCCAGGGACAGGACTGACTGGTGATTGCAGCCTACGGAGAAGCATCGAGCGGGTAACAGCACTCAGAGATTCAAGCCAGGTGCGAAACCTCATACTCCCTGCCCTGGTTTTCCAAGTTGAGATGAGAGAAGACATCCCTGCTGATATTTGGAACAGGCCCAGCTCCGGTTCACAAGCTGGGGCACTTTGGTATGTGCGTGACGGACTTTGCGCGCGCCTACGAGTTCTACACGACCCGGTTCAACTTCAAACCTAGCGACGTGAGCCACATCTGCAAGTATTGCAAAACTTTGGAACTTTCGTCTAACTCTTACATGTGTTCAGCTCATCCATGACCCAGAAGGCACAGACGTCACTGCCTTCCTGCACCTTGACCGTGGCCGCGAGCTCGTCGACCACCACTGTTTCTTTCTCTTCGAGGGCCCCAAGTGGCATGTGCACCACTCATCGTTCGAAACGCACGACTTTGATACACAGTTGCTGGGCCACCATTGGTTGAGGGACAAGGGCTACAGGAACTGCTGGGGGGTCGGGAGGCATATTATGGGCAGTCAGATTTTCGATTACTGGTTCGTCTAGCATTGTGATTTTGAACATATTCCTGAAAGACCGCGTACGGGGGAGTACTAGGCCGTTTACTGATAATGATCCAGGTTCGATCCGTCCCAGTTCATTGTCGAACATTACGTTGACGGGGACTTGGTTGACGAGACATACCCGATTCATCGCAGCCTGGCTTCACCAGACAGCTTGCATATTTGGGGTCAGTATTCGTTCTAATTTGGTGCCAGTGGACTACGGCTGACTATTCTATGTAGGGCCTGATCTGCCCGACGGATTCCTGCAGTAAATTGGCTAGTTGTGGACAGTGTATTTATGACAGATTGAATGCTATTCCACATTGGCACTTGTTCAGTGTAAATTTATAAATGAGCAGTTGCGTTCTAAACCCTGTTCTCTCCATAACAGACAGTTCCTATGTATCAAAGCCGGTTAAGCACCCAAACCTGCCTACTTGGCAATACATGGGTTAAGTCGATTAAATTCCACCCACAGTGTGAGAATCAACCTGTGAAGCCACCATAGTTGTAAGTCTAAGCCAAATGACGCAGAAAAAAAGGGACTACACGCCATGATCTTCATACAAGTATACGTTCGCATAGTTATGGGCTTAAGGTTCGGACGGACCCCCTGGGGTTGCGGGGGTAATTGCACCGAAATTGGTCGATAAACTCAGCTTCATTCTGGGGCAAAGCAAACTGGGGGTCTCCTACTATGGAGTTGAATACTTATAGACCTCTATCCAATGTTGAGAGAATTCCTTCATTTCATCTGCACTGTGTGCCTACCCAATATGCATTCACTCCCGTTTCTGCTCGCCGTCACCATTGTAGGATCTCTGTACCTGATCCTCACCAAGGGCCGTAGAGAAAAAGGCCTCCCTCCTGGTGTGTACAGCTTCAGTCCTTATATATTTCCATTGACCTAACTCACTCTCCATAATATTAGGACCCCCCACCCTACCGATCCTAGGAAACCTCCATCAAATACCAGTAAAAGGGTCCTATCTCAAGTAAGCCACTTCTCTATATTCCACGGCCCTTTCTCACAAGCACAGATTCACAGAATGGGCAGGCAAATACGGCGGTCTCTACTCCCTCAAGCTCGGCACTGGAACTGCAGTTGTCATCACCGACGGCCGCATCGTCAAGGAGCTGGTCGACAAGAAAAGCTCCAAATACAGCAACCGGCCTGAATCGTTCCTCGCGAATGCCATCACGGGTGGATCGCATCTGCTGGTTATGCAGTATGGGCCACTGTGGCGCACGATGCGTAAGCTAGTGCACCAGCACTTCATGGAGTCGGTGGTCGAGAAGAGCCATATCCAGGTCCAGAATGCCGAGGCGGTGCAGATGGTGAGGGACTTTTGCCTGCGCCCTGACAATTGATATTATGCGCAATCTTCTGACATTTTGTCGTCGGATCTACTTTTAATAAATTGGTCGCTTGCAAGGCTCTATATAAGGAAATAAAGAGGACTAAATCTGATAATCTTGAGTCTATTAAGGCAGGGTTCGGCACCAATATGAGATGGTTAATTTGAAAATCAAATAATTATACAGGAAAGAGCAGTTTCTAGCTAAATTACAGAATGTTGATATAGAAAGATTATAATAGATTACTAGAGAGAATGATCTACTACAATAAAAACGTTAATTAATCTGTATCCACAGTCAGGGAATGTTTGTGTTCTACTGCAAGTATGGCCTCTAATCCACGGTCTGTCTTTGGCTTTGGGCCCTCAAGCTTAGTGCTTGTGAGAATGCTTGCGAATGTGGCTACGAGCGTGATTGGTAGCAGCAGGAACCAGTTAGAGGTATGGGCAGCGGATGGAGTAGTGGTAACTCACGCAATGCCGGTATTGCTTCGAGGCTGGTGTAAGGGGCCTTTCAGATAGAACGATCTGAGCCCAAATAATACATGTTATCCCAGCGGAAATGCTTAGCTAGAGCCCACTTATAACCACGGGCTGTTGCTAGCTCGGTAGATGGAATGGGTGGGGATACATATTTAATAGTGTTTAACAGTTTTTGTACTACCAGATACAGCCAAACACATAGTACCGAAAATAATGGGCGGCCCGAACACAGAATGTCCTCAGAATGTATACCTGTTTTGGGTCATTCCGAAGCTTGTACAGCGTGTCTGGATCCAACTGAGTATTCAACCCAAACTACAAGGCTGGGACGTCCAGGTGGTGCCTCTGGACTGTCATAGGTCAGCGAATATTTTCTCACGCTGACTGGCTATGGCTCATACATAGCCAATCATAATGCAGAGCCCATGGGCACCGTACAACTACAGCCTTATCTGCCCAATACTGCAGAACTGGCGGGGCTGGTTCAGTCAAATGACGCGGGATACGAGTGGCAGTCTCACTTCACGAAAGGCTGCCAGGCTCTGGGCGCGCATTCAGCAAATCAGACTACGTTGAGACGTGTGACGCCCGCGGGCCGGCTGCATAAGCCACGTATACGGGAGGTATTTGCCTTGCGAGCTGCCAGTCCTTGGTGTATTTATAACTGGGACTTCCTGAGCCCAGATGGAACAACCCATTCAACCCACAATACCAACACACCATGGACAAGAAGAAGGAGTTTATGGGATTTGATAAATATACAGTGGCGATAATATGTCCCTTGGAGGTGGAACTGAGTGCAGCCCGCTTCATGCTGGACGAGGAGCATCAGCGGCCCCCGGAAGTGCACCACGACCCAAACCGGTACCTGGTGGGCAGGATGAGCGGGCATAGTGTCGTGCTCGCATCTCTTCCAGCAGGATACCAAGGCATAGCCCCGGCAGCGACGGTAGCGAGAGACATGGAAAGGACCTTCCGCGCAATTACCGTGCGCCTGTTGGTCGGGATTGGGGGTGGTATACCATTCAATGGGCTGGCCGACGTGCGTCTTGGAGATGTTGTCGTCAGCATGCCTCATGGAACCCATGGCGGGGTGGTCGAGTATGACTTTGGCAAAGTGACGCCGAATGGATTCCAGCGCAAGGGATTTATTTGTCCGACCCCAAAGGACTGGCTGCATGTCCTGACTGTGATGCAGTCAGACCACCGGGTCCAGGCCAACAGGATTACGGAGTTCATTTCGAGCATGCTGGAAAGGTTTCGAGCATTGACTCAGTACAAACGACCGTCTCAGGAAACGGATATTCTCTTCAAACCGAACTATGATCATGCCACTGCTTATAGAGGCTGTGGTCAATGTGATAGGAAAAACGCAGTTCAGCGGCTCAAACGCGACCAGCCAGATCAACCATCTGTACACTATGGACTTATCGCTTCTGGTCACTGCGTTATCAAAGACGGTAAAAAGAGAGATATCATTGGCAAAGGAGATGAGAATATTCTGTGCATAGAAATGGAGGCAGCCGGCGTCATGAACGACTTCCCTTGTGTCGTGATCCGGGGGATATCCGACTACGCCGACTCTCATAAAGCCAATGAGTGGCAGGCATATGCTGCGGCCGCCGCAGCAGGGCTTGCAAAAGAGCTCCTTACTTACCGCGGGCCTGCCAACGGTACTGCAACCCCAGGAGTCTTTTCATTCCGCCCGTAGATACATGGAGACCTACTAAATGTTGACTACCAGAGTCTTGTATCATTATCGATCAGCAATTAAGCGAATGCATGCGAGACCTGCGATGTACAGACCCTCGAGATGATAAAAGCCGTATTGAAAGCTCAAAGGACCCGTTAGTGAGGGAGTGCTATGACTGGGTCCTTGGCCATCCAGCCTTTTTACAGTGGCGAGATGACAGCGACCTCCGAATACTATGGATCAAGGGCAACCCTGGGAAAGGCAAAACAATGCTCATGATTGGGCTTATTAAAGAGCTATCAGAGATTGTCAAGGCTTCACCGGAGCAAGGGCAGGTTGTAGCATATTTCTTCTGTCAAAGTACCGACGAGAGGCTGAACGGTGCATCATCGATGCTCAGAGGTCTGATCTACTTGCTCGTGGCCCAGAAATCGGAGTTAGGCTGTCATGTACTGAAGAGGTACTCCATCTCAGGTAGCAGCCTTTTTGAATCTTCCAACGCATCGTATGCGTTGTGGGCAGTTCTTCTCGACATCTTGCAAGACCCCCGGCTGACCGGAGCGTATCTTTTGATAGACGCCCTTGATGAGTGCAGTTTCGAGCTTTCCCAGATAATAGAACTACTCAAGAGGGATCTCTGTAACTTGAAAAAGGTCAAGTTGGTGGTGGCGAGCCGTTACCATTACGAGATCCAAAGCCTGCTCGAGGAAGACGCCAGCGTGGTTAAATTAGATCTTGAGTTGAATGAGCCATTCACATCGGAGGCAGTCAGAAGCTTCATTGACTGGAAGCTGTCAAGACTACCACTCCGAATACGAAAGGAAACCGAACTGATGGAAGAAATGCGACAGTATCTCCACGATCATGCACAAGGCACCTTCCTGTGGGTTGCACTGGTCTGTAAGCGCCTTCGAGACGCCAAGTATTGGAAGCTGAAACAACAGCTCAATGCGGTGCTCGAGGAGTTCCCGCCTGGACTGAGACCGCTCTACGAGCGAATGCTGAAGCAAATGCAGGAGATGGAGGAATTCGATCTCTGCTGCCAGATCCTGTCGCTGGTCCCGTATACCTTTCGACCTTTGCACCTGACGGAGATCGGGGCAATATCGGGGTTACCTAAGGAGCTGCATAGCGACCTGGAATCCCTTCATGAATTGGTAGATCTTTGCGGGTCATTCCTTATTGTTATAGAGGATAGGGTTCATCTCATTCATCTGTCCGCAAAGGAATACTTGACGACCCCCGAAGCATCCAGTATACTTGGAAACTTTGAAGTCCATGGTCAGATTGCCGCGCGGTCCTTGGCAACTATGAAAACAGGTTTAAAGAAGAACATTTCCCGTACTGCTTATATTCGTGACTCCGTCGAAGCGCGAAGGAATGTGGTTGAGAATCGAGTCCCAGCATATATTCATTATCCATGCAGCCACTGGATTGATCACTTAATCGCCGCGCGAAGGTCTACATTCGGTCGTCTCAAGAACAAAAATATCTATAGCTTCTGCACGGAGCATATACTCCACTGGCTGGAGGCCCTGGCAGCAATGGGCCAGCTGTCCCGAGCTGTCTTGATGATTTCAGCTCTAATCGGCGGTCTGGCTGTGAGTATTCCATCTGGAAACAAACTAATATGTATATACTAATAAACCGTCGAGAATACACAAGATCAGCAGGAATTGATCTGCCTTCTCAAAGACGCAAGCAAGTTCTTGCTCAGGTTTCGGTCCATTATCGAAACTGCACCCACAGAAATATACAACTCAGCCTTGATATTCAGTCCGCTGAATAGCATCATACGCCAACGGTTTATCCACGAGATATCGCCCTTTCTGCGTTCCGACAAGCTTCCAGCTGTAGAGAGCGACTGGACAGCCAATATATTCACACTAGAGCGTCATCGACAACCGGTGTCCATGATCGCTTTCAGCCCCAATGGGAAGGTCATTGCGTCCGGTTCTGTTGATGGTGAAGTTAGGACATGGGATGCGGCAACAGGAGGGGAGCTTTTAGTCATGAATCGGCATTCAGAGGCTGTATCAGTCGGGGTGTTTGCACCAGATGGAGCTTGGCTGGCTACTGGAGGGGACGATGATTTACTCTTCATTTGGAATGCTCTGACGGGGGCGGTAATACATAGGTTGTCAGGGCACACAGACCGTATATCACAGCTCGTATTGTGCAGAAGGGGCTCGATATTGGCCTCTGCATCGTGGGATTGCACCATTCGAGTGTGGGATCCTAGCACCGGCTCCATGGTTAGGTCTCTTCTAGGCCACATCGAGTCAGTTGAGGCTTTGGCCTTCTCGCAGAATGGCAAATTGTTAGCCTCCGGCTCTCACGACGGTGCTATCATCATATGGAATGCCTTATCAGGGGATGCACTCTGGACTTCAGACGGACATTCTTCCTGGATACGCTCATTGGCCTTTTCAAACGACGACAAGTATCTGATATCTGGATCAGGGGACGGCCATGTGAAGATGTCGATTCCCACCACCGGGGCAGAACTGCATGTACTCGACGCCCACAAGGATATGGTCACTGTCATTCGTGTCTCACCAGATTCGACCTGGTGTGCCTCGGCCTCATGCGACCGCACCATATGTGTATGGGATTTGGGGTCTGGCAAACTGCTTCATCATCTGAAGGGGCATACAGATCTCGTTTTTGCACTGGACATTTCGTATGACGGGCGTTGGCTTGCGTCAGGGTCCTCCGACACCACTACCTGCATCTGGGATCCATATAAGGGGACGTTGCTGCAAACGCTGAGAGGGCATCTTCTGGGCATAAGCCAAGTGGCCTTCTCTCCAGATGGTCGCCAGCTCGCAACAGCGGCATATGATAGCACTATACGAGTGTGGGATCCTACAATGACGGCCAACCTGGATACCCCATCCGAGGTAAATCCTCATTCTGGTCACATCTCTGTATTGGCGTTCTCTCCCTCGGGATCGCTGCTCGTATCAGGATCATACGATACCACTGCGCGCATCTGGGATGTGAACGCAAATACTCCATTATACACACTTCGAGGCCATTCTTCCTCGATATTGTCCGTTGCCTTCTCCTCCAACGAAGAGCTTCTGGCGTCGGGGTCCAATGATGACACCATAAGGGTCTGGGAGCTGCGCGCGGGAAAGTGCCTGAAGACATTGACAGGGCACAGCAAAGGGGTCGATACCGTATTATTCTCACCTAGCAATGTCCTCGCCAGTGGCTCCGGTGACAGAAGCGTCCGAATATGGAATGTCACCACCGGATCAGTGTCGTATATATTGACCGGCCATACAGGGCCAATCCTTACGCTTCAATTCCTTGATACTGGGATTCGGCTGGTGTCAGGATCAGAAGATGGGACTGTACGTGTTTGGGATGTATCTACTGGGGGGACTCTTTACACGCTCGAAGGCCACTCCTGCTCTGTAACTGCGCTGGCCATTTCTCCAAGGGGTCTTCTTGTATCTGCGTCCACCGACAATAGCATAAAGGCATGGGATCGGGGCCTCGGGGGTCTCAAATTCGTCCTCAACGGCCACTCGAACTCCGTCCGTGCTTTGGGCTTCTCAGAAGATGGCAGATACCTAGTGTCCGCATCGTTTGATGATACTGTCAGGATATGGGATGTGGATTCTCAAAAACTACTACGAACGCTGGAGGGATATTCAGAGTGGCTGGAGGAACCAGTGTTTTTAGATGGCTTCGGCTCCTTGCCGCAGCCCATCCTGGATAGTACACGGCGTCTTGTAATATTGGGCGGCAAAGAGGTCATATACCTGCCTATGGAGCGTCGTGGTCAAGTTTGCGCTTATAGGAGCGGTTGTTTCGTCCTTGGACATAGCACGGGAGGCATTACGTTCCTCAACTTGATCGCGGCGCCTCCAATGTTTTGCCACAATACCAAGCCGACGTTATGTGAAGATTCGGTGGGCCATATTTGAACGATATTGTCCGTTGCGATACTCAAGCTCACCGAGCGTCTAGTTGGGATACAGAGACTGTGGTTGAGCCGTACTGCACGTCAGTAGTCCTATGACATGCCCACCACCTGTCAAAGGATTAGAAAAAATGACTGCTTACATGGCGGTACGATTAGGGTAACTGGCCAGAATATCTGTCACCGGGTGGCTGAGCGAGGATACAGGCAAGTGGACTGCTAATTTCCTTTCCCACGAGGCTAGGTCGCCCAAAAAATAGCAAAGTCTGCATGACACATCGAGAGACACAATCCGAGCCCCAGCAGAGGCCACCAGAGCGCCGCAAATAGCAAGACCTGTACACAAGGCTGGACCTTGCGCGGGATACACGGGGGGTTCGGGCAGCTGACACCGTCGAGACACCCAACCAAGCCACTATGACTCGACGAAGATTTCGTTTTACGCAAATCCTGATGCCCTCTCGTGTAATACGACTCTTTAAAAAATAAGCAAGGCTGAGGCTGGCCGGGGGTTGTGTGAGCGGTCCGTGCGGTGTGTGTAACAGAGGGGAAAGTTATACAAGGCTGCCAGTTGGATCATCTCCTTTCCATGCCGCGAGACAATATCAACTAATCGTATAATAATAATAATAAGAAGTCTAAGCTGGCAAATCAAACCTGCCTCTGCACTACATAGCTCCATCCATTTCCTACACAGCCGCCGCGATAGCCGAAGCGACAGAGTGGAAAGCAGTGCCGGGCTGCAAGGGAATGCCAGTCAACTGCAGCCCATTCTCCGTTGTGACGCCATCGACAGGCTCCTCTTCATCCTCGGTGCTTCTTTTCGATGACCCCCAAGTGTGCTCGATGTGGCCGTGTGTTGGCAGTTCCGTGGTGGTATCCCGCTCGTGCTTGGGGCTTGGAAACTTGGTTATCGTCGTCCTCAGCACGAGTCGGTCACTTTGCGGCAGCGGTATGTGGCTCGGCAGTAGAAACGTCGCGCGCCTTTCGGGGAAGTCGAGCTCCATCCAGGCACCGTGTTCAGCTGCTCCCAGGTTGATCGCAAGGCCAAACTTGTGCTGCAGGCCGCGCTGCATAACAGCCGCGCAAAAGTCAGCGACGAAGGCAGGGTGCTCTGCCAGGTCCGGTCCTCCTTGGATCGTTGTGTACTCGAACGCCTGGAGATCACCCGAGTCATCCACAATGTAGTTGCAGCCGTAAAGCTGGCCTGCCACCTCCGGCCTCGTGGGCTCTAAAAAGGGGATCTTCCCTTCTGGCAGCGCGTCCAGCTCGCGGACAGCCAGGATCTCGCCTTCGCGCAGATGGAAGTGAATATGAATCAGCTTGACACAGACACTCGGCGGTAGGTTATGTATGTCGAGAAGGCTTCTCAAGTGGGCGAGGTCGTCTGCATAGGCCTCAGCGACATGCCCCATGTCATGGATGAAGGGGAGCCGGTTGTACAGCGACGCCGGGGGGTATGTGTTCTTGACAGCTCCCATAATGTCAAAGTGCAAGTCAGAATCAGAAGCAGGGCATATAGGAGTATCCACCTGGTCCTGGCAATGCCTGAGAATCAACGAACAATATCTGGGTGGAACTGCTCGCAGGAAAGAGCTGTTCTTATCTGCAGGGCATCACCACCGCCGCAAGAAATGGAATCTGCCAGAACAGGCCATAAGCAGCGCATAAACGCCTCCTCTTGGCTCTACTGAGACCCCGCTTTGAAGGGATTTCATTTGGGCCGCAATGCCTGCGACTAGCCCAGGGTGTGTGGGAGGAGGCTGGTCCGGGAAGTATATTACGCCTTGTAATTATCAACAGGAGAATACCCAGCATTATTCGTCGTCAATATGCGTGACCTATATTCCGTCCGCTCTAACTTATTTCATTACAGCAGAGCCTCGGGTTTCCGGGTCTCTAGACATCCGCCGTTCTGCTCAGGATTACCATGTCAACCACTAAGCTGGAGAAGGACGAGAGGGTCAAAGAACAATCTGTTGATCCACTTATACTCAAGTAATGCCATTTTTACAGGGGCTCGTGCTGGTTACTACTGGAATGCCAGGGAACTCCGGTGGAAAGCCCCTGCCATCCCATCGTAGAGGGTCTGGACAGCCACCTGGTCTATGTCAGTGCCCGCGAAAATCTTCCCATCGCGTACAGGGAATAGCAGGGTGTGCAGTTCTCTCGCTAGGCCTCTAAGAGAAGCGAACTCGGGGGAGAACTCGTCGAGCAGTTCCCCAAACCCCACGGCGCTCATATCCGCAGCCTTATCCCGTCCGACAGCAGAAAAGTCCATGGTGCACCATTTCCGGAGCTTTGATGTGGTTGGCAGGCCTTCCATTATGTCAGTGGCCTCGTCGTGTACGCGGTCGTTTGCAATGGCGATCCATAGAAACACGTAGAACAGAGACTCCAGATCGTGGCGATACGTATGCCGTTGTCCGGTGAGAATGCCAATCGCCATGAACCCATCTGACCCGACCATTGGCTCAATGGGACGAGCATTGTCAAGATCCAGCGCGAAGTTGAAATCAAGCAAGACGCCCTTCGGGCTGTCTGCGTTCTTCTGCGGGGTGATGATCAAGTTCTTTATGGCGACGTCGCGATGGAGGATTCTCGCGTTGACATAGAGGGACTGGAGGGCCTTGACAAGGTCGCGCAGGACTTCCAGAAGCTCAGCAACCGATGTGAACTGTCGGATCGAACGTCCCAGAGGCGTGGATGCGACGCAGGACAGAGTCCGGTTCACAAACGATTGAGGAAAGTGCAGCCCCTGGCGAAGGTCGGCGATGTTGACCAGATCCTGATAGCCCACGATGTTGATGATGCCCCAGGCCTTTCGCTCGTGTGCCAGCTTCAGCAGGCGAAGCTCCGTGGGCTCTTCCTCCTCTCGCCAGGAAAACTTGATGGCCGTGTCTGGCTGTCCAGTTGGCGATGTCGAGGCCACATAGCATGCGGTTCCTGGCCCGACGATGTAGTCCGCAGATGCTATCAACTCCGGTCGAAGGTGGAACCTGTCGCCCTGGTCAAATGCCACAGAGCTGCCCAGTCCAGGCTGAGGGCCCTTTACAAAGGTGTTAAAACCAGCATCCTCGTCACTCATCAAGGTGTAGCCGGCCAAGATGCGCACCAGCAAGTCGGGGTTCTGCGCCAGGTCGAGCGCCTCACTGCTGTAGGCCCCCGAGCGATCAAAAACCCAGAGCTCCAGCGTATTCCCACGGGCCAGAAAGCCGTGGATAAAGCATCGCGCGGACTGGGTCTTGAACACCTGCTTTGCTCGGTCGCAAAAGCGCAGAACGACATCGTCGACTTCGTTGCCTGTGACAGGGCCATTGTCAGGCTGCAATTGGCCAAACACTGCGGTGCTCCCTGCAGCAGACTGGAGATTGGATCTCTCAAGGTAGATGGCCGTGCCAGGCTTGGTATCCGCGCTGGTGATGGGATGGCTGTGGAAGTGGAAGTTGGCTTGGTCGGCCGCGAAGAACAGAGTCTGGAAGTCGGCCAGCCATTCTACCACCGCGTCGAGATCAGAAAGGCCAGGCACTCCTGCAGCCAACTTGCTAACGAGCTGGGCTGGCTTCGGTTCGTGTAGTTTGTTCTCGACAGCTTCAGACCACGGCTTTCCCCTGAAGTACTTGGCAACCAGACCGTTGACATCTCGGAAGACGTTGCCTTTCAATTCGTCTCGCAGCGATTGCAGGGCCGCCTCAGTTGGGACCGGAGGCGATACAGAGGCCATCGTCGAAATCTGTGCTATCCACGGCAGACTGGGCGTCAATCTCGCACGTATGGGCATTGAGGAAAGACTTGATTCTTCAGAATGCAAAGAATAATTACAGCATCTCTTTGAACAGAGCGGGGTAACTCACTGTCTGACAGCTGAAGTCACCGCTCCTTACTGTGTGACACCATTTACAGCACACATACAGTGGCTGGAAACACGCTCGTTCCTACTGGTTTATCAGCGTTGCTGCTGTCAGCTATACGTATTTAATTTTGCGTGTTAATTATTGTTAAGGCTGAAATTTTAAATACAATAAAATATAGGCAGGGAAGTACGTATAAGATATCACCGGGTTGAAATAACGCCAGAGTATCCTAGCTTGATGAGTGGGGCAAGTGAAACCCATCCGCCTCTGAGCTCTACTTGAGTCTTGACTCTTGGCTCAAGAGTGTTGAGTACTTGCCAAATAACTCCCGTGGATCCAAGTCCCTAGCTTAACCGAGCGTCGGTCGGCAACGTGGAGGAGACTGCCCCGGGTTCACGCCAAGATGCCGCGTGGCCCGCGTGGGGATAGGCCAAGATGAAAGGTTTTCATGCCGACTGCTACCCCGGTGGAGAAAGGGAGAAAGGGAGAAGGAAAAAAATGGACCGGACCGTATACTTGAAATGATACTTTGGCTTAGGTAGTATTCGCAGGTAGCTTGTTACTGAAAAATAGTCATTTATGCACCATATATAAATTTGGATTAAGATGATCAAGTGAGTTATGTATTCCATGGCGGATCATGTCATTTATGCATAGACCATTATCTAAGATATGCTGAATATTTACATGCAAGTCAATATTATTTAGTGACTTTGTATATTCTATTTGTATTCCAAAGCGACCACATACGCCTGTAAAAGCCCATTTATGATGCCAGGGCAGGCCCGACTTCTCATCACTGATGATAAGTCATGGTATTCCGGCGAGAACCAGGTGCAGATCCAGGTGCAGATCCAGGCGCAATCGCGGACGCCCGTCGGCTTTGCAAGTTTCCCTCCATCTGGGAAGAGAGCTGCTGGGCGAATGGCGAGCGCTTGCGAAGTACTGGTCCGTACCAGTAGATCACGTACACTGAAGCCACCAGAACGACGGAAATGCAGACTATTTGGTATTAGAAATGGTGGAACCAGACAGGGGATCGTGGAAAACCTACATAGGATGGTCGAAGCATACTCCAGATGGCGCTCCCCACCGATATCTGCGACGTCCGTTAGTTATTGCCAGACAAACAGGAAGATTGCGGTAAGACATACTCTCATAAAAGGGAGTGGCCGGAACTGTGAGGATACCAGCGAGGATATCTCGGGAAAAGCCGTTTCCCCCGGTGGCCGAGGCAGAATATGGACCATAAGCACACACCATATAGTCAATTGTGGCCATGTAGATACAGTAGTTGGCAATTCCCACCATAGCCGCAAAGACCATGGTGCCCATCCAGTGGACAGGAGGCCCTCCGCTGGTCCAGGCAAACCCGATCAGGCCGATAGGCAGGCAAGGCACTGTGTAGAGCAGCCACCATAGCCGAGACTCGTACTGCGCCTGTTCATCGTCAGGTTTGCGGCGTCGCTCGGCCATGTTCCTCCTGATAACAGGGAAGAACGAGAGCCAGGCAATCACGTAGCCCACCATGATCGAAAGAAACGAGAGGCCGAGGGCAGCAGAATCAAATCCCCACTGTTCATATACCAGCCCAAAAGACTGGATGAACATAAAGATAAGCGCGTCACTGAAACCACTCAGCAGCGATAGCGTCAGAACGATAGGCTCCGTGAGGAACATCTTGAAGGGCCGGATCCAGGTTATGCAAATCTCCTTCATGGAGAAACGCTCCTTCCAGGGAATTATCTCATATGGTCCGTAAACCTCCTCCCCATTCTTTCTTCGTTTCTTAGCAATCTGGCTTAGCATAACTGTTGTTCGGGTCTCAGGGACGATCAGAAGGTGAATAATCTGGACAAAGCCGCCAAAAATGAGCTGGATCCAGATCGTCCAACGCCATTCCAGGTATTTCTCGACAAAACCACCCACGACAGGCCCTATGACGGACCCTCCCACCGAGGAGAAGACAACGCAAGCCACAGCATACTGCTGTGTGTCGGCTTCCCACATATCGGCCACCATGCCAAGGGTAACTGATCCGCCAGCTAAACTGAGCCCTCCGAATGCCCGGCCAATCATGATAGTGGCAAAGTTGGGTGCAAGAGCCACGGGGAGCTGCCAGATATTAACCAGAAACATACTGAGTTGGAGGATAGGTTTACGCCCAAGTTCCTCACTCCAAGGGGCCCAGAGTTCGCACCCGAAGGCATAAGTAACCAAGTAAATCATTGCACCGCATCGTGCTGCCTGCATGCTAACTCCAAATTCCTCCGAGATGCCTGTGAGGCCGTTGGAATAGAGACTGGTATTGAAATTCATGGATACTTGGACCAGAAAAATCACGGAGATGATCATCCACTTCTTCCAAGCCGGGAAGCAGAAGCCCAGCTCTTCATAGCAGCTTTCCTCGGTGAGAACAATCTTGCCATCCGCCCCAGAGCGTTCTACCTGGAAAGTGGTGGGCTTGGGAGGGCCGTTGAACAATTGATCTTTCTCTTGGTTGGTGTCATTGGTGGAGGACAAGAATTCGGATGTATGCGTCTTGTCCTCCATCGTGTTGGGTTCTTTGGCAGGTTTGTCGACCATCTTGTGTCTGTCAAGGGTCAGGTTTGTGCAGGCACCCCAGGTCAAGCCTCAACAAATGTGAAAGTAGACAAATCGTAAAAAAAGAGAGAGGGAAATACACCCTTGGGCTAAGTAGGGAAAGAGGAACGAGTAAACCTCTGAATAAAAAGGGCGAAGAGGAAGGGCAATATATAAGATGTGAGGATCCGAGAAGAGAAAGAAGGCTCGGCAAATTGAGCAATCTGCATCATAACATGTTTGTTACTCCAGAAATTCTGGTCTATGAATGGAGAGGTGGGCGTGCCAGACTTCCCCAGAAACCACTGTTCTCCAATCTCCAGTGATCTGACTTCAGTTTAACCCTGTTGAGCCAACGGTGAAGACTCCCCCGTAAGTTAATCCTACGTAATCAGATGCCAAAACGTTCCATTAGTCCAGAAATATTTTGATTTGTCCAACAGGCGGGGCCGGCGGAGCCCTGGGTCTTTACAAGTGGCCGGAATCAACAATGTTGTGTCTGGTTGCGAGTATCTGAGTTTATAAGTTTGCAGCCAAGAAGAACATTTATCATCGTCCAGCCGAAACCGGGCTGCAACCTGCCGAAAAGAAAGACTGTAGCAGCAGCCCGGGTCTCGCCACCCGGCTTGGGCACAGAGGTACCCGCTATAATCCTTGCCAAGGGCCAGCAAGAAGGGGCAGGTATCGCGGGCAGTTTCGGAATCCCGAGTCTCGGCGCGAATCACAATCACACCAGGCACTCCTTTTCCTCATCCGTGGACCCTTTCTCGGCCCGAAGTTCTGCTGACTGCAGCAATCACAAGCCATTGTTTCAATGCCCGGAAACAAAAAATGCCTCCATTGAAATACGATTAAATATTGAATCAGGTACAAATAAAACTGACGGATAAAATCCAGTAACAATGTCTGCACCATCCGCTCCTCTAAGCTTGATACATGAATATAGGGATCGCCCGTTTATACCGCGCGTGGAGCGACCGACTTGGCGCGGAGACGCTCGCCGTACCGATAGAAGAGCAGGGGCCCCGGAACAAACGCGACGGCCAGCAGCCCTAACAACGTATTCCCCCAGCTATAATTTAGGGTTCGGTACATGGTAGGGCCTGCAAGAGGTAAGAATATACTTGAGATATAATAGAGAAGGTTATTAGCGCCTAGAGCAGAGGCCGCTGCTTGGGACCTAAACATATCGACCAGGTAGAGCTGCGAGGGTATCTGAATAATCATGTATCAGTATTAATCAACCTTATGGTAGTAGGCGAGGCCATATAATAATAAAAAAGGATCTAAATCCCATGAAGACTGTGCCGATGATAGGCATGACCTAATGAACCTGGTAGTACACTGTCCAGCTATATAGGATCAAGCTAAGCCTGATAAAGGGACTGAACTAAATCATTAGAAGTAGTTAATATTCAGGTCAGGGCTGTTATACTGTATTAGCTTTTATCTGCGCTGCCTGTATACGGCCATTTAGAGTATTAAAGAGGAGCATGCTAGTAACCAAGGCAACCTCCAGGCCTAGGTAAACCAGCCCGGATATAGATACTGTGAATCCGTATTAGCCTTTAAACACGCCGGGAAAGATTATAAAGAGAAGGTACATCACTCTAAACACCAATGCCACGTAGAGGGATATGACGAAGAGGATAGGTAACCGGAACAGGATTGTTGGGCGGATCAGGACCCGAAGAAGGACCTGGACTGGCAAGAGTAAATCATTACTCACAAGTCTGGAGCGTAAATCCAAGCGGCCAGTAGCCGCACGGAGACGGGCAGCCTTGTACTCGAGAATAATCTTTGGATATGTTTCGCGTAGGATGAGTAGCGCTGTCACTCTAATGACTCCCCCCAGGATTGCCAGCAACCAGAACGTCCAACGCCAGCCTGGTCCTGCTGCGACAAAGCCCCTGATGACTGGTCCGAGAACCTGTATGAACGGTGGTTCATTAACAAATTCCTGTGGGAGATTGAAGATTGACATACTGGTCCGGCCAGAGGCCCCATACTGAATAGAGCCATTGCTACAGCTCGTGTCTTGATGATTGTAATGTCGGCAATGGTCCTACTACCAAGAGCTATTGGAGTACCACTAGCACAGCCAGAAAGAAAGCGGAAGATGAGGAATTAGGCAAGGTTCTGGCTCAGTGTATTACTAATGACGAAGGCGACAAAGATGAGACTGGCAGCATGATAAACAGGTGTCCGCCTGTAGATTTTGCTGAGAGGTGACATGAACATAGGGCTAATAGCAATCCCTAATATATAGAGTATGACAGCGAGGGTACTGGTAATACTGGAAGTGATGTTCAAGTCGGCCTTGATTACGCTAATGCCAGGAGCACACATTATGGGTGCCATATTCCTGTAGAAATAAGATAATGCTTGACAAATCGGTAGGGTATATATGTGACAAGGGCCAGGATAGAGACGATGACTACGTGTACCCACCTCTTGGACTTTGGCCAGTTGTGAGGATTGGTGCGGTTATCTTCGCCGTCCCAGTCGACAATTCCGTCTTCTAGGCTGCTTTTCTTCGGTTGTTCTGGAGTCATATTGAAACTGTATACAAGAACTGGATGAGTAGTGAATACCTGGTGGGTTACGAGGCCCTGTCAATGCATTTAATATGTGAGATCCATCGGATATACGACAATCGGAAATTAGCCATCTTCATACAAATGCATGATATCGTCCGTGGTAGGTCGGAGGGTCGGAGGGTCGGAGGAGGGTCGGAGGAGGGTCGGAGGAGGGTCGGAGGAATCGCGGGGCTGATTAGGGCTACTTGGCGGGGTGAGATAACCCTTCCTGTATCTCTCTTTCTCTTTCCTTTATTCCCTAAGAATACATATCCATCATGGATCAACTCGAAACAGGACGGCATGTTGATACCAGTCGGCGCAGAGAAAAACCCCAGTTGTCCTGCAATCAATGCAGGCGTCGGAAGTCAGTTTAACCCTTGATATTAGAAGGGACGCTAACGATATTCAGATCACGATGCGACCGCCAGAGGCCATGCTCTTTATGTTCTGCCCGCGGCCAGACATGTACATACCCTGAGAGCGGCACAGCTGTTGCCAGCCCAGGGCCATCAAGGACACCCAGAGCGCAAACAAACATGCACGACCGTCTAGTTCATCTAGAGCGTCTTGTTATGTCTGTTATGCCCGATTCGGCTGCAACCAATACCGACTCTGGTGTGCAGCGATTGGTGCCAACCACGACGGGCAAAATGACGGGCGATACCCTGATAGATGAGTAGTCTGAATGTGGAAGTATGCGAATCAGTGCTTCGGAGCTCCAGTATGTCGGAGGCGACCACTGGGTTGCCATCTTGGATGGTATAGCCGATCTGAAAGAGCATGTCGAACGGGAGGAATAATTACGGCTGGCCGAGAGTCCAGGTGAGACCCAAGACAGTAGTCAAGTCTCAGGTCTACTGAGCCGGGATGGCGCATTCCTGTTGTATGGGCAACTGTTCTCATGAGCGATGTCCTGATATCCAACCAGATGGGAATGCCACGCATGATATCGGATTGGAAGTGTGATACGGCCGAGCCGCGGAATTTAAATGATGCTGATTTTAATAAAGACACTAAGGAGCTGCCACCTTCACGGCCGGAGACTGAACTCATAACAGCCCTGGGAATCATCGCTCGCAGATGAATCCTTAAATCCCTCGGTATCATCGCCGATCTTATAAACAGGTTGAGGGTCTGCTCTTATAACAAGGTCATGCATGTTGATTGTACCCTGCGTGATATTATTAATAGTATCCCAGTACCCCTAAAGTAGAAGCCGGTAACTGCGAGTATAACAGATTCGCTATAGGTTATTATAGCTCATTTATTTATCAGATATATGTTACATAAGGGCCAGACAATGCTCCATCAGCGCTTCCTCTCTGACGAGGACGACCGCTTCAGCTACTCACGGCAAACATGCATCGATGCATCGATCGGTACTATTGATCTTCAGAATGTGCTTGATAAAGAAACTTGCGCTGGAGGATAACTACACGAAATACACTGGCGAGTTACTTCTAGCATGAATTACCAGTTTCTTATAGTAGTAATGATCCTGTGCTTCTTGCTCTATAATAGATGAAGCATGGAGAGGGAAGATGAAATCTAACATGCACTCTAACGTGCGAGGGCTGTCTAGACACGCAGGTAATCTACTTTGAAAGAAGCAGCGCGAGCTGCAGATACTATCAGTATTATGCTTTCTAAGACTGAGGCTGGTGTAAGAGGCGGTCCTGACTATAGCAAAGATATGGATAATAACCTGGCCATGCCGGGTTCAAACTGTGGCTTTCGCCTGAAGCCAGATACTACCATACCAGGTAACATAATTTTTGATGACCGTGAGTCCTTCCACATCCCGTTCGCTGATTCCTCGGGCTGACTACTAGTGACAGCCTCCTTTATCATGACAGAAACACTGGAAGCCTTTATTCCTTCCGTTCTACAAGATCGGGGTACGGGCTACGATATCAACAGCACCATCTCTCCCAATGAATGGATGTTTATGGACTGGGATATCCATGGAGAGGCACACCCTGGATAATGATATACATTACCGAACCCGATCATTTGGTAGTACATACTATACGAGCAACAATGCATACATAATACCCATTTCTGTCTATTAAGGCCTACCAACTAGGAGACAGCCAATCGAGAATAGTAGAGAACTAGTATACGCATAGTGAAGGTGCGACTTCTGTATCCTACTACCAAGAAAACTTCTCGTTCCGACGCTGAAACCCACTCTGGTGGATGATGAATCGCGGATTGTTTTCTCAAGACTCAAGTTACTGTATTTAGTGTAAGAGCTTTACCGTATAGCCTTGGCAGTTTCTCGATTCAGGCTGGATGAAATGCAGGTTCTCGGGTAGTTATGCATCTCTATATGCTGATAATGCATGCACAATAACATAATAGGTATACCACCGGAAAATCGGCAGCGTAGTCCGACTTGTGTTTTGATTCCTTCACCGCTCACTTTCCCTCCTCCCCTCATCACAGACAATCGTCCGTATTTGAATATTCTCTCTCCCAACTCCAGCTCCCTCCACGATGTGGGAACCAGTGGCTGTCCCCTTTCAGAACTCCGCGCCTCTGCCTACTCTCCCCACGACGGATGAAATCCGCGCCTGCACTAATGTCCTGTGGGAGACCATGGCCTCCAAGGTCGTGGCGCTGAATGACGATATTGTTATTAAATATGGAGGTTGTATAAACACCAGGGAAGGCCAGGCTTTGGTTTACCTTGAACGACATGTTCCAGAAGTCCCGGCCCCGCGACTGTACGCGATGTACTATGATTCCGAGGAACTCTTCTTAATCATGCAACGTGCTCCCGGGGTGCAGCTGGATTCCATCTGGCCCTCATTAGCGGAGTCGGAGAAGGACGACATAATTGCCAAACTCCAACTCACATTCGATGCATTGCTAAAGGCCGAGTGTCCATGGCCTGACTTTTTTGGAGGCCTGGACGGGGGCGGCGTACCCCACTACCTATTCTATAGCCAACATGGCGACAAGAGATTTTTAGGGCCGTTCACCAGCGAGCCTGCCTTCGTTGCGGGCCTTGTTGGTAACTACAGAGCGCTGGTTAACCGTAATAAACACCCAGACTACAAGGCCCGCTTTTACGAAAAATATCTGGCCACCGTTCTCCAAGGCCACCGGTCTACGTTGACACATGGGGATGTTCAGCAGAAGAACATTATGGTCGCGGAGAATACAAGCCATCTAAACGATCAAGGTGGGCGATCCTTTGACATCATGCTGATTGATTGGGAGAGTTCTGGTTGGTTACCTGACTTCTGGGAATTCTTCTGTGCATCCTACCCCCTTACTTTCCAGTGGGACGAAGACTGGTCCTTGCGAGTCCAGGAGTTTATCCAAGTATGGCCTGCCGAGATGGCCATAATGCAGCTGATTGACAAGGATCTGGGCTGGTGAATTGCACTGCTATGTTTAGAATAAAGTCATTATATTTTCTCAACAGTTAATAAAAAATACAAAATACAAAATAAACCAAAACAACAGACCAGTCATCCTAACTATAAATCTACTTAGAAAGCTTTCCCGTATAGTCACTGTAACATTCACAAGCTGATACATTAAGTTAAGCTATATAGAATCCCTTCACGTCGCAACCTCGGAATTGCAAGCTGATGTGTCCATTCGTTGCACTTCGTAATTGGCCGTCGTTGTTCGCCTGCGCCGTAAAGCTCCCCATTCTGCTTTGTCCAAGTAAGCTTGTTCCGCTTCGCCGGATCCCTGCTCCAAAAGTCAATCCCCTGCTGTTTGGTCGGTGTAGGCAAGGCTTCCAAGATACCCCCTATTCTCGGATAATCGGCTCTGCGGATCCGTCCAATTACCGTCGTTCTGGTATAGTGTTTGGACAGTACAGGCACATAGTCCTCTTTCACAGCAAAGTACATGCCATTTTTCGCGATGATGTCGCCGGTGACGTGAAATAGCATACCTTCGCCAGTCCGTGGGTGTGTTTTAACGAAGATACCCGTATGGTATCGCTTGTCAGGGTCTAAAGGATCTGTGGCTACCGTGTCGAACTCTGGTGTGGAGACTTCGTACCATTCGCCCTCTCTTTGGCCATGGGCAGGAGGTATTATTCCAGGTGACGCCCTAGGTGCTGCTCTGGGTGCTGGGGCCGTACCGCCCTGCATGGGGGCACCCAAAGTCCTTCCACGGGAGCTGAGAGGAGGCGCTCCTCTTGGAGCCACTGCGGGTGCTGCTCTATATGCTCCTCTGTATGCCGTGGAGGGTGCTACAGCTGGTGCGGCGACTGGTCCTGTTCTGGACGCCCCTCTGTACCTACCCCGGGCACTACCGCGGGTGCTACCGCTGGTAGTGTTCGATGGGCTGTTGGTCTGGGTGCTGGAAGGGGGCTGCGCTGCGTGTTGCGGGATCCTTTCTTGCTGAACATGTTGGGTATTTGGACAAGGACGTGAGAGAAGTTTGGTTTTAAATGAAACGCACCAATATGTTAAACTATCAAGACACTCGGTGTTGAAGATACGGCTGTTTTGGTCAAAACAAAGACAATGAACGGTTATATCCTTCCACGATTGAACTCATATCATCTTCCTTTTATAATTTGAAATCAACGGACCAAACTATGAATGGAAGTATGTACTTCGAGCCGTGACCTGTCAACATAAGACAGTGCAGGTATCATCTCGCGCGCGCTAACTGAGCGGCTCGCACGGTGAAACAGAACAATTGGATATCATTTCCCGAGAGTCTTTAAGAAGATACTGACAATAAGCGCCGTACCTTTGTCAATATATATATAGTGCAATGTAATTATAGTATAGCAATAGACGATAGCTGAAATATGCGAGTAATTGGATGGCAGCCTCGCAGAAAATCCACCTGTTAACATCCCATGAGTCATGTGCTTTTTTCGGGGTCTCGAGAGCCAATCCTTTGGGAATGTTTAGCGCTGGTGGTTGTTCTGCTTGGATGATCTGTTACGCGCCGTTAAGTATAGTAATCGTGCAGTCGGGAACCTGGTTACCCAGGCAAATTTCTCCACAGGAAATCTTTTCTAAACATGGAAAACAGGACTCATAGTGTTGAACCAAGTATCCTAAGCGCCCTCTCATCATGCGAAAAGATGCCTCGAGACCGCACGTCCAACCCGAGTGCAGTCGACAGAATCGCTCATGCATTGAATCTCTCTTTGGACTTAGAAGCGCCGGGCCGGAAACTAGGGTTTCATAGAGAACACCGGATCCAGCTCACGGTATTAATACTATAATATCACATTGAAAAGCATTCCTGACTACTGAAGTTTATCTTTTGCCATGAACGTCAGTATTTCAAGATAAGGGCTACGAGGTATAGTATCGTCCACCAGAAAAGTAGTTGTAATGAGCCCTTTCCGAGAAAGGGTTGACCTATTTTGGCGCAGCGGCAAACGTTGAACGAATACGGTAGGCATGCCCCTTGGTATTGCATTTATTTAGAACATGTCAGACTTTGCCTGGCGAGTTGGAAGTGATTGGAGGAGAACGACTCTGTACTACATGTTAAGCGCTGTATACATGGGGCATGGACACACACTCTAGACACCTGCTATAACTACTATTATGCGCCGCTATGTACAGGCGCTGGGTAAGCGCACCTGGAGCATGCTACGGCCGCCTGTCAGATATTATATTTCCTATATCCTAAGATAATCATTATAGGTCTATGTGGATATGAATTATGATATACTTTGTGATAACCCAGACGGATGCCGTTGCTCAAGGCAAATATCGCAAATTCAGCAAGGGTCATACCATACCTTCTAAGCCAGCCTCCACGCCTCAGCCAGTGTGACGCGTTCTGTGCTGCAGTCCAGGCCTACATGTCCCACCGGACATGGGCCGTCCAAATGATAACGCGGCCAGCGATATCCCATGCAGCCGGCAGAAAAACCGAGAAAACGCTTCAGCTATTGCAGCCGCAGTAGATTGATTGTCCAAGAACCTGGGAAGAGGCTGAGCCTTTGTGACTTCATACAAGAAGCGTGGGCGAATGCAGTGGAAATATCGCATCTAGTGCTCATTATCCTGGAGGCAGATTGATTAAATATATAGGGACCAGCTTTAGCGCTAACCATAGTCACCTGTCGTACGCGGTCACTCAGGTTTTCACATAAGGTTTCTCGCTTCAATCATGATCTTGACATCCCATATCCTATTGCCTGCTTCGCCTGTCTGGCCGCGGGGGCAACAGTAGCCCTAGTCCCCGTGCAGAAGTTGGCCACCACACACGATATCACAAGCCACTTCAAACAGACGAAAGCCAAGCTCATATTCACCGACAAGGACCTGCCGTCGCGGACAGGGGAGGTTTCAGCATTGCTCGGGGGGCTGCCTCTTATCTTGCTGGGCAAGGGTTCCCTCAAGAGGCCATGCTTGGGTGAAATCCTCGCGCGACGGCCTTTGTGTGCCGAACAGACCTTTGAACTAACCACTGCACAACAGGCAGATCGGCACTGTGTATTTATTAACCGTACCAGTAGCACCAGTGGCACCAGTGGCTTAACGGGGAATATGAAATGCGTGCTGGTCATCTACTTCAAAAGAAGAAGCACGAGCTGCAGATAGTATTAATATTATACTTTCCAGGATTAAAATTAACAGTCTTATTATACCAGGAAGGATTGAAATATAGGTTATAATAGCAACAATGCTCTCTTCGCCAATAAATAGATATTCATGGACTGGAACCGCGTCGGAGAGACGTAGACTCGATAAGCCTACACTATGCAGATTCCGATCATCTGTGGTGTGTTATAGAAGCAATGATGTATAATTAGTACACCTGCAGCGTACCGTGTCTACGGAGGGTTACTAGAATGGGATGTTTGACTGATAGAGGTAGAGTAACCCTATCGATTGTATGTCATAGAGGTATAATTAGCAAATCACGGTATAGTCCTAGTAATCTACCACAGTAAGTCCTACTATAGCTGACCACCGCCTGTGGGGTAGGGTTTATCCGAACTCCCACCACCAGTTCCCAAGTTACATCCGAGAGCCAAGGCCCATTCCAGTCTCCATCTGCTCCTTTTTAGAATCACGGAACATATTGAATGTCATTTTAATATCTCGGACGAACTCTCCTGGGTTGAACAATGCGAGCCAGGCATAAATTCCCAAGGGACCACCCTGATAGCGCTTGACGCGGGTGCCGCCGGTTTCATTGTCAACGAGATCAAGGTTCTGCTGATTGCTAGTACATCTGCCGTTCAATGTTGTATATGGCTTGATGGAATAGGCATAGTAGAATAGAAATGCAAATGGGACTACCTGCAGACAGATAATCAGGTTAGGTAAGCCAATAATGGTGTCTGCATCGCTGAGGGTAGCAGAAGGCTTAAGGGTCCCAGTAGAGTCAAGAACCATAAATATAATCTGTTATATGTCAGGGTTTTGTCGAGCTTTAGATTGAAAAGGGGTCAAGTTTTCTGACCTGCTCTAAGAACTCAAGACCAACAATCATCTTGAATGCCAAAAGTTTCATCATGGGCTTGTGTTCTTTCATATGAGATTTAAGGTAGCCGTGAAACCTGAGGATACTTGTCATTGCCATAGCAAGTGATATAATCCCAATGATTGTGATCTGTCTAAAGGGTTAGATACATGGTCAAAAGCTTGACTACGCTTAATATACTCACCCATAAGTGAGCAAAATAAGCTTTTTTCCCTTGAAGGCAGTAGATTCCCTGTGCTTGCGTAATGCTTTGCGCTATAGCAAGGATAAATGTAACAATGGGATACTGCAGAACGAAAAGCCATGTAGACTGCAAGTATACAAAGTCAGCCGAGTCTCTGGTTATGGTATCAATTTCAGATAACCCACCTTCAACCATGATAGCCCATCCATTGTTTTGGCGGTACTCAATATCTTTGGAATTCTCAAAGATGCAAAGAACTCAGCTCTATGTTGGTCATTTGGAACAACGAAATCGCAGAGCAACATGAGAAACCAATAGAGGGCAACCCCTTGGAAAACCTTTGTCCATCCAACCAGATACACGTATGCGTTGGGGAAGCATATTGAGAGGAATGAATAAATTGTATATAAAGGGAACAATGTAGCAATTCTCATAATCCTTGAATTAAGTGCCGTCAATATCTCCAATGACTCTGTCACTTGACGATAAGGGTTATTGAACTTACTTAACCTGTTGATTTGCATTACTTAGGTGCATTGCATGCCGAGCCATAACCATGAAGATCACCAAACAAGTGACACCTGTGCAAGCACCAGAGAGTATCATATTAAGGTGGTGAAAGGTTAAGTCACCAACAAAAGTTTGGGATGCATCTAGTTGGGACAAATTAGTTTATGAGTTCGAAAGACCACTGAATTGCGCACCAGGTGCCAGATGTGGCGGCATCGGGCAAGTTGTAATAGCCTTCCCGCCATCGCGACGGTGAAAGAACTCGGCCGTCCCCATTCTGACTTTGATACTATAGACAAAGGTGTTTTCGGTAAGAATTCAGCGAAAATAAAGCCTCAATAGAAGGATGAATTAGTCCTGAATAAGAACCATTGAAAGGTGAGTCGGTTGTATAATGATTTGAAGACAACAGAGAGATAGACCTATAATTTATATACCCATGGAAAACTGCAGACTGAAATTGCGTAGCCACCATTGAGTCTAAGCCTCGCTGTTAATTTTAAATATGATGTACTTGAGAAACTCCTAAAAGAAGGTCAAATGCAGCTGGACGCCATCAGCCCTAGATAAGGAAGATCCGGGGGAAGATTCTGAAATCCACCGATTCTATTGAATGATACACGCTGCCCTTCAGTGGGGGCGATTGAAGGAAGACAATGCGGCCGCAGCTCGCTCTTTCTGATTCGTCCAACATTACAATTACCTAAAAAGGACTAGTGGTAGCGGGAGCACAGCCCCGTTAGCGAATCATAGTATACGAACTTCGTGAACTCTTTTCCTGATACATTCGACCTTTATTAATTATGATCCACCAGATAGCATCTGGTATACTCTTCTCAGCAAGCAGATGCAGATCAGCGGGAGATTTCAGGTAGACAATGCGGCCGGAACTCGCTCTTTCTGATTCGTCAAGCATTACAATTACTTAAAAAGGACTAGTACTAGTTAGCAGGAGGACTTTCGCTCGCTGTATTTAACCAATCACATCCCTAAAGCTTTCAGCCCTTAGTAGTTGTCAGTTTCAAGCAGGTTCCCCAACAGAGAGGTTAACATCCCTAGTTTATTAAAGAATAGCTCCAAAATTACTAGTCCATTGGCGGGATACACCAAGTCTGGCACTCTCGAGGCTGACTAGATAACCATCATCCGTTAACGATACACGGGCGTGAGATCTGCAATTTAGGAATATATACTCAAAGACATTATCGTTATGATAGAATATATTGTATATGGCGCACACACACATAAGTCATGGAGCGTGCTCCAACTCCTCCTTCATAGGAGCCTTTACCTCCCTGTCGACTGCAATAATAGCAGCCAGATCCCGCTGCACCTCCATCCCTGCTCCTGGACCGTCGAAGATGACAGCAATCTCTTCAAGGGTGTGGCCCTTTGTCTCGGGAAACACAAAGTATACAATGCCAATGAAGCAAACAAGAAGCCCAAGGTATATAAAATAGAATTTCCACTCTATTGCACCGAGAGCGATAGGGTTCACGAACTGGTTGAAGAAACCCGCCGCAAATTGCGCTGTTAGGCTCAACGACAGGCCCTTCGTGCGAAGATAGAACGGCATAATCTCGACGGGGTATGCAATCGATAGGGGGGTGTAGGCGATGTCGTAAGCGCCGTAGAAGAGGTAGAGGAATGCCACCACGGCACTACCGGCAGCCTTGATGGCCGATTCGGCAAAAACAGCGGATAATGCAGTGACCAGGGCGAAGAAGAGGAGCATGAGCACAGTTGACAGCATCCAAAGAGGGCGGCGCCCGTACCTCTCGGCTGCAACGGCGCCCCCTGCTGCGCAACCTGCATTCCAAACCTGGAGACCTAGGTTGATGGCTGATTGCTGGCTGGGATTGGTGATACCCACCGATCGAAGGATCGGCGCGAGGTAGTAGGAGATGACGCCTATGGAAAGTAATCAGCGAAACGAACAAGAAGCTGTAGGGGCGCGGTGCTTACCATTACCTGCCCACTGGATCATAAACCCGACCAGAATGCAAATGGCAAGACGATGTCGAGTACCCTTGGTTGCCACGAATGCAGACCAACCACTCTTATAGGCAGCCGAGGTATCCAGATCGATGGCTCCGCATATCTCACTGAACTCAAACTGAACCAATGGATCTGAGGTGTCATCATTCCCGTGGTAGCGCGCGAGAATTTGCAAGGCTTCGTCTCGTCTGCCCTTCGACACGAGCCACCTGGGACTTTCTGGGACAATCAGCAGCCCTAGCAATTGAATGGCCGGGAAGACACATTGTACGAGGCAAGGAACCCGCCAGGACCATGTATTCCCCTCGATATAAAGAGTTCCCAAGCACACCGCAGCTGCCAGGATAGCACCCCAGTACCAGGTAGCCTGGAAAATGGCCGTCACGACACCACGGTGTCGTGGGTGAGCAATCTCGGTCGTCAGCGGAGGGGCGGCCGTCTGCGCAAACCCTAGCCCGACACCCATTGCGATCCTTGTGCCAAAGAAGGCCCAACGGCCAGTGGTTGCCGCCTGGATAACGCTGGCGATAATCATGATTGCTGATCCAAGTCCGACGGACATCTTACGGCCAAAGTGATCGGCGAAGTAGGAAGCTGGTATAAATGTGACAGTGCCGCCCAAGGAGATACCTGAAATGATGAGGCCCTCCATATTGGAGCTGATATCCTCGCCAACATTTTTCGCGACTAAAAGGCGATCGGATCAGCGTTGTATAGGCCAGAGGGATAAAGGAGGTATTAAACAAAAACAGATACTCACACATAGGAAGAGTCAGGAGCCCATTCATCAAAGCACCATCGTATCCATTGGCCGCAGCGGATGCGAACATGAGCATGACACCAAAATTCAGACGCCGTAGGCCCTTGTCCTTGAACCAGCTGGCATTGGTATTATTTGGCAAAGCCCGGTACACATCCGTGCCGGATGAAGACACAACTCCACCACCAGCAACCATGATGGCAGTAGTAGAAGAGCTTCTGGAGGAGCTGCTATGCTTCAAGTCAATGGATTGGGCGACTGAATAGGTTTATTTCACAATGTTTCGCGAGACCTTCAGATCCTGGAGAAGAGCAGAGATAGAGTCCCGGCCAGGGAATCATCCAATCTTATAGACATTTTGGATCCGAAGAGCCGGAGACTGTTCTGCGGTTGTCGTTGCCGCCTTCTGTTCCCCAGATCGATTTGTCCTTGGTGTGGAGAGTCTGGGAGAAGACATTCTGTCTCGCAAGTGCAACGCGCTAAACCTGCTTTAATTAAGCACACGCCCCAGGTTAATTTTTGCCGTATGGGGACCAATGAGAGACCACAGAACGGCGAGATTTCCGGTGAGATTCCTGGCAGGATTATCGGGGAATTTCCCGGCGAGATTATCGGGACGGCGAAGGTGGTGGGTCAACACAGGTACAGCTGTACATGGTCGCAGGCAAGGTGTTCATTCCTGAGGAGCTGCTCTAGAACATAAATATGGCATCTACCACACCCCAGCGAGGATTTTTCTGCTTTTTCCAAGCGCAGTATTTACCATCCAAAATATGTCACTCAGTATGGCCACCCCCGGCGAGCCCCTGTCATCGCCTGTCAACGCGGCCTGGTGGAAAGAGGCCTCGGTGTATCAGATCTACCCAGCTTCGTTCAAAGACTCCAATGGCGATGGAATTGGAGATATTCCGGGCATTATTTCTGAACTTGACTATCTGAAAGCTCTCGGGGTGGATCTTGTTTGGCTCTCTCCTATACTCCAGTCTCCGCAGGTGGACATGGGTTACGATGTCTCTGACTATTATCAAATTCACCCCCCATATGGCACAATCAAAGATGTGGACGACCTTATCAAGGGATTACATGAACGGGGAATGAGATATGTCATGGATCTCGTTGTAAACCATACTTCGGATCAGGTGAGTGTCAAAGTGCCAGTCGTACATGGCATCTCGCTAACTATTGAACCAGCACAAATGGTTTAAACAATCTAGATGCTCTCGGGACAATGAGTTCAGAGACTGGTACATATGGAAGAAGCCTAAGTACGACGCAAATGGGGTGCGCCAGCCGCCGAATAACTGGAGAGCCTACTTTGGAGGTAGAGTCCTGTCTCAAACATCCACCCTTTGCTCATTGTATAACTAACGTATGGGAAAGGATCTGCGTGGCAGTACGATGAGAAAACCGACGAATATTATCTTCACCTGTTCGCGCCTGAGCAGCCCGACCTCAACTGGGAAAATCCCAAAGTTCGCTCCGCCGTACACAGTATCATGAGGTTTTGGTTAGACAGAGGCGTCAGCGGTTTCCGCATGGACGTGATCAATATGGTCAGCAAGGATCAGAGCTTCCCAGACGTGCCCGTTACCGATGCAAACTCCCAATGGCATCACGGGTCGATGTACTACTGCTGTGGGCCACGTCTCCACGAATACTTGCAAGAGCTGGGAATGATCCTGCAGGAATATGATGCCTTTTCCGTCGGTGAGATGCCCAACGTGTATGATCCAGCAGAAATCGGCAAGGCTGTTGGATTCGACCGTGGCGAATTAGCCATGGCGTTTCAGTTCGAAATCATGGACATTGACCACGGCCCTGAAGGCAAATTCTCTCCCCACAAGTACAGAATGTCGGACCTGAAGCATATTGTCTCCAAATGGCAAGACTTTATGTACCAGAATGGGGGCTGGAACGCACTATACCTGGAAAACCATGACCAGGGCAGGACGATATCGCGATTCACCTCGGCGGGCCCAGAACACCGCGCCACCGCCGGCAAGATGCTGGCCACCTTCCTGGGTCTCCAAACGGGTACTCCTTTTGTATACCAGGGTCAGGAGATCGGTCAGGTGAATGTCCCAGAAACCTGGGGCATTGGCAAATTTAAGGACATTGAGACTTTGAATCATTGGGACGAGGTGATCGCGGCGCATCCCAATAACACCACACTCCACAATGTGACATTGCAGGAATTCCGAGTAAAGTCCCGCGATAATGGACGTACTCCAATGCAATGGACCAATGGTAAATTCGCAGGGTTCACGACTGCGCCCAACGGTCCGTGGATTGACGTTCATGATGACTATGGAGACTGGAATGCCGCTTCGCAGGTGGGAAACCCAGACAGTGTCTTCCAGTACTGGACAAAGGTCCTTGGCTTGCGAAAAACACATAAGCACCTCTTTGTATATGGCTCGTACAGACTGGTTGATGAGATGAATGATGATCTATTCACTTATCTGCGAGTGTACGAAGGCCAGTCAGCTTTGGTGTTGTCCAACTTTACTGGCAAAGAGGTAAACTGGGTTGTTCCAGCAGACGCCATTTCAATTCTGGAGAATGGGGTTGTACTGCTGCAAAACTACTCGTGTCGCCGCCCAGTGCTACCCGATGGCACAGTGGCTGTAAAGCCATTTGAGTCCTTCGTGGTGTTTCTGGATGGTCCGAGTGGCCGTGCCGGAGCTGGCGGGTATGGTGGAAAACTTTGAAATAGTTTAGCAATATGAAATATCACGGTGCCCATTTAAAATGTTTGTCTGCCACAGTTCACTGGGAATCCAATTCTTCTTCATCAAGCGGTTCGACGGCTGGAGAGTCACCATGTTCAGGCGGAGACAGCGCAGTAATTTGGCGATATGGAATTCCTAAGTCGTCCAATTTCCTCTGTAGCACCTCCAGGCCATATGGGTTGTGGCCCAAAGATGACAAAAGATAGCATAGATGGTGCAGGGTGTCGTATATTCCACCTGAATTATGGTGCAACAGAGCGGGAACACAATGAATCACATCCAGCAGGGTACTTGTGATTTCAAACGGTTTTATTGCCTAGGTCGAGTAAGCTTAGCGTATATCGTTGCGATAAGATGCTTACCATGCCAGGTCCATGTGCCACAAATGTGTCCTGGGGTATATTCGAAATGAGGACTATCGCGTCGCGTGCGACATGTACCGGGTAGGTCAATCTCATACTGTCATCGGCGGAAGCGCTCGACAGGAAGATATTCTTCAAGGAGAGCTGCCAGAGTAGCACTCGGAGCCACTGCTGGGTAATGGCAATATCGGTTCTCTGTAAGGCATGATATGCCGTGGGCCACTGGAGTCGCTGGCGCAGTTGATTCGAATCCAGCCTGGACGCAGGATTGACACGGTTGGCCGCCGCTGCACCGCGATTTGCGAATATAACACCCATCACAGGCACGTTGCCTCACCATGGGGGATCTGATCGGGCAAAACTTACCTCGCGAAGAGGACTTGTCTGAGTTGGCTGGAGAGACGAGTGGGTGTTGAATGCTGCGGCCGCTCACCGGTAGCGGCCGTCACATGACACACAATCACATATTCTCCAGGCAGAGAACCAGTGATTTACTCTATTGGAATACAGACTGATCTTCGACTAACCGCGTATCATGTCTCTATAATCCCTTCAGAACCGCTATATTAGTATTGTGGTACACGGTATTAATTTAGTGATATTAGTCAGAAATTTAAATAAGAAGGATATACATATATACATACATATAATAAAAAGAAATATATACAACATAACAAGTGTATTATATACTAGTTCTTTCCTATATAGAATTAATTTTTATTAGACTATGGTTAGGGTTTAACTCTACATAGTGGTATACTGCGCGGATATGGCTACTCAGCACAATATTAGTCTTTAAACCTTATATGATCCAAATCCTGCGTTGCAGGGGGACTGTAGTGGCCTTTGGCCGGGGTACGCATATTGTGTGAAGGTCGCTCCTCAATAGTCGTGGTCTCATCTTAAACGGGTATGCTTTCTGTTCTAGACGACCGCGCACTTAGCTCTCATGCCATGTTTAGCTTTATGGTTTCCGATAGTTATCGTTATATTGCCCTACCCTTTGCTTACTTCTTCGTTCTCAGCAACGTAATTAAGACAACACCCCAGTCAAAGTTACAACCAGCTGAATTGTTAAAGGTCAGACAAGGCTCCCGGATAATAATAACATCAGCCTCATTGAAACGCCCCTCCGGTTTTGGAGCTCTCAGAGTGATGCATTTTGGGCTGACTAAGTACTGGCCAACCCCACGCTGGGTTTCGACTCACCATGACAGACATAATGGGTGCTCTTCCTTAAGAGCTCAAATGCGCGATATATAATTCTTTGAACTATTCTATTTCAGTAATATTATAATCTCGAATTCAAGATCTCTATTATATAGTAGTAGGCTGTAAAATATATGATTAATAAAGCTAGATAGATACAAGTAAGCTTATAAACTAGTAAGAATAAGAATCTTCTATATCTTCTCCCCTACTACTAATATTAGTACTAGGTGTAGTACCAATTTGGAGCAGCAAAGAATAGACCGGTTCACTTCGTTGCAACGTGAATCTAGCTAGCAGACTGCAGGAATTTCTCCTTCAGCCTCTCAACTGCCAACCCGCCCAAGAACTCCATCGTGTGGCCCCCGTTAGTCAATTCCAACACTGTAATATCAACTGCCAACGCGTGTTTCCACCAGTTTCGAGTCTCGATGGCGACGAGCGAGTCCGCGCCTATGGACATTAGTGTCTGCGAAGTATCAATCGTCACGTCCTCCTTCATGAGAAACGAGAAAACCCGCTTGGCGATCTCCTGCGCGAGAAACGTCACTGTCGCTGGATTATTGAGCTTCTCTGGCTCGCTGGGCAACGAGGCGAAAAAGCTGCGGAGATTTTCACTACCACTCGCAGCGCCCTCCGCGGTGAAGTCCTGGTTGTTGCGGAATATGGAGAGACGTGGGTCGCGGCGCCAGGACATGGTGTTCTGGGGATCGGACAGGGGCCGCGTGAGTTCGTTGTAGAGGATGATTTGGGCGGAGTCCTGGTATGCCGTCGTGGGCGTTGGCGGCGGAGGCGACGTGTACTTATCTGCTGAGCGTTCAAGGGTAAGGTGCAGACCGTACAGGAAGTCCGCTTCGCTCATGAACCGGCTGAGTGTTCGCTCGAGGCGCTCGGCCACGTCCTTAGTCGAGGCAACGTAGCCCACGTCGCCGACGGCAGCAATGTCCAGCACGGCAGCGGGGAGCCCAAGGCCATGACGGAAGTGTGTAAAGGAGTCTAGGAAAGAATTGGCCGCGGCGTAGTTGGATTGTCCGTATGCGCCCAGAGTTCCGCTGGTTGTGCCGAACATGAGAAAGAAGTCCATATCGTTGGGGAGTACATGATGCAGGTTCAGCGTGCCTTGCACCTTGGGGTTGGCCACTTTCGTCCAGCTGGCATGGTCCAGGTTGACGAAGCCGGTATCTCGTAGCACCATTGCCAGCTGTAGAACGCCCCGGAGTTGACGGCCTGCAGTCTGCAGAGCGTGGACCACTCCACGCACGCAGCCAACGTTGGAGACGTCCCCAGGAAAGCAGCGTAACTCGCACCCTCGCTCGCGCAATTCATCGATGAATTGCATATGCTCACCTCGTGTCCCTGCTGTGGGAGATAGCACGGCAAGGTGGCGAGCACCATGGCTCACCATCCAGGAGAGAACCGATCGACCCAGTCCCCCGAGGCCACCAGATAGCAGATACACCGCGTCCGGCTTGAAAGTTGGCTGTGGCGCTGGTGGACTTAACGGGAGCGCTTCATGGTTTCCAGACATCTTAATGGCAATGCGGCCCCGGTGGACTCCCTTCTGCATGTATCGGAATGCGTCCTGGATCCTCTCGGCCTTGAAGACGGTGGTAGGGTGCAAGGGGAAGATCTGTTCATCGCGCAGAAGCTGGACCATGAGTTGTAGCAACGGAGCCACCTTGTGCTTGCTGTGCACCGAGAGAGCCGCCAGATCGATCCCAACGAACGACCTGTTGTCAGCGAAGGGCTGCATTGCCAACCGGCCACGACCAAGGAAATCTCGCTTTCCAAGGTCGAGCATGCAGCCCTCGCGAGCAACGCACTTCCACGACGCATGGAGCAGTTCCCCGGAGAGCGAGTTCAGCACAACGTCAACGCCAGCTCCGTTAGTTGCGCGCATCACTTCTGCTACGCAGCTGTCGTCCCGCGAATGGAAGATGCGGTCTCTGGGCACGCCGAGCTCCTTGGTCAGGAAGTCGACCTTCTCTGGCGAACCCACCGTGCAGTAGATGTCCGCCAATACCGACACCCCCGGCTGCGCTGTGAATCAGCACCGTCTGACCGCGTTTCAAATGCGCCTTCTCCATAAACCCCCATAGCACAGTCAGGTACGGGACGGTCAAACCGGCGGCATCCTCATCGCTGACGTTCCCAGGGGCCCGGATGACCAGGTCCGCTGGCATCTGCAGCTCCGTCGCGAAGGCACCAGTGGGGATCTCCATGAATACCACACGGTCGCCGACAGAAACATGCTTCACATCATCGCCGACGGCAGTGACAATTGCGGTGCCTTCTGCGCCGAGGCCGTGGTATCCGTCGCTATCCGAGTGCCCGTCTGGATCCATGATCCCCATCGCCTCCGCGACATCGTGGAAGTTCAGACCCGCATAGAGGATCCTCACTTGGACGTCTCCAGGTGCCAGCGGGGCCAGCCTGTGGCCTGCCCAGGACATGGTCTGGAGCATACCGGGCTGGCCGAGAGTAAGGTGTTTGGCGTCAAACGGAGCACAAGTGGCGGCCAGCGCCTTCTCGACGGAGAGGTTATGCATCCGGCTGACGAGGATCTGGCTCTGGCGGACAACGTATTCGGACTCGATGTCAAGGCTGTCGTCTGTGTCTGATACGGTCTGCTGTGTTTGACGGACGGTCTTGAGAATGCTTGCAACGGCGTGGCCTGTCTCCTGATCAAGTCTGTCAAGTTCAACAGTGACAAAGTCAATGGCCATCTCGGCCCGGATGCATCGTGCCATTCCCAGCATCTTGCCCTGGTGTGGATCGAAGCATTCCGTCTGGGCAGACCGCATCAGCCAGAGAAGTGCCTGTCCAGAGAAATCCTCTACCGTCTCCACGAATGTCGCTAGGTCTATCGAGTTGATGTCTGCCAGCAGGGCAGGGCGAGTGTCGTCAACGTCCATAAGCGAGATGATGTCCTGCTGTTCTGGAAGCTTGGATCCCCACTCAAACTCATCTATGCTGTATCCAGCACCCTCGAGGATGCTTTTGACGACTTGCCCGAACTGGCCCAACTCAGTGCTTGGCTTCAGAAGGGTTACCCTGGTTTCAGTGTGCTCTTCGGCCGGGTCAGCCCCAGCGCGAGCCACGATATTACTGATAGTGAAAATGTCCGGGTGGTTATTGTCGCGGATAGCGAACTGGATACCCTGGAAGCCACTGTGTCGCAGCCTTGTGTCCCACTCATCCTCAGAGAGCACCGGACGATCAACGCGGCCGTCTTCACGACCAACCCACCATCCCTCGAAGAGCCCGAAAATGAGATTAGGGAATTTGGCCTCTGAACATACCTCCTGCAGATATATCTGTCCGTCTGGTTTTAGCAGCATCCGGCAGTTCTTCAACGTCTGAGTCACATTCGGCGTGGCATGTAAGACCTGGGGTTGTCAGTTCACTGCAAGTATCTCGCGCCATCATTGCTCCACTATGTACTTACGTTCGAAGCCAGGATCAGGTCGTACGACCCAGCTTCAAACCCCTGTTCCACCGGGTCAACCGCGATATCACAAACCGAGAACTTCAGGTTCTGGTACTGGCTGAACCGCTCCTTCGTCTGGTTGATAAACCCCGCCGAGATATCTGTGATAGTATACTCCCCATACAACCGCTCTCCTGTAGCGGAATGCAGAGCCTCCAGTACAACTGCCGTTAGACTTCCTGTGCCAGCCCCGATCTCTAGAACGCGAAGCTGCGGCTTGTTCAGACCCAGGACATGAAAGAAGACCCGGTTGTCAGACCAAGCGTTGTACTCGTCGTACAGCTTTTGCAATGTGCCGTCTGTAAGGAGGAGGTCTAGGAAATCCTGGCGGCCTTCAAGAACATCCTTGATGCTTTTGCAGGTCCGCCAGAGCGCTTCGACCGTTGCCTCGACGGGGCTCCCTTTGCTATCTTCACGCCACCGGGCAAGTTTATTCATCCGGGCTTCTCTATCGAGTGCCTTGAGTTCCACGGCATCGCGCACCTTGGACTGGCCCTGGTCGATCTGATCTAGTTGCCTCGCCACCCCAGCCACAAAGTGCTCGAAGAATGGCTGCGCCAGCGACGAGACAGTAGCAGCCTCGTACGCAATCTCAATAGCGCACAAGATACGAACTTGCTCCGCCAACATAAAAGCATCAGTCATGTCCTGCGTAGGACGAACCAGCGTCCCGGGGTCTGCAAAGTCAATGGCTGGATGCCACTGGATCGACCATGCATTTGTTGCGGGCGCGTCTTGCTTGATGGCCCCGTTCATCCTCGTGCCTTGGAATCCTGCTAGCACGAAGGCGACCTCATTAGTAGCTGTCACTCCGTAGGAATCTCCCAGCGCCAGCACTGCAGACTCCTGAGCCGTTGTGCGCACTTGAAGCGTGCTCTGGTGCCCGCCCGGTCCGACGTAGAATTTCTCGATGAACGTGGGGAGGAACATCTTGTCGAGCTGGCGATACTCGCCTTTTGTAGCTGCGACGGACCAGGACTGCAAGACGATGTCTAGGGTCGATGGGTGCAGGGCGTACTTCTCGCCGTCGGTTTGCCGATCCGATATGCTGAGCGATGCTTTCATATCGACAGGACTGGCAGTCATGTCCTGAAGCCCAATGAAGCGATCGCTATAGTTCAGCCCAGTCCGCGATAGAGCCTGGTACCACCGTTTTGCATCAACCGGGCGTCTGAACGGCGCAACGTCCACGTCTTGTTCAGGCGGACAGGCCACGGCACATCCATCCGTGACCAAACCCCAGCAGTGCTTCGTCCAGTTCCCTCTAGTCTCAGAGCAAATGGAGAACTCCCACCACCGACTGTCATTCGACGAAGTCAATGCGTGCTTGTGAAGCGCCGTCACGAGCTCGATGGTCTTTCCCTCCTCTAGTAGCATTGCAGCGGCGAGATTCACATGCTGTACTGTGTACCCTGATCTTGAACCTGGGAGTTGGGATACCGCCGTCCCAGCCATGGCTATATATCCAGCTGCAGGGAAGACAACGTCCTTCTCAACACAGTGGCCCGTCAACCATGGGACATCGTCAAGGCGGAGGAGGTTCCTCCATGCGGGCTCGAGATCACTGCTCTCGAGGATCCGTTGGCCGAGGAGCTCGTGTGGACGGTGTTTGCGGAAGCGCCAGGCAGCCGTCATTCTCGTTTCGGACCAGTAGGGCGTTGTATAGTTCCAAGGGTAGGTGGGGAGGTCAGGAAGAGTGTAGGCGTTTTCGGAGATGGGGACTCGCGGTGTTATACCAAAACAAAAGAGGTTGCCGATGGCAGAAAGGAAAGTATGGGCAGCGTCCTGGGCCCGTTCAGCAACCGACGTGTACGGTGCTGATGCATTGTCCGTCTCCTTGAATATCTGGCGAAGGGGCCCGGCCATGGCCGAGTGAGGACCTATTTCTAAGTATGCAGTGGTGGACAGATCAGCTAACATCTTCGACACTGCGGTGCGGAAGAGTACTGGCTGTTCGATGTTCAATTGCCAGTACTGGGCATCCAGGGCCTTGCTTTCGCGGACTATTCGACCGTAGACGGTTGAGTAGAATGGTACGGTTGGGGGTTTTGTCGCCAGAGACGGTGAAACTAAAGACCTATAGAGCTCGCCGATGGCCCTGATGTGATGGGAATGATATGCGATGGGCACGCGAAGCTGGCGGACAAACACATTGGGCTTTTCCTGCTGCAGGCTCACCATGGTCTCTTTAACAGCATCAACGTCACCAGAGATGGTCACGCTCGCATTACTGTTCTCGCACGCCAGCACGACACCAGGCTTTAGATACCGCCTAACCTCTTCACTGCCCAAACCGACGGCTGCCATGACCCCGGGGGTCTCGCATCGCGCACAGGCGTACCCCCGATAGTAGGCAGCAATAATGGCCTCTCGCCTTGTCAACACCCCGGCAGCATACGCCGCGGCGACTTCACCACTGGAGTGTCCGACGACAGCGGATGGCTTGATATCCCACGCCGCAAGGGCATCCACGTAGGCGATCTGCAAGGCTGCACACAGGGGCTGCGAGACGTCTGGAGGTGTAAACGCATCCTTGGCCGTCGAGGGAGTCAACTGTAACAACTCTCGTAAAGTCCAGTCAGGAGGATGCTCCACGGATCGCAGCACTTGATCCATCTCGTCGATGCTCGCAAGGAAGGCGATGTTTTCTTCTACCATTTCGCGGCCCATGCCCACCCACTGCGCTCCCTGTCCTGTAAAGACGAATGCAACCGCGTGGACTCCTTTGCTATCCCATGGAGTAGCGGGCTTGCTAATGCTGACACCGTCCGCGATGCAATAACTCCCCAACTTCAGACGTTCGCGTCGTGAGGCAAGAGTGTAAGCCATGGCGTCCTGCCGTGATGGGTTCTTTTGCAGGTAGTCTGCGTAAGTGGCCGCTAGCTCCGTGATTGCAGGTTCACTGTTTGCAGATATCAGGAGCAAGGACTTGCGCTTGGGGAGACCGTGGCCATTAATCATTTGCTGACAGGGTTGTGATGCGACTCCCATGGACTCGGCCGAGTCGAGGACCAACTATAAGCATTTTGCATGAGCGGCGGTTCTAGGCAAATCGTGGAATGGATTCAGAGTACTCACATGTACATTGGACCCTCCCAGACCGAACGAGTTCATACTGATGCGTTCCTGCGTCGCATCCGGCCATGGTGTTGGCTCTACCGGGACATGCAGATTGCGATGCCAGGGAACTGTATATACCATCAGCCCTGCCAAACACCCAAGAAACATACTGGCGTACTCACTCTTGGGATTCGGATTGTTGAATTTGATATTGGGCAAGAGCGTTTTATTCTCCAATGCTACGATCGACTTGACTATACTCGTCAAAGCAGACGCACCCTCTCCATGCCCCAGGTTGGGCTTCACAGACCCGATATAAAGCCGGTCGTCACCACCGAAGCACTGCGCAACAGCTGATGTCTCTAACGGATCCCCAACCACAGTCCCTGTACCGTGCAGCTCAACAACCTTGGTATCTCCAAGCGACAATCTCGCAGAAGCATAGGTCTGCCGGATCAGCGCCTCCTGCGCCCTGGGGTTCGGCGTCCCGAATGTCCGCGACCCATCGCCGCCGTCAGCATTGCTATCACACGCGCGGATGACAGCGCGGATGGGGTTTCCGTCTCGGACTGCCTCGTCAAGGCGCTTCAGGTACAGCGCGCACACCGACTCCCCGCGAGCAAACCCATCAGCACTCGCATCAAAGGTCTTGCAGTTGCCGTCCGGGGCCAACAGCCCCAGCATCGACATGGAGATGCTCGTTCTCGGCGTGATAATCACATTCGCCCCTCCCACGACAGCCCCCGAACAAGACCCAGACCGAATGGCCAGCACTGCCTGGTGGACTGCCTCGGCCGTCGCAGAGCAGGCCGTCTTCGTCGTCACGCTGGGCCCAAGCAAATCATACTCGAATGCAATACGGTTCGCAAGCGCAAAGTCCGACCTCCCCAGCATCAGATACGGCTGGTGATTCAGCAGATCGATGTTCTGCATATCCTGCCAATCCTCCGTGAAATCTCCAATGAAGGTCCCGATATTCGACCCGCGGAAGCCCCCCTCACCCGCTGACTCGAGTGCTTCGCGTGTCACTTCGAGGAGGAGGCGTTGCGCCGGGTCGAGCGTCGATAGTTCAGCATTGGACATGCCAAACATCGAGGCGTCGAAGTCCCCCAGGTTGAGGTCGTCTAGGTAGTACCCGTGCTTTGTGTTCATGGTGCCCGGTTTCCCGGAAGGGTCATAGTAGGCTTCGACGTTGTATCGGTCTGGGGGGACGATGTTCCGCGCGTCGCCCTTGTTGAAGAGGAAGGTGAAGAGGTCGGATGAACTGCGGATTCCGCCTGGTAAGCGCACACCCATGCCGCAGATGGCGATTGGGGCGGCGTCATTCTCTAGTCTCGTTGCATTGGTGCCGTTGGTGTGTGTGCTGTTTGTCGCGTTCATGTAGGTGCTGTTGGATGGATGCGATGGAGGGGCTTCGTGGGTGCGAAGGCCGCCGTTCGCGACGTCGCCGACTATGATACTCGGCGCCATCCTGTGCTATAGCAGTGTGGTCAAGAGCAAGAGAGATTTGCGTAACAATAGAGGCGGTGTTGAAGGCGCCAGCGTCAGGGTATATACATCTGCATATCAGACACGTCCGACCAGCAGCGACGAACCCTAGTGCATTCCGATATTGTAATATATTTTAATCAAGGCGACCAGCCCAGTCAGTCTTATGCCTTGGTGATACCACACTCACTATCCCAGCGATCGTCCACAATGGTGCCACTCAGCAGTCCAAGAGCTGCCATTCGGCGGGAATACTAAAGAACGACAAAACTACAATAATAATGTCAATTTGGTAGTCCGAACAAAGGAGAGCAAAGTCAAGCACCTTCCAGCATACTGCGTTCAAGGTTTTGTGGTGGCGCCACTCAAATATATATAGCGGAAAACACCAGAACACACAATGTACAAACGAGACTACTTGAATGCCGTCCCATACTCGACAAAATAATGACATCCTCACGCAGTAAATTCGATGCGTTCGAAAAGAAAGACATAGTCTACACCACAGTCGCGCAGCACCAAATCCAGGCCTCGGTCTTCACGCCCCGACCTGCAGCCGATGATATCAGCCCTAAACGGGCCCCTACCACCGCCCCCGTCCTGGTCTACTGGCACGGAGGTGGATTCATTGTCGGGGACCGCCTCTACGAACCATGGTGGCCAGTCTGGCTGCTCGAGTTTGCTCTAGCTAAAGGCGCCATGATCATCGCCCCGGATCATCGTCTCCTGCCTGAGGCGACGGGCGCAGATATCATGGACGACATGCACGCCTTCTGGAACTGGTTTCTGCACTCTCTACCTGGTATTGCCGCGTCAGACTGTTGGTACCACTGGCCTGACGTCCACCGCGCCATCTCTGCTGGGCACAGCGCAGGGGGGAGCCTCGCGCTGCATTCCGCGATGCAGCGTCCGGACGTCCCTATCAGAGCGGTCCTATCTCTATACGGTCCATTATACTACGATGTGCCCGAGCTGCGGACAGCGCGGCCAAGGCCAATTCTAGGGGTTATGCCGCCGCCGCCGCGTCAAGCGGAGGGGATCATCCGGACGTATGTTCAGCGGACGAAGGGTACGGTGCGGACTGCCGGGGATGTCCTGGAGATGTGGGGGCTTGTCGCTTGTATTCTGCAGCAGGGCCGATTGCCGCGGATGATGATGGCAAGGCCTGACCCAAGGCTTGATGCTCTAGCGGTTATTGAGAGGAGGAAATGGTGTCCACCTATCTGGGTGGTCCATGCAGAGAGTGATTCAGTGGTAAGATACATACACAACAATGAAGACTCAAGGAGCGGTTGGCTGAAATCCGTAGGTTCCTGCTAGTTGTTCAATCGAATTTGTCCGACGCGTAGAGCAGATCGTGCCGGGGGTGCAGAACAGACTGTCGGTGCTGCCTGGGGAGCATAATTTTGATGCGTCGTTGACTATGGAGGAGCCTTGGATAGCGGACGGGTGTACCTTTCTTGAGAATCACTGGAACGAATAACTGGGACTGGAGTATCAGTCTATAGCTGAAGGTACCCTGCCATGGCACCACCGTGGTGCCACTTACGATAGTCCAAGACTCCCACGAAATCTGACAGTGTAGTGGAATTAGTAACGAGTATATTGAAATTGGCCGCTGTGTTTAGTAACTATGTATACATCGTGGTATAGATAGTACCGCCCAGAATGCCAGCGAGATCCCAACAATTGTAACTAAACCGACAAGCCTAACTATCCGCTTCACCTTCCACAACGTTATCAATGGCGAATCTGGATCACGAGTCATCTACGCTGAAGCTGAAGCTTCACCAGTTCGCCGCGAGCGCTCTGGAAATCCCACCAAAGAGACTTCAAACTAAACTGCACAGAACATGGCTGGCACTCGGGGGGGACTCCCTGACAGCCGTGTTCTTCATGGGTGCCTGTAATGAAGCGGGCATTGAGGTCGATCTCCCTCAGATTCTGCAGGCCCAGAGTTTGGGAGACTTGATTGATCAGATTGGAAGATCACAGGAGCCTCATGAACAACTCCGCAACAGGAATATGGCTGCGAACGATGCGTCCCGAGGATGTATTCCCGAAGATGATAAAATAGACACAATCGGCCCTGCCTCCCCAATGCAAGAGAATATGGTCGCTCGTCAAGCCATTGAAGCCCGGGAATATCAACTCCAGCTTACGGCCAGGATCGCCTCTGTAAGCCCGGCAGTCTTGCTGACGACCAGCACGGTCGAGGAAGCGTGGAAAGCGGTGGTTTGCAGACATGCGGCCCTGAGAATAAAATTCGCCAACAGTGTCGACCGTCCTGGAAGGCTCGACCAGGTAGTGGCAAGAGAAATAGACCCGGAAATCAACATTACGAGCATATCAGCAGCAAAGGCAAAGGCAGCCTCCGAGGGGTACAGCTCCGACTATTCACATCGGCTCTCTCTCACCCAGCAGGCGGACAATCAAGTGTTGTTGAACCTCACAATATCGCACGCGCTAGTCGACGGCGTCTCAATCGAGATTATCATGCGAGACCTATTCACATTCTTATCAGGGACACGTCCTGCAGCAGAGCCCATGCAGCCGGCCGAGTTCCTATGTGCGCAACCTGATACATCGCCTGAGGCTCTTTCGTACTGGACCCGATACATGCAGAAGGCACAAGGCAGCTTTCTCAGTAGCACCGGCACCGGAGGCAAGAAAGCACCTACGGGGCTGTACACAATTGATAAGAAAATTGCTATCACTCCAGAGGTCATTCAGGCCTTCTCGGAGCAGTCCAACGCGACCCTAGTAAATGCTTGCCAGGTAGCATTTGCGCTCGTCCTGCGCTCTTATACCGGGTCAAACAACGTCTGCTTTTACTACACGGCCTCAGGGCGCCATAAGCGTAGCAAGGGCTTGAGGGATGCTGCAGGGAACTTCGTCAACACAATCCCGTGTTGCGTGGAGCTGGGGAGCAAGACGACGATTGCACAAGCTCTCCAGCGCGCCCACGCGGACTACCTGGATAGCCTACCATACCAGGGGGCTAGCTTGAACGGCAACCAGGATATGGAAGGCCCCTCGGTGCGCGAATTTGGTGACTGTCTGCTTTCCTTTCAGCGAGGCATGCCGGAGGCGGAATTAGAGAGGATGGGTATTGCCGTTGAGGTTGTGTCCTGGGAGGCTCCAACAGACGTATGCAACAATCCTTACTGGGAATATATATGGAAGGAGGCTAATCAGATAAGACAGTACAATTACACGCTGGCGATCAGCATCGAGAAGCGGCGACTGGAACTGCGACTGACCACGTGGGAAACGGTTTGCTCGAGAGATGCTGCACTAAATATCCTGCAGCTTTTTATAGATAGCATGGACTTCGTGCAGCGGCATACAAACGAGCCTTGGTCTAGATTCAGGGGTATAACTACGCGAGACCAAGGGGAAATAATTGCTATGAATAAAAGCCCGTACCCGCTGATGCAAGAGTGTGTCCACGATCTTGTATGGCACACCAGACACCGACAGCCAGACAGTGTCGCGGTGTGCGCCTGGGACGGGGAACTCACATACCGTGAACTGTGCGACTTTGCCTCCCAACTGGCTGCCAGGCTTGGCGAGCTCGGTGCAAAGGTCGAGGACAGGATTGGCGTGTGTATGGATAAATCCCGTTGGGCTCCTGTGGTCATGCAGGGGATTCTGCAAGCGGGTGGTGCGGTTGTTCCTCTGGGAAACCAGCATCCGCCACTTCATATCCAGACGATTGTGCGCAATGCGGGTATATCGATATTGATAGCTGATCCATCCCATGCCAAACGACTGAGGGCCCATGTAGCACACACGGTTACAGTAGATGATAAGTATTTCGGTCAGGGTGGACCACCTACACCGACTCAACAAATGGGGCGCACAATATCACCAGACAACGCAGCCTGGATCGTCCACACCTCTGGGAGCACAGGTGTGCCCAAGGCTGTTGTCCTGCAACACAAGACCCTTTGTTCACCCATGGCGGTCCAAGAAGCCCGTTATAACATGGGTCCGTGGACACGGGCCCTGCAGTTCTCAGCGCACACGTTCGACGTGTGCGTCAAAGACATCTTCACAACGTTCGCTGTGGGCGGCTGCGTCTGCATCCCATCAGAAGAACAACGGCTTGATCACCTGGGCCTGGTCATGACAAGTATGAAAGCCAATTTCGCATCCCTTACCCCAACGGTTGCTTCACTGCTTCATCCCCAAGATGTTCCTCTCCTAGATACATTAGTATTGACGGGAGAAGCGCTCAGCCCGGGGGTTGTGCGAGAGTGGCTGGATGATGGGGGTGTAAAGTTGTATAACGCCTACGGTCCGTCCGAATGCTCGCATGTATCGACGATCAACGGGCCCTTGACTCGCGTGGAGGACACAACGATTATTGGTTTCCCGACAGCTAACAGGCTCTGGGTAGCTGATGCTGATGATTTCAACCGCCTATCCCCCATCGGGGGTGTAGGGGAGCTCTTAATCGAGGGCTCAATCGTGTGTGAATATCTCCATGATCCAGAAAGATCTGCAGCAGTATTTGTGACGGACCCGGTGTTTGTCACAATGCTAGGGCTACAGCCTGGGAGACGCATGTATCGCACAGGGGATCTGGTTCGGCAGACTACAGATGGCTCATTGGAATACCTGGGCCGTAGGGATACGCAGATCAAGGTACGGGGACAGCGGGTGGACGTGGGAGGGATTGAGAGTCGTATATCACAGCTGCTCACCGGGCGTCCACTGGTCTGTGTGGATTTAGCACAGCTACGAAATGCTCCGTCGGAGTCGTCGATGCTCATGGCCGCTATTGATATGCATGGGGAGCCCTCTCGCAAGAACAGTGACTCGATGCCCTGGAATATCTGTGAGGCTTCGGAAACTCTGATAGCCCTATTGCAGGAGTTGGATTCGCAGCTCATGGATTGTCTTCCACAGTATATGGTGCCGACCCACTATGTGCCTTTTGTATCATTGCCCATGAATACCTCAGGGAAGCTGGACCGGCGAAAAACCCGCGCGTTACTTGAAGCCTTGACAGGAAACCAGCTAGGAGCTTTCAAACAAGTCGCAGGCCGGGCCACAATATCAACCGAGACAGAGAGGAAACTGCAGGTAATCTGGGCTGATGTGCTTAGGTGCCCCGTAGCTGATATAGGCGGCGATACGCACTTCAGGCACGTTGGAGGTGACTCGGTTGTAGCTATGCGCATGGCAGGGATTGCTAGGAGGACAGGCATATCCCTGTCTGTTGCCGAAATTGTCCAACACCCACGGTTGTCAGAGATGGCGCGAGTCGTTGACGGACACGGCTCTATGAACCAGAGGGTCGCGAGCAATGACCCTCTGCCATTCAGCCTGTGGAAGGGGTTCCCTTCTGCGAGTGCCGAGGATCAGAGAGCGCGATTAGCGAGTCTGGCCATCCAGTGCAACGTCCACCTCAGTGAGATAGAAGATGTGTATCCAACTACAGCCTTACAAGAAGGTCTCATGGCTGCCACCACCCGGTCGCCTGAGACGTATGTTGCGCAGCTAGCTTACCGTCTACGCGCGAATGTACACTTGAAACGTTTCCAAGACGCGTGGGGCAAGGTTTCGCAATGGCTTCCTATTCTGAGAACTCGGATTGTATACACAGGTGATTCAGGCTCTGTGCAGGTAGTGACACGGGTTCCTCCTGCGTGGACGAGGGCATCCGACCTCATGGCTTTCGTTAAGCAGGATCGGGCTGCATCTTTTGGTTATGGAACCGCCTTGCATCGATTCGCCATTGTCGAAGATACCACCAAAGATCAGCGGGACAGGTACTTTGTATGGACAGCTCACCACTCAGCATACGATGGCCCAACAGTCGTTAAGATCTTCAACATGCTTGCGGCTGTGTATCACGGCCAAGAAACGGATGCCCTGCGTGCTGTAACCCCGATCCCCCGCATGATCCGCTATCTCGGGCAAACGACAAAGAATGAGGGCCAGGAAAAGAGCGACGCTTACTGGAGAAGGAACCTGGAGAATGCCCAGTCCACAAAGTTCCCAAAACCCCTCACGCCATCATATCAGCCCTTCGCCGATGGCGTGCTGAGATACCACTTCCAACTGGAGCAAGGTAGGCACCGGGTCTCGCCAGCCATTCTGCTCCGAGCAGCGTGGGCTGTGGTGGTTGCCAGCCACACAGCGGGTGACGAGGCGATGGTTGCAGTCGTTCTGTCGGGGCGTGACATGCCCCTATTTGGGATTGAGGACGTGGTTGCTCCAACCATTACTACTGTTCCTTGCCGAATCAAAATAGAGCGGATGGATCGCATCACGGCGTTTCTTGATTCAGTGGACAATGCGGCGAAAGAAATGGCTCCTCACACTCAGTTTGGACTGGCGAATATTCAGCGGGCAGCAGGCCTAGGCCATGGATTCGAGCCGGGGCACCTGTTTCTTGTGCAGCCGAGCGACGAGGATATCGGGTCCGTGGAGGCGCTGGGTCTTGAGATGCTGGATGCCGAGAGAGGGAACTTTGAAGGCTATGCCCTGGTCGTTGAATGCACTCTGCACGCGAACGGAACCGGTATAACTGTGGAAATGCGATTCGACAAGCAAGTGCTCTCTGCGTTGCGAGTGTCGGGGCTGCTGTCCCAACTGGCACATGTTACACATCAACTGCAAGTCTATAATTTTCCCGACAGAGAGTTAGCCGCTGCCCGCCGGAATGATTGCATTGGAACCCTTGACTTGATTAGTCCAGAAGACAAGGAGCAACTCCTGACCTGGAATCCACCACCACCAAGTGCCGCGCGAGCCTCCCTAGTGGAGTTGGTAGAAACCCAGGTGGCCAAGAGCCCTGATGCCCTGGCAGTTTGCGCAAGAGATGGTGAGCTGACGTATTCCAAACTGTTCACTGCTGCTGGCTGTCTAGCAGAGCATCTTGTTGAACTTGGGGTTGGCCCTGAGAGGTCTGTTGGTCTGTGCATGGAGAAATCAAAATTCGCCGTGATATCAATAGTCGCTATTCTAATGGCCAGAGGCACTGTTGTACCACTTCCTACCCTGAACTCTGACTCCCGAGTCCGCAATATCATCGCTGACGCCGATATTTCCGCTGCCCTGGTCGATATACCGCAGGCGAAGCGCTTGAAAGGCCTGGTCACCCATCTCATCATTGCCAACGCCGGACTTCTCGATTCTCTTCCGGCTCTGGATATTATATCAGACCGGCCAGAGCCGCAGACCGCAGCATGGGTAGTGTACACATCTGGCAGTACTGGAATCCCCAAAGGAGTTGTGCTAGAGCACCAGGCATTGTGTACGGGTCTCTTGGCTCAGGGGTCTCGCTTCGGCATCACCTCCTCGACAAAGATGCTTCAGTTCTCGGCCTTCACATTTGACCTCAGCATCCAGGAGATATTTGCTACCTTGGCATTTGGGGGGTGCGTTTGCGTACCGTCGGAAACGGACCGGACAGATAGGCTCGCACCAGCGATGAAAGAGCTAGGAGTGACCTTCGCTATCCTCACGCCTACTGTGGCTTCTTTACTTAGTCCCGAGAGCGTGCCATCATCCCTCGATACTCTCGTCCTGGCGGGCGAAGCAGTGAGTCCTGATCATGTCAGGCCGTGGCTCGACCGCGTCAGGATATTCAATGGTTATGGCCCAGCCGAATGCTCCATGTTCTCTGCCATAAATGGTCCAATTGATGGTGCGGAGAATGCGTCTAAAATTGGGTCGCCCGTCTCGAACCGCCTATGGGTTGCAAGTCTGCTAGACCATGATACTCTTGTACCCCTCAGTGCCGAAGGTGAGTTACTTATTGAAGGGCCCCTGCTTGCTCGAGAATACCTTCATGATGCAGATAAGACGGCGACGGCGTTCGTGCTGGACCCGCAGTTCATCCACTCACTGGACCTGCCCCCCGGACGCCGCCTGTATCGAACCGGCGATGTTGTTCGACAGGATCGGGACACTGGCTTGCTCGAGTGTATTGGTCGTGTAGATAATCAAATCAAGATCCGCGGGCAGCGCGTAGAGGTTGGCGAAATTGAAAGCCACATTGTTCGTTTGCACTCAGGGATCAAGGCTGCGTGTGTCCAATACGTCCAACTACCAGATCTCGCAGACCCGATACTGATCGCTGCTATTGAGGCTTGCGAGGACAACCAGGGCACAGGCCTAGAAGCTCTCCGTGGCGAGCTTCAGAAAGCGCTACCTCCGTATATGGTCCCGACACATTTAGTACCGATGAATCTCCCCGTGAATGCATCGGGCAAGCTCGATCGAAGGGCCACGAAAATTACACTTGAAAGGCTCACGTTCGAGCAACTGACGTCGCTTACGCCGGACAAAAGCGGTGCCCTCGAAGAAGACCGCATGCTGAACGAGTCGGAGGAACAGCTCAGCCAGCTATGGAAACAAGTCCTCGGCCTCCAGGGAAGCCACAAAATCAGCATGAACGACGACTTCTTCCATCAAGGCGGCGACTCCGTAGGAGCGATGAGGCTCGTCGCAGCGGCCCAGACGGCGCAGATACCCATGCGCCTGAGCGTTTCCCAGATTCTGCAGCATCCGGGCCTTGTCGATATGGCACGGGTGGGAACTGAGCACAGAGCTGTTCATGACCCAGCGCCTTTTGAGCTTTGGGATACGTTCGGTGATCTAGAGCCACGACATAAACAGGAATGGCTAGTCGCTGTGGCCGAGCAGTGTGCGGATATTGCGGGACCTGAGCAGATTGCGGACGTATACCCTGCTACGCCATTTCAGGAGGGTTTAATGGCCATCACGTCGCAGCAGAAGAGCGCGTACGTTGCGCAGCAGGTGTTCCGCATGGGACCGAAGGTCGACATTCATCGCCTCCAGTCTGCTTGGGAGGCACTGTGCCATAAACTCGCAATACTCCGGACACGTCTTGTTTACGCAGCAGGGGGATCGCTGCAGGTCGTTACCAAGAATGTGCCGCATTGTCGGTCTGCTTCGTGTGAACTGAGTAAGTATCTAGCGGAGGACCTGGAAAGGTCCTTTGGGTATGGCGTCTGGCTCCACAATCTTGCTGTTGTAGAAGACGACACGGCCAAATATCTTGTCTGGACGGTGCATCATGCGGCATACGATGGCTGGTCCTTGATGCAGGTGCTGCGAATGCTCGTCCGGATCTACCAAGAGGAGGACACTGGGTTTGTTCCAACTCCGATTTCGCGGTTTATCAGGTACCTGGAGGAGACAGATGAGAACGCCATGACTGAATATTGGAAGAGGCAGCTGGAGGACGCAAAGCTGCTTCGGTTCCCTCACCTTCCCTCACCAGCATATCAGCCACATGCCAGCAGTATTGTGAGGAAGCGGCTGCATTTTCACTCGGGGAGCAGTAAGAGTGGGACGCCATTTCCAACACCCATCCTGCTGAGGGCAGCATGGGCAGTCACGGTGGCCACGTATACCGGCAGCGACGAGGCCATCGTCAATATCGCCCTGAGTGGTCGTGATGCTCCAGTCCCCGGGATCGCCGATATTGTTGGACCAACCATCACGACTGTCCCTGTACGGATACAGATGGATATGAAGCAGGCAGTCGGTGACTTTCTATCATCTGTTGCTCGACAGTCCAAGGACATGGTCCCGTTCTCCCATGCAGGCTTGCATTGGATTCGCCATGCCGTGCCTGGTCTCCCATCCGATTTCGATGCAGGACATCTGTTTATCATCCAGCCGGCAGTGTCGAGCAATCACAGCCCCGGTGTCGAGGACATCGGACTTGAGACCAACCCAGCCATAACAGAAAACTCAGAGAGTCCGGACTTCGGTGGATACGCCCTGGCCGTGGACTGCACGGTTCATCCCGATGCCGTGGACATCGACATCCGATTCGATCCCCATGTTCTCCCTCAGCCTAGAGCTGAAGCTCTGTTGGCGCAGTTTGAGCACACTACTGACCAGCTACGAAGCCACGGCACCGGACAGCGCCTCGCTGACCTTGACCTTTTAAGCCCAGCAGACGCCAATGCTATTCGGGCGTGGAACGAGAAACCCCCAACCGGCCAAGAGGCATGCGTCCACGAGCTTATACGAATTATGGTCGACAGGACACCTGAAGCTCCAGCTGTCGACGCGTGGGATGGGGACTTCTCGTACGCCGCTCTTTACGCAGCATCTCGCCGGCTCGCCCATTACCTGGTCTTATACCACAATATTGGGCCGGGCGTCAGGGTTGGGATGGCAATGGATAAGTCGCGTTGGGCCATTGTAGCTATCCTGGCGATCCTCATCGCCGGTGGTGCTGTACTACCGTTGGCAACACAGCAACCACTTTCAAGACTGGAGCATGTCACAATCGACGCAGACCTATCAACCATCCTAGTCAGCGCCGACAAGGCTGAGTCCCTCGAACAACTGGATGTTGTCTCCCGGCGGCTGCTTGTCGTCGACGCCGCATTGGTGGAAATGTTGCCAGCGCCTCCTACAGAAGGGGAGATCTGCAAGGACGTGCACTTTGATGACCCAGCATGGATTGTGTATACGTCTGGGAGCACTGGTGTGCCCAAAGGAGTAGTCCTCGAACATAAAGCGCTATGTAGCAGCTTTGCGGCACACGGAGCCCGGGTGGGATTTGGGCCTGACACAAGGGCTTTCCAATTCTCGGCCTTTACTTTCGACAATTGTATTGAGGATATCCTGTCCGTTCTGTCATATGGAGGATGTGTGTGCGTTCCATCTGAAACCCAGCGTCTTAACGCCCTGGCCGAGACAATGCGACATATGTGAGTCAACCTACTTAACTGCACGCCAACGGTTGCGTCTCTCATCAAACCGAGTGATGTACCCATGCTGAGGACTTTGTAAGTTAAATGGCCCGGTACAACATTCTTTTCAGACTAATGGTTTCCTACAGGCTGCTGGGTGGCGAGCCCGTTTCCCCGGCGGTGGTCAAGCAGTGGCTCGGACACGCCAAAATCATGAATACCTATGGACCAGCCGAATGCAGCGTTGATGTGGCCGTGGGCGGTCCCATGAATAGCCCAAGCGATGCCTCTACAATTGGCCTTCCGCTGAATGTGTCCCTCTGGGTGGCCAGGCCATCGAACTATAACCAGCTCGTGCCAATCGGTACGCCGGGCGAGCTCCTCGTCGAGGGGCCGCAGCTCGCCAGAGAATACCTTAATAATCCGGAGAAAACCGCCGTAGCCTTTATATGGAACCCAGAGTTCCTTAGGATTCTGGACATGGCACCACGCGGCCGTTTCTATCGCACAGGAGACATCGTAAGGCAGAATGGTGACGGCTCGCTGGTTCACCTTGGTCGGATGGATACGCAGATTAAAATCCGCGGGCAGAGGGTTGAGATTGACGAGATCGAGAGTAATATTCTCCGTGCTCAACCGGAGGTGAGGCTTGCTTGCGTTGATCTCGTCGTGCTAAGTGACATGGATCGTGACCCAATGCTCCTGGCTGCAATCGAGGTAGTTGATGGAGGAGAGGACGGGGATTTCATACCGGGCACAGTTCGGCGACCAACAGCTGCCCTTCGAGCTCTGGTTAGAAACTTGCAGGCGCAATTACTGCTCGTGCTCCCACGATATATGGTGCCCCATTTCGTCCCAGTGGCCAGACTTCAGCTCAATGCATCAGGGAAGCTAGACAGACGGGCTACGCGCTTGACTCTCGAAGCCATGACTCGTCAGCAGATCGCATCATTTCAGGAAGCATCAGATACAACGCAAGAACGCACCTCGCTATCAGATATGGAAGATCGCCTCCGCCAAATCTGGGTTGAGCTGCTGGGCTGTTCACCAAACATCGGCCCTTACGACAGTTTCACCCTCCTGGGTGGTGACTCTGTCATTGCCATGCGCCATGTTGCTGCGGCCGTCCGCGTAGGAATCCGAATTGGCGTCGCTGATATTCTTCAGAGTCCGCAATTATCCGATTTGGCGCGCGTTGCCGAACAGTCTCAGGGCCCAGGAGCCAGCGAGGAAGACCCAGCACCGTTTGAGCTGTGGCCTGGATTTGCGAATGAAGATGCAGAAGAGCAGATGTGCTGGCTCGAGGCCGTTTCACGCCAGTGTGGTGAAACGCCAGCAGATATAGAGGACGTCTATCCCGCTTCGCCACTCCAGGAGGGTCTCATGGCCGTCACAGCTCAGCAGCCGGGAGCCTTTGTCGCGCAGAATGTCTTCCGAATGACCAACGTTAATATTGCGCGTTTCAAGCAGACTTGGGCCAGACTGATGCAGTCTCTGCCGATCTTGCGCACACGGATTGTCTACCATAATGCACGCTCTGGGCCTTTGCAGGTCGTGGTGCGTAGGCACCTGCACTGGATCCATGCCACCGACCTCGAGACATACCTGTCCATCGACAAGACGCTATCATTCTCGTATGGCACCCCACTGCACCGTCTTGCGATTATGGGCCCTGAGACTTCAGATGGTGGAATGTACTTTGTGTGGACGCAGCATCACAGCGGTTATGACGGCTATCAGACTGCGCTGGTGCTGAACATGCTGGCTGAAGTTCACCAGGAGGAAGGATTGCATCAGTCCCCACCCCCAGTCACTCGGTTTATAAGATATCTACAGCAGAGGGATAAAGACCAGGTTACGACCTTCTGGAGAAGTCAGCTGGGAGATGTCCAGCTAACGCGTTTCCCCGAACTCCCAACTCCATCATACCGTCTCCAGGCCGACGGCTGCTCACGACGACTCGTCCAGCGGAGCGCGCCCCATGGTGGACCACCAGTCTCGACTCTTCTGCGCGCTGCGTGGGCTTTTACAGTGGCTACTTATACGGGAAGCACAGAGTCGACGTCAGTCGTGGCACTTTCCGGGCGTGACGTCCCTGTCGACGGCATTGGAGGCATGGCTATGCCAACTCTAACCACTGTCCCAGTGCGCACGCGCCTAGATGACCGAAGCCAAACTGTTCTTGCCCTGCTGAGCAGCATAACCCGCCAAAGTGAGGAGATGAAACCGTTCTTGCACACCGGAATGCAGCATATCCGGGCTGCTGTACCGGGATTAGCCCCAGACTGGGACCCAGGCCATCTCCTTATCATTCAACCTCCTCTCGGTGGCAGCGACGGTGATCCTCTGGCGGCGATCGGTCTGGAGGACGTTAGCACTGCCAGGACAGACTTTCCGGGATATGCACTCGCACTGCAGTGCACCGTTTATGCTAACGTATCTGTGGATGTCGAGATGCGATACGATAGCAGGGTTATAATACCCCCGACGGCTGAGAACCTTTTGGCTCAGTTCGAATATATGGTACACCAGCTGGAGACACGGCCCGATATTGCTATTGGCGATATTGATCGTCTCAGACCAGCAGATGCACAGAAGATCCAAAGTTGGAATCAGCCGGTTCTCCAGGCCAAGCCCATTACCTCCTGCGTCCATCAGCTCATTCTGTCGATGGTTAACCGACAGCCTGACGCCCCAGCGGTATGTGCGTGGGACGGCGCCCTGTCATATGCAACCCTATGGGGGACTTCTTGCCGTCTGGCGCATTCGTTGGTTGACCTTGGAGTCGGCCCGGAGGTGACTGTTGGCGTCTGCATGAATAAGTCACTGTGGGCAGTGGTCTCGATGTTGGCTGTGCTGCAGGCCGGTGGTGTAGTTGTAGCACTGGGCACACAGCATCCCCTCGTCCGGCTGAAGGCAATTCTGACAGACGCAGTCATCAAGGTAACCCTGGTCGACAACAAGCAGGCTGAGCGTCTGCGGGATGTGACCGATTGCATTGTAGTTGACGAAGACTGTGTCCGTCGCCTGCCATCTCAGTCAAGCCCTCCTCTCTCAGGCGTCACACCACAAAATGCAGCGTGGATTGTCTATACCTCCGGCAGTACTGGCACGCCAAAGGGGGTGGTACTGGAGCACCAGACACTCTGCACCGGAATCAGGGCCCACGGCACGCAGTTCGGAAACAATGAACAGACTCGTGCACTGCAATTCGCCTCACACACATTTGGGGTCGTGATCGAAGACATGTTCACCACGCTCGTCTTCGGCGGCTGTACTTGCATTCCGTCTGAGGACCAGAGAATGAACATGCCCGAATTGACCAACATGGTTCGAAATGCGGGGGTAAACTTCATGAACCTAACGTCCACAGCCGCTTCATTACTAGATCCGCGCGAGGTCCCGGGTGTCAAAACGGTCGTCCTAGGAGGCGAAGCCCTACGACCGACAGTGGTGCAACAATGGGCTGGGCATGCACAGTTGCTCAACGCCTACGGGCAGAGTGAATGCTGTGTTGAGTCCCTTATCAGTGTTATTAGAGGCGAGAACGACGCTGCCAACATTGGCTTCCCCATCGCCGACTGTGCGGCTTGGGTGGTTGATCCGCTCGATTATAACCGGCTTGTTCCAGTGGGCGTTACTGGGGAGTTGCTGATTCAGGGCCCTCTACTTGCACGGGGATATCTGAACGACCCGGAAAAGACAGGGGCTTCGTTTGTATCGAGTCCACATTTCCTCCAGAGACTGTGCCTCTCATGTGAGGTTGGCAGTCGGATGTACCGCACCGGTGATCTTGTCAAGCAGAACGACGATGGCTCCATTGATTACCTCGGCCGTCGCGACACGCAGATCAAGATTAGAGGACAGCGGGTCGAGTCTGGTGAGATTGAGAATCGCATTGTCCAGCTTCAAGCCGAGGTCTCGCATGCGTTCGTGGACATGATAAAGCCCTGTGATGCAGACCCGTCCTCTGATCCTGTGCTCGTGGCAGCGGTTGAATTCCAATCTCCACAAACACCATCGGCAGACCTGATCCAGAGTATACGATCTGGCTTACTTGAACAGCTCCCTGCCTACATGGCCCCAAACTATATTGTTCCCATGTCAAATCATTTACCCGTCAACGCGTCTGGCAAATTGGACCGGCGGGCTACACGCGCCCTCCTGGGGAACATGAGCCGAGATCAACTCGCAGCCTACAAGCCGGAACAAAAGGGGGCCCATCGGCCGCTATCTCCGCTGGAGAAACGGCTCCGCGCCGTATACGCCGAGATTCTGAGTCTCCCAAGTGACCAGATAGGACCCTATGACCAGTTCGTCCAGCTTGGAGGTGACTCCGTGGCCGCAATGCGTGCTGTTGCCGCTTCTCGAAGGCAAGGACTGTCGTTTTCCGTCCGTGACATTCTGCTACATCAGAGCATCGCATCCTTATCTCCATATATAACAAGCATGCCCAATGAGCTGGACGCCCTTCCCACATCGGACGGCGTAACAGATGTGCAAGAATGGATGCTGAACCACCATATCGCTCGCCCAGATGTGGGCATGACATGGTTCGCACTGGATGCAGCCAGCCCGCTAGTTGGCGAGCGAATGGCCGACGCATGTAGGAAGCTGCTCGCCGAGATCGAGATCTTACATACGGGCTTCGCTTTTAGGGACGGGGAATGGAAGCGAGTCGTGCCCGCCCCGGTGCAGGCAGAGGTGCAATCATCCAGCACCGATACTACAATATCCAAATGGACCGCAGAGTATATCCAACGAAACGGATTCAAACCCATTGACGCTGAGCGGCCCCTGGTGGATATTGCCCTTTGCACCACAGGATCGGAACACCGGATTCTGATCTCCATGTCCCATGCGATATACGATGGAATGTGCATAACGTCTTTCTGGTCGGCATTGAAGGACCTCTACGAGAGCGGTCGGACTACGCCCCCACCATCGTTCTCCCAATACATGGGCCAAGTGGAGAAAAGCCGCACAGCAGCGGCTTCAGAATACTGGATTAGCCTCCTCAAAAATGCAACGCTGAAAGCCGTTGGGGATATCACGCCCCAAGACAGGGAATTTGTCTGGCGAGCAGGGGTAATTGGCCCTACAGCTATCGACGTAGGCGAAAGTCTTCCTCCAGGAATAACCTGCGCAACGGTACTGAAGTCGGCGTGGGCCCTTGTCCTGGCAAGACACACCGGACGCAGCGACGTGGTCTTCGCAGATCTCGTATCCGGTCGTGCTGGAGTTGATGCTTCAGTTGCAGAAGCACTGGGGATGTGTTCAACTCCGATTCCAGTACGGGTGCAGCTCGACCCAGCGTCGACCTATGTAGACCTTATCCACGCGGTGCAGACACAGCAGGTCGATAGCATGCCTTTCGAGACGTACGGGTTCAGCAGAATTGTTGATGAGTGCACTCAGTGGCCCAAGGAATCCAGACCCCCGTCATGGATCAACCACGTCCCTAGGAAGATAGCAGACACGATTTTAATCGGGGGAAATGAATACACAATCAGCCAGCCAGCCCAGGAGGAGCAGAAGTGGACGTTCAGCGAGACCCGGATTTCCTGGACCCAGATAGAGGATACTTTGGAGGTTACCCTGGCTTATGCTGTTGAGAAGGTGCCAGGGGCGGTTGCTCAAGGGCTTTTTGAGGATCTTATTTTGATGCTGAACCGGACTCTCTCCAGTCCGCATGACTTGATATCGCTAGGATGAGCATGGCGCCACCCAGTATGGCCGGACCTAACCGTACTAGTTGGATGTAGTTTGTTGCTAGGTATATAATGTCTCTTCTTAGGGTTAGCCGTCCTTCTCTCTCGCACATCTACGATCTGTTGAAGTGCTCTTTATAGAGTCATGCATAACTACGCCAACCACCTCTGCATCCTGGTTCATGGTGTAGGTTCGTTCTCAATATATATAACTTAATCGGCACTAAACAACATCAGTTATGGGGAAACCCAAACCACATGAAATCTATTTTCAACGCCCTGCGAGCCCGGTATCCGGCACACCGCGTGCACATCCTCAATTCCAAACGGAACACTGGCAGTCTCACATACGACGGCATTGATGTCTGTGCAGAACGTCTCGTTCTGGAAATTGAAGAAGAGCTTGAATCCATACGGAACCGGGGCGGCAGCGTCACCAAACTCTCTGTTGTGGGATACAGCCTCGGAGGCCTCGTGGCTCGATATGCCGTCGGCTTGTTAGAGAGTAGAGGAATCTTCATTGACATTGATCCTATGGTTTGTCTCGTACACCTATGCGTCAGGCAAAACTGACACACAGCTGTAGACATTCATGACGTTTGCAACGCCTCACCTCGGCGTCCGATCGCCCTTCGCCGGGTGGCACCATCAGGCATGGAATGCTTTGGGTGCCAGGGTTCTCTCCGAGTCTGGTCGACAGCTTTTCACTGTAGACTCGTTCCGGGGCAGCGGTCGGCCTTTGTTGTCTATCCTCGCCGATCCAGATTCTGTCTTCATGACTGGCCTGGCGAAGTTCAACCGGCGCGTCCTATACGCGAACATTATCAACGACCTACAGGCGGCCTACCACAGCGCCGCCATTACCAAAACAGGTCTTTATTCCGATCTGAACAGTTTACAAGCGACGTACGCTAATCATTATGAAGATGTTACTCCAGGCCAGTGCAAGGAGTTCTCAGGCAAACAAGCTACGGGGGGTATCAGTTGTTTGAAGGCGTCAATCTGGGCGTATTTTGAAAGCGCACCGGTTAACTTGTTGATTGTGGTGACAATTCCGATTGCTGTCCTTTTTCTTCTCTGCAATGCAGTGGTCCAGTCCATTTGGGGATATTTTCGGATTCGGAATCACCAACAACTATATATTAACGCCTTCTTGCCTGTAGATATAAAACGCCCGCGTCACGATGGATGCTCAGACACTGGGATCATCCACGGCTCCAGGATGCGACTGACACCGTACCAGTTGTCTATGATATCAGCGCTCAACGAGGTAGAATGGCACAAGTACCCAGTGTGCATCCACTGGGATAAGCGCAGCCATGCAGCCATAATTGCCCGGACGGACATAGCGAGGTTCGCGGAGGGACATCTAGTATTGAAGCACTGGGTGGAAGAGGCGCTTTTGATCTGATATACTGTTATCTTTGTGCTACATCAAAAGGACGACTTAGATTTGTCAGTCTGTTCGACACTGTAAAGCTACAAAATGACTCCAGACAGCCATTCTTTACCTCCATTACACCTTCCGCCTCTTGACTCGAATCTTAGCTCCCTTGGGTGGCACCATAGACTCACACAGCCAAACAGGTCGAGGCCGCTTCCCGCCATACACAGCCGGAAACTCGAGGTCATATCTGGTCACTGCATACGCAACAATCATCTTGAGCTCCAAATCAACTAGAAACCGTCCAGGGCAAGCCGTCCTCCCATGCCCAAACGGCAGGTGGTAAGGACTCGTCGTCACGAACGACTGCGCTCCCAGTCCCGGCGCGGACGGAGCTACTTTGCCCTCTTCTCCCTCTGCCTTGCCGGCCGGCGCCATCGTTGCCTCGTGAGGCCTCGAGAACCGAAACGGATCGTACTCTCGCGCATCTTCATACACATCCTCATCCACTTGCGCCGGATGGCCCAGGAAAGACAGCACCGTGCCCCGTGGCAGCGGTAGCCCATCCTCCGTGGTAACCCCATCAGCAAGGACCTTGCGCACGGAGCCCCGATTATCAAAGGAATTCAACCGCATCGTTTCCCTGGCGACACTATCAGCCCGAAGAAGCTGCCCTAGTTTCGCCCGATTCCACGAGGCCATGTCGTTCGCCCCAGCCCCCGCCTGTGTCAGTACGCACGAGATCTCCTCGCGGAGCATGTCTATGGTATTGTATTTCGCATCTGAGTCGATGATATTCAGCAGCATATTAGCTGTTTGGAATGAGGTGCGGTGCATTGAGCCGAAGTTTGCCAGGAACAGACGCCGCGTCATTGTTTCGAGGCTGGCGAGGTCCTGTGGGCGTTCTCGCTGTGCGAAGCGCAGCATGATCTGGAAGTAGTCGCTTGGCTCTTGGTCTTTGATCTGGGGGTCGCCGCGGGGATACTGCAGCATGGCGAGGCGACGCTCGTACTCAGACTTGATCATCTGGGCGAGCTTGGCGAATCGGGCGTTGGCCCGTCTGCCTACAAACTGCCCAATTATCGGCTGCAGAAGCGTGGGGGTTAATAGGGTAATCCCGGTTTCCAGGTGGGTTTGGTCGACCGTGTCGAAGGTGGCCCTGATATACTCCTCGTTGCGGCCTGGGCTCGTTAACTCTCGCACAGTGCAAGGAGAGTAGGTGACATACACAGTGGCTCGCCGACGGTAAATCGACTCGATGCCCGTCCGATAATCTTCCTCACTGTACTGAGGAGGTCAATCTCTCTCCAAGCGTCCGTATCGTTGCCAAAATAATCACTAAATGCGGCCTCGAGCTCTACATTCATCACGGCACAGACATGGTCCAGCGATGGCTGCAACTCCGCTTTGATTAACAGTCCCTGCCACGGGTCGGTGAGGAATGAATCGTCGCCCAGCAGGTATTTCGGACAGTCCTGTTCGAGAACTCCGGCGCGCTGGTTGAGGATATGTGGCGGCTGTGCGAGAGCCCATTTCATCGACGTGTTGGGCAGGATGAGCTCCTTGCGACTGCCCAGGCCTGGGATGAAGACTGGTTTTCCTTTGCTGAGGAACTGGGTGATTGCTTGTTAGTAGATTGTTCTTCAAGGCAGGTTCTGAGAATCCACCTTCTCGTACGCCTCTCGCATCAACCCCCCGCAGTCTGTGTAGTACCTGTAGTATGTCCGCAGACTGAAGCCAGTCTTGCCGGGAGGCCGGTCGAAATATGGCAATGTATTGGGGTCTCGTTTGCCCAGCAATGTTCGATAAATAATAAACAAAGCCCATGAAGCCAGGAACAGAAGGCCAGGTCTGCAGTACTGCCCGAGGTCGGGAAGAGCGTACACGATGGCTGCCATTGTGATTCTGCATACAAGTGGCACAATAGCCAAGCGGGGCCAGACTGGTTTATTTAACGTGGATCCCAGTGGCACCACCAGTTCGGTGTAGCTGATGGTGGTCGAACCCTCGCTCCTCCGGTACAGCCTGGCTGAACTCGACGGATGGGCTTTGGAGACTATATATGGGAGCTCGTGCTTGTATTTAAACCGTCTACTGGCATTCGAGCACACTCAGCGATTGTATATATATATATATGTAGGCGATATTTATTCCAAGCCCGTAGCGATCTCTCATGGTTCTAACCGTACAAAGTGCCATCCAGCCACGTCGTAACCTCCTCCCACGCCTGCTGCTGTGCCTGTAACTGCACATTGCGCCACTCCCCCTGCAGCTGCACCCAGAAATGCGTCCATCCGTGCGGCATATCCTTCGCACACCAGTACTTGACTCGATTCTGTTCCCAGGAAGCTCCCAGCCCGCAGTCACTCGATCGGCCGGCAAGTTTGGCAGCTAACAGACACGCCTCCTGACAAAACATATCGGCGCTTCCAGTGACAAAGCACACAGGCTGCGGGATGTCAGACCTCGACGCATGATACGGACTCAAGAGCCTGTCGCGCAAATCCTGCCCAGCCGCCGGGAAAGCCCAGTCCGAGAGCTCCTGTGTCTTCTTCATGTCATCATCGCCTCCCCATGGCATCTTCTCTAGGTATGTCCCACGGGCTTCGCCAGAGCGGTCGGTCATGGGTTGGAAAGCCACAAGAGCCGTAATCCGGTTCTTGAGACTCGGCAGCTGTGCAACGGCCAGAGAGATCGTGGCTCCGGCAGAGAACCCGCCTACCACCACCTTGTTCCTGTCTATGGGTAGGCTTCGGTCGTCGAGAATGGCCTCTATTACTGCCGCGATGTCGTGGATTGCCGTTGGAAAGTGGTGCTCTGGGGCGCGGCGATAGGCTAGAGAGGCGACGACGTAGTCGTGCTTGTCTGCTAGGAAGCGCGACTGGGCGTTGTCCATTGCCGGCGTGCCTATGATAAATGCGACGCCATGGATCAGGAAGTAAACCGGGTGTGTCTGGCCTTCTTGGTGGGACTTTGGGATGAAGATGTGGTGCTTGAGCATGGGCCGCACGGAATAGGACTTGACATAGTTGGGCTTCTGGGCGGCCCAGAACTTGCGTGTCTGAATCTTGATTCGCAAGAAGATTATCTCGCAGAGGTAGCGGTACACAATGGCGCACATGAAGAGCCAGACGCCCTTGAGGCGCCCGGGGCGAGGCTGATGGGTTCGAATGGTGGGCTTCATTTTGTGGCAGGTGGAATGTTGCCTGAAAAGCTGTCGCTGTCATGCTTATGCTATAAATATCAAATCGAATACCATCCATAGTGGCACCATTCTATACAACTTGCGGTGGTGCCACGGGAGATCAAACACGTTAAGTACTCCAGCTCGTCTCGAGTTACTGACCGTAGCTGTAACGCCGATCTCTGCCCTAGCTCGTCAGCATGCTCAATGAAGCAGCCTTCGCCCTTGCTGTGGTCACTATCCTGGCCTACTGCCTTGAATTCCTCTCTCGAGCCCTCGACGACCCCCGTGAGCCCCCACGACTAGCCCCAAGAATTCCCGTCATCGGCCATGTTCTAGGCTTTCTCCGCTATGGCTTCGACTATTACATGCTGACCAAGTGAGACCCATATCTAGACCCAACTCTGGGTATAATCAAGGCTGATATCTCCCAGTCAGGTTGCCAACACAGGCATCTACATGCTGGGCTGCCTAACGTGGAAAGTGTACATCGCGCACGACCCGCGCGTTGCAACCCTCCTTGCAAAATCAAAGGCTATATCTCTGCGGCCCTTTCTCCGTCATGCTGGGAAACTGCACGGCACGATCAGTGACGAGGCCTATGCGTTGTTCGACGGCGACCTGGACGACCATTTCAGCAAGCGCACCAAGGAGCTGTTGACGCCGGGGCCAGCCCTGGATGATCAGAACCTTCGCATGGCGCAGCAGTCGCTGGACGAGGTCAGTGATATGGCCAACCAGGAGCCTACGATTGAGTTGTTCCAGTGGTCGAAGCGGACGGTGATGCTAGCAACGGGGGCCAGTTTGTTCGGGGCGGAGCACCCGTTTAAAAATCCGAGCATCGCAGAGGCAATGTGGTAGGTTAACCATCCAACTTGTGATGTATAATGATTCATGGTGGTAGGACATGGGACGAAGCTCGACCAGGCCATATATTTGGGTTCGATCCCTGGGGCACAGGGTACAAAGCCCGGACGACCGTGTTCGCGGCATTCAAACAGTACTTTGAGAATATTCCGGGCGACGCATCGGAGGTGATTAAAGAGCGCCATAGGGTCCTTCGCGAGGGTGGACTGAGCGAAGAAGACGCGTACAAGTTACAGTCGACACTCAGCAATGCCTACTTCAACACCATCCCTACACTGTTTTGGACGATCCACGACATATACTGTCGGCCGGAGCTCTTAGAGGATATCCGGCAGGAGGTGTCAACTAAAGCCGTGCAAAGGTCCAGGGACGCGGATACTAGCTTCGTACTAGACATTACAGCGCTCCAGACCCAGTGCCATATCTTGTTGTCGGCACTCCAAGAGACACAGCGCACTAGGCATGCGCAGGTCGGCATGCGCATGGTGATTGAAGACACACTGATCGATGGAAAGTACTTCCTCAAGAAAGGAACTGCCCTACATCTCCCCGCCAAATCAATCCATAGAGATCCTTCAATATGGGGATCTGATGCTCCTGAATATGACCCCTACCGATTTGTGCCAGGGTATACAGGGGAACCGAAGACAAAGGTTATGCCGACGGCCTTCCTACCTTGGGGCTCGGCGCCGTGGTTATGTCCTGCTAGGCAATTTGCTGCGACTGAGATTCTGATCATTGTGGCCTTGATGGTGTTGCGCGTTGACTTGAGTCCAGTGGACAGAGAGTGGGAGAAGCAACCAGCCACCAAGTCCATCTCGATCGCGACGCTGCCGCATCCCAAGGAGGATATGCGGTTCAAGGTCAGTGAGCGCAGGGAGGGGATAGGCTCCTGGTCGGTTCTACTGGGGAAGAACAAGATTAGAATATCGCTGTCGTCAGGATAGTTCCTAGCAGAATATCACGATGGTCCTATTCCAAACCCCAAGTACCTGGTTCGAGACCCAGAAACCATCTCCGACATCTAACCACAATTTAACCCCAATCAAGGGAGGTGGCAGACGATCCACGTCGTAGCGGCTATATGTATCTTTGGTTACTGACATATCGATTGTCTTCCTTCCCAGCGGTGCTTCTAACATTGGTTTCTGGTTTGTCCCAAAATATATATCGGCGTCTACCAGCTACTCTGCTGGATGCACACGGCAACCCATACTGTCAATTATGACTTTGTTCGACCATCTGCCTGATGTGCTCTCTTGTCTCGCGAACACCCACTCGCAAGCGTTCCAGCTCATCTGCTTCCCTCTGACAGCACTTGGTCAAAATCCCGATCGCTTCAATGGTCGCTGACAGGGTAGCTGTCTTCCCCTGCCGCTTGTTCGTCCGTATCCCTCTCCTTCAACCCCTCCAGATGGATATTCCAATCCACGGCCTCGGTTTTGCAAATTCGCTGCAGCGTGTCGCTCCGGAGGGTTCGCGTGAGCGCCGCGTATCTCTCGTTGAGCGTCGAGCGGTACCGTCTTTCCACGGCGTAATGCGGTCGCTGGCCTGCCTTGGTCGTCTTTTTCTTCCGCCCCTGGCCCGTGCCGCCTGGCTGAGCCTTGATTAATTGTGCAGACAACAAGTGGAACGCTTACCTGAAGCTTGTTGGGCCCCGACCCGCTTTGCCGGGGCTCGCACGGACTGGACTGGGGCTTCGCCTTCCCCCCCGCAGAGACATCGCGGGGCTTGTTGGGATCAGTGGAGCTCGCTGCAACCTTGTCAGCAAAGGCCACGACCCAGAGGTCGCCTAGGTACCTGTATTATTCTCATTCGCCAGCGACAGCGGGCTCAACAAGGGCCACGGCCCAGTCGTCGAGTTCTGTCGACAAGGTTGGCAACTCCCACCCTCCGGTCCCGTCAGTAAACTGCAGTCGAGAAGACGGTGGTGGTCAGACGATGACGCGGCAACGAAATCAAGCGAGTCGAGATCTATGGCGCTGTCGAAAGCACCGGAGTCGACGTCGCAGAGGTCCCGAACTGCCCTGCGCGTCAACACTCGACTCGTGCGCGGGTTCTAACATAGCATACACATGGCAGGTGTCGGAGCTTGTTGGCACTCCGCTGACGGCAGGTTCAAGTCGCCTGCGAGGTTGGTGGACATACTCGGGTGGCTGAAGCACGGTCGGCTTCCAATGATCAGACAGACTCTGCTGGCGAGAGAATGACAATGCGGGAGGGCAGCATTGATTTCAGGCAATGCTGATGTGCATGCAACTCCACTAATATACTCGGTATACGGTTGGGGCTGGATATTCCTGCAGATACTGTATCCTGTTCATCAAGGCACAGCCGACGTGACAATATAAATGAATCCAAGGAGGCCAACAATTCGGCATTTTCACCGTCTGTGACTGGCCGAAAGATCCTTGTATCTATACTACGGCGGGCCTGGAGTCTTGTGCGAATCCTACGAAGAATATACGGTGTGGCCTAGCCTGTCATTCCCCAGAACCGGCACGGCCTGGCAGCCGAAAGAGGGGGCAAACCAGGGCAAACTCGATGATTCGCCCATCACACAAGACATTGCAATTTGTACAGCGCCAATGGCGAGCTCGTGGCTTGAGGCAATGCGTGGGGGCGGTCCGCATCCTCCTGGGGGCCGTATCATGTCACCCAACAAGGAGGCCTCTAGTATTGACTACTCATCCAAGATGGCATGACAGGCAATAAGGGGCGTTCCTCGACCTTGGATATGCGAGATCAAAGCACGTCTACCATGGCCTCGGAGTATGCCGCCTCGCGCGAGGACTTTGAGCTATTCAGGCGCTTCCTCCGCGTGGCACGGCTGCTGGATGCCAACAATTTCGACGAGCTTTGTTCGTATTTCGAACCCCCTGTTTCTTAGCCAGCTGACCTAGAAATGTAGGCAACCAAGGAGCCTTGACTCCTTCCCCCTCGATCCGCACAGGCAAGACACCACGCAATAGCGGCGGAGGAGACGACGACGACGCCACCAATGGCGACTCATCCTCAACCTCATCCTCCGAATACGACGACTCCGACGAGGAATACTACGAAGATGACGATGAGCTGCAGCTGCAAGGCGAGACCGAGCTCGACGTCAACAGCACCCCTCCACGGATAAGCGATCAAGACATCCAGCGTCCCACGCAGCCCCGATCTCAGCGCAGGCAGCCGACCACGAGGCAATCTAGTACCAAAGCTGCAACAGCAACAGCAACAGCAACCCAGCGTCGTCGGCAACAGCAGGAGAAGGTAAAGCCGAAGCGCCCCCGTCCCCATGCCGCCGTGAAGAAGCGGTATCGGTCCGTGGTGAACAGCAAGATCCAGCAGCTCAATGCCTTGATTCCCGCGTCAAACACGTTTACACCGGGAATGTCAAACGGGCCGGGTGCATCGGAGGGAACAGAAGGGACGGGTTCACAGAAGATGCCGACCAAGTCGGCTGTCTTGGATAGAGGCCTACACTATACGGATCACTTGATAGCGACGTATGAGCGGTATGAGGCGGAGGGGAACGAGTTGCGGAGCAAGTTACAGCAGTGGCTGGATATTTCAGCGGTGGACGGTGACACTCCGGGCGAATGAAGTTCTTTCTCTCTCGTAGTTATTCTTCTACTCATAGCTATGCGTGTTTCGATTGGTAGGACTTATATACCTAGAGGAGGACTGGTATAGCAGCGGCACATCCTGATTAACCTTATGTATTAACCAATCTGTCTATCCGTCCATCTATCCGTCTATCTACTCAGCGAATGCTGATCTGGCCGACTCTGCATGAGCTTCGAAAACAACGAGCTGCGGTCCTGCAACAGCTCTCTCGGATTGCCAGTCTCTGCTACGCACCCAGAGTCCATAACAATCACCGTATCAAGGCTCAGAATCGTACTCAGCTTGTGTGCAATACACAGCACCGTATGCCCACGGAATCTCTCGCGAATCGCCCGATCCATCATCTCCTCGGTCCCCTTGTCAATCTGACTCGAAGGCTCATCAAGGACAACCGTGTTCCCGGCTTGCAATGTTGACCTGGCGAAGCAGAACAGCTGCCGCTGGCCGTGCGACAAATGGCCCTCTGCTAATGGAACATCAAGACCACCCTGGGCTTGAATGGCCTCCCAGAGCCCGAAGGCCTGCAGGGCAGCGATCATAGCCGAATCTTCGCAGTCCGGCACGTACAGCTTCATGTTATGTCGCACTGTCCCGTTAACAAGCACCGGCTCCTGCGGCAACGTGATGAAGCGTGATCGAACGCGGTTGGGGTCTATCGTGGAGATGTCTACTCCGTCTACTAGGATGCTGCCGCTGTGTAGGTTTATCAGGCGCAGCAGTGCGCCGAGGAGTGTGCTCTTGCCGCTGTTTATGTCAGTATCGGACTAAATTAAAAGGGTACTTCTATTGTGTGACTACATACCTTCCGGTCCTACCGCAGACTGCGACTCGTTGCCCTGGTTGGATGGTGAAGGAAACGCTGCTGAGGACAAGCGGCGAGGTCGGTCTACAAGCACATCTATCATTGAGCAAAGAACAATTTGGTAGATTTGGGCACTTACGTGTACTTGGCACACACTTTGGAGAATGTGATACTCCCCTCCCCATGCCATGCCTTGTCATCAGCGCTGTCAACAGTGGTGTCCTGCTTCGAAGGCAGTTCCGAGGGCGTCTCCCCCGTAAAGGCCCTCACGCGTTCGACAGCAGCCATACTGGTCTCCATCTTGGTCCAGTAGGAAACCAACCTCTTCGCGGCCAGGCCGACATTTGACGCACTCAGCAAGGCCAGCCCGAGGGTCGAGTTCGTGGGCGATCTGGTAGCAACCCCCACACACATAATAACCACGGCCAACCCCGCCGTGATCAAATCGAGCACGAGATTCAGCCAGTTCTGCGCCGAGAAGAGCAGGTAGAATGGCTTCTGGCTGGCCTTAATCGTCTCGATGTTCTGCCGCGCATAGTCCGCGGCCCATCCAAAGGCCCGAATCGTAGCCAGCCCGTTGAGCGTCTCCAGGAAGTGCGAGAATAGCGGTGCCTTGGTCTCGATCTCCAACACGCGGAGCTGTCGCGAGGTTGGCAGATAGACTAGTTGCACGTAGTAGACTGCGATGGCGACGGCGGGAATCGCAAGACCAGACCACGGCGAGCCGTAGATGATGATTCCACCGAGTCCGACCACGACCATTGCCTGCGTGACTGTGCCGAGGATGTCGTAGGGCAGCTCTGTGTCGATCAGCTGCATGTCCTGGCTGAAGCGGTTGATGGTCTCGCCTGCGGCAGTCGAGTCGAAGAAGGACATTGGCGCTGCGAGGACGGTGTCGAGGATGAGTTCGTGGCAGCGGTCTGCGGAGCGTTGGGTGATGCAAATCACGAAGAAGCTATCATCCGGTGAGTTTGGGATTGACCCATTGAGAGGAAGTATGGCCTACGCTGCTGCGGCTGTCCAGGCTACTAGAGCAACAGCACCAAGGGCGAAATAGACGCCAATGTAGCGGTCCTGAGGGCTGTTTGGGTCTCGCACACTGCTTTCGGCCCAGCGGGCGACCCAATATTCTATAGCGGTTCCGTTAGCTGTTGGCCACCTGGGAAATGAACGGATGCTCACGAGTAAATGTGATGCCAAAGACGAAGATCGCGCAGAGTAGCAAGAAGACACAGAATCTCAGCCTGCCAGAGAACTTGACGTAGTATCTATATATACCGGCCGTCGAGTGGATAGCCTGCGCAGACGCCGGTTCCTCTGGCAAAGTGCCTAGTAAAGGCTCTTGAAAAATCTCGCGCGTGGACAGTCCTCGCCAAACAGAGGCCTTGATGTTCTCTTCGGACTCTTTCGACTCTTCTTCGCCTGCGACTTGAGATCCGCGGGCTTTCTTCACCAACGAGTCCTGCTTGCGGAGCCCTCCGGTCTGCGTAAGGGAGATGACTCTGTCTGCGAACCGCACCTGCTGGGCTACACCAGCTTAGTGTCAAGGCCTCGTATTGTAGAGACAGGTTACTCACCTGTGCTGGTAGCCCACACCACCAGGGTGTTGCCTTTGCGCAACAGGCCCTCCCCGCCGAGCACTGCTTCCAACACCGCAGCCTCTGTGCCGCCATCCAGGCCGTTAAACGGGTCATCCAGTATGACAATCGGCGCTCTACAGTAAATTGCCCTCGCAAGAGCGACTCTCTTCTTCTGGCCCCCGCTCAAACTGCCCCCCTCGTACGCAACAACCGTGCTATCACCATGCCGCATCGCCCTGAGATCCTTGGTCAGCGCTGTCGCACGGATGACCGCGTTATACCATCGCTCCTCGAATGGACCCGATCCAACAATGTTATTCCGCACGGTGTCATTGATCAGCCACGGCGTCTGGCTGCAGTAGCCGATATGCGAGCTCGACAGTGCCACCGATCCGCCCTCAGTCTGCGCCTCCCCCAGCAGCATCTGGAGCATCGTCGTCTTGCCGCTTCCCACGGGTCCCACCACGGCAAGCACAGCCGGCGAAACAATGGCCAGATTTGCGTCTTGCACGATCGTCCCGGTGTCTGCGTTCCAGCCGGCCGAGGCGCGGGTGAGCTGGAGCGCCACGCGCGGAGCCTGTCGTCTCGACAGTCGGCGGCTGAGTCTGCGGAGAAGCACATCATCGGAGTCGGTTGGAGCCGGGGACAGTAATGGTGTCTCATCCTCTGCCGTGGAAGAACGCACGTCGTCGTGCGCAGCTGGAGAAAGAATCAGTCGACTATCGTGGCGCGTGTTGTCGTCGAGCAGGAAGCCCTGAATCCGTAAAAGAGAAGCAACGGCGGTGGCCAGTTGAATTGAACTATTGATCAGGACAGCGACAGCATTCCCGAAGATGTCAAAGATTGTCAACGCTTGGTACACAACAGCAGGTGTCAGCGTGTGCCCGAAGGCCAGGCTATACAGCGTGAAGCCCAGGATAGGCGCCATTATAACAGGAATCCAAGCCGCCCATGCTACCACCAGCAAGATATACCGGAAGCGCCTGAGCTTACGAACCTCAACTTTGCGCAGGGCCACCAAATCGCCGCGAATGACCGACGCAATGCCGGTCATCTTGATCCCCTTCATGGTCTGCAGAGCCTGCGTCGTGGCCGCGAGTCGGTTCTCCATGCCCCTGAGCCATTTGCTTTGCCGCTTAGCAGCGGGCTTCAGAATGGCAATGGTGAGGAGCAGGAATGTCACTGTTAGTCCTCCTGTCGCCGCGACAGCAACCCCGAGCTGCTCTGAAAGCAGCCATAGCCCGAGCGCGACGTCGATGATGCACGCCCAGCATTCATGCATGTCGCGCGTGCCGGCCACAAATCGCTCGACATCAGCACTCATCAGTGTCGACGCGGACTTGCGCGATGCAGACGACGAGCTAAGTTTCAGTGTATGGCTGTGAATCCTCCCGACCAGGTCGGCGCGGAGGGCCGTGATGACCCGCGCAGTACATTGGCGATAGAACGATTGAGACGCCTGGATATTTCCTCGTCAGCATATACCCGGGGGTTCAATACGGACCGCATCCTTACCGCAATCCCCACATAGACGATCGCATAAGCGCCGATCAAGCCTCCTCCAATCTTGTAGATATTCGGCCCTGCTGGTTCGGACATGTACGCCGTCGCGCGATGGACGAGGAACGGCTGCGCGAACGTGAAGCCTATATACGCCAGTCTCGGAACCACCGGGCTCAGCAGCATCCAGCCACGACCGGAAAACATGTCATGGAAGATGGAAGGCCCTTTGAGACCGCGAGCGCCCTGTCCCTCGCTCTTCAGCGCGACCACAACAGGACGGACAAGTTTGCGCTCGACATCTGGAAGCTTCTCCGACGTCAGAGGCAGAGCTGCTTTCTTCCTCCCCATCCGAAACAACGGGACAATCCACCACAGAAATGCCCGGGATATGATATCCGCCTGTTCATCGGGCGTGGGTTGGTGTCTGTCCGCACGCACGCTCTTCCTCCACCGCTCGGCCACAAGGATCCCGAATTTGCAGGCACAGCAGAGGGTGAAGACGGCCGCGGAGATGTGGTTATCCGGGATGCTCCAGAGGGTACGCGCGCGCAGCGCATCCGCGATGGTGGAATAGCCCAGGTAAAGGAGTAAGATGGTCGATGCGCGCGGTGTTCGAGTATGTTCGTAGTGAGATGCTGTTGCGAGGATGGCGCTGCCGACAATCCCAACGCAGCTTGCTGGGATTGTCGCGTCGGTGCGGGAGGTTCGTAGGAAGGCTTGGACGGCGAGGAGCGAGATCTGGAGGTTGATTGATGAGATGTAGCCGACCTGTCCGCCGTGGTCCAACGTGTGAGCAGCTGCAGAGCTAACCTCAGGGGGGTGATGACACTCACAGCTTTCGCTCCGTAGAGCATGTTTGAAGCGACGATGCTGTCCTTAATGTGGAGCTCCAATATTCGCCATAGCGCCCAGCAGATTGCTATGGCCAGAGGCCAGATGGATAGGATGATTTCTTGGAAGAGGAGTGTCAGGTCGAAGTCCGTGCCACAGCCTTGGACCTGAGGGCCCCATACATTGTGGACGTCTATGAAGCACTCCTCCATGGTTACTGCCTATGACCGAGAACGAGCTTGATACAACTACACGGTCGGAGCAACCTGGGTCCCATATACGCCACAGTCTGATATCCACGAGAAACGGCGTTAACTTGGATTCTATTTTCGGCCCCATCACGTCCTGTGGCTGCAAGCAGGACTCCTTGTGCTGCGCCATGGGATATCCTGGGGGCTAAATACGCCCTATAAACGGTCGTGGCACCACGGCCCTCAGTGGCCCTAAATGCACTTTAATATGGTGGCACCACGGAGTAAGCATCCAACAATCACTGCCCCCCAACCAGCCCTATATTTCGACATCATAATTAGACATTCCCATTTCTCTGCCGCAAAACTCCCTTGGTCACCTTGCCCGATGGGGTCCGCGGCAGGGCGTCCAGGAGCTCATAGCGTCCCCGTAACCAGTGCGGCTCCGTCAGTTTGCCCTGGACATACTCATCCCACTCCTCGAAGAGCGCCTCTGCCTCTACCTCGCCAGCTGGTTTTGCCGGGACAACAAACGCCTTTGGCCTCTCCCCTGCTAGATAATCCGGTACTCCGATCACAGCTACGGCAGAGACCCCCGGATGCTGCCGGAGACAGTCTTCGATGGCGACGGGGGAAACTTGCATGCCCTGTTTGCCAGGGTCGTCAGTTTGCCTGGCCTGCCAGGGTAAAGGCGGTTGCATGATGTTCCCCTACCTTGACCTTAATCATGTCCTTCAAACGATCAACAATACAAAGGTGGCTGTCGCCGCGGGCACTCCGTCGGAAGATGGCGACGTCGCCTGTATGCAGCCACCCATCCACGAACGTAGCTGCGGTGGCCTCGTCATCTCCCAGGTACCCGACCGCTTGGTTTGGCGATGCGAGTAGTAACTCCCCCGGTTCATCGAAGGAGTCTACCTCGCTGCCGTCCTCGCGGAGGAGGCGACCCGTGTAATGCGGTAGGAGGACTCCGATTGAATTCTCAAGATACTCGTGGGGGCTACTTAGTGTCACGCCTACTGAGCTTTCGGTCAGGCCTGGTAGTGGTCTCCCTGTCAGTATGCTTTTTACTCCATGAGCGAGAGAGCGGACTATGAGATACCGTAGCCAATTGTTATCTTCCAAGTAGGCTGTGCCACCTTGACTTTGTTATAGAGATCATGCCCTAGACTACCAGCTCCAACATAGACCTTATCAACAGATGACAGGTCAAAGGCCTTGAACAGGAACGGATTCCCGACGAGGGCCGCAAGGATGGCCGGCACCACGTAGAGCCGGTTGATGCGGTGTGTTTGGATGGACATCAGCGCCGCCTTCATGTCGAACGTCGGATGGACGATGAGTTGGTCGCACAGGTAGATGTGGGTTAACGTCGCGATGATGCCTTGAACGTGACTGAAGGGAAGAATGCCCAAGACGACTTCCGGCCCCGCGTTATGGGTTAGGCTATCGATTGAGTTCATTTGAAGGATATTGGTGATGATGCCGTGGTGAGTGATGCGCGCCAGCTTCTATTCCTAGATTAGCGTACTTCATTCACACGCGAACGTGTGTGTTGATATCAACTCACTTGAGTCCCGGAAGTGCCACTTGTTGCGCATAGATACGCAATCTGAGAGCCCGCCTGCTCAGGGGGCCAGTCCAGCGCTGGAATAGGAGATAAGGTCTTGCCCAATTCCAGCAACTCATCAAGGGTTTTCCAATCGTGATTCCCGTCCATTGGTCCAGTTAGGTATAATCGCACGTTGGCATTGTCAACCACAGCACGCCCAGCCTCGATCAGCGCCGGAGACACAATCAATATATTGCAGTGGCTATGCCTCAGGTGCTTCGCATTTTCGGCCGGGGAGGTGCTGGCATGGAGAAGGAGACTGGTACCTCCAAGACGGTGTGTAGCCCAGGTGTACGTGTGGTAATCAACCTTCCATGTATCCGTCAGATGGGCATTCCTTCTATCGGGGTCAAGGGTCCATAATGTTTACCGTATTTTCTGACAAGACCGCGATTACTTTTCCCCCTTTCGCCGGTTCGTTGGGAGTCCATTGCAAGTCGTGAGCGAGGCCCGCTGCCAATACTTCCACATCCTCCGCGAGCTCTCGATGTGTTTTGCCCTTCTGCGTGATGGCAGAGACGAGGGCTTTCTGTTCCGGTGTTGTGCCGGGTAGCCTGTGAAGGACAAAGTCTCCCACTGGGCGAGCAGACGCCAATTCCTGTGAAATGGCAGGCAGCCAGGAGGGTGGATGGAATATCATCTTGGTTAGCTACGAGTCGAGCAATTGATACGGATTGTAGATAGATGCCAATCCCAGTGGTCTGGCTAGTATCATATACTCTCTGTTTGGAGGCCCGGTCCGAATTGTATGCCACACCTCCGGTGGTGCCACCATGGTATCATTTCCGCATCTTGATAAAGATGCAAATTAACTTGATTCGGGCTCTAAGCAACCTCATGATACCTGCGCCGTGACCTGGTCTAGTCGTAGTTAAGCATAATGGTACCGGACTCGGTCTTTTACCTGCTATAACCATTTTCACGATGATCGCAATGTTGATACTCATCTTGGGCATAATTGCCATTGTCACCTACACTATCGAATGCGTCTTCTCCCACCTTGACGATCCACGAGAGCCTCGCCGCGTAAGTCCTAGCTTCCCTCTACCTGTCATCGGCCACTTGCTAGGCTTCGCTCGCCATGGCTTCGACTACTACAACTACCTCTGGTAAGCCTTGATTAGACCCAACTAGAACATGAATAGACACTGATCCAACGGCACACAGCCGAAATACAAATTCCGAGATATATACCGTCGGTATTCTGAATTTCAAGGTATACATCACTAGTTCCCCACGAATAGCACAGTTAGCGCAAAAGGTAAAGACGCTGTCATTCACACCACTACTCCAAGTCCATAACAAGATCCACGCGGACATGAGTGAGGAGGCGACTCAGGCTTTCTGTGGAGATATCCTAGCCAGCTGGAGTCACTCTGCTAAGCAGGCGTTGTCGCCCGGTCCTGCATTGAATGCGCAGAACCTCCGGATGGGAAATCAGGCGCTTGTTGAGGTGACGAGTTTGTTGAAACAGGATGAAATCGAACTGCTTTCTTGGGTAAAGCATGCGGTTGTCCAGGCCACAGCAGCCGGTCTGTATGGCATGCGGCATCCGCTCAAGGATCCTACAATTGAGGAGCGATGTGGTATGTTAATGCGTCAATTCACCCGCGTGGCTTACATGCACTCCATCTGATGCAAATAGGGTCTGGGATGAGCACAGGCTCGGCCATATGGTGGGAATAGATCCCCTGGGCACAGGCTTTAGGGCTCGCGCCAAAGTCTGGGATGCATTCCAGAACTACTTCCAGAACGTCCCTGGCGACGTCTCATTGCTCGTCAAAGAGCGTCAGGATATTCTCCTTAAGGCCGGCATAAGCGAAGCCGAAGCTGCGCGGATGCAGTCAACGCTCTGCGATGCCGCGTATCCAAATACCGTTCCGACGCTCTTCTGGACGGTGCACGAGATCTTCTCCCGTCCTGAGCTGCTGGAGGTTGTCCGTCACGAGATATACAGCAATGCCGTTCAAAGGACTGGCACAGGCTTTGTACTTGACGTCGCAGCCCTTAAGAGCAATTGCCAGGCACTGCTATCCGCCTACCAAGAGACACAACGAACAAGACACTACCAGGTTGCATTTCGTGCAATCACCGAAGATACCGTACTAGACGGGCATATGTTGAAGAAAGGCAACTATCTCCAAATCCTATCCAAGCCAACACACCACAACCCGAATATCTGGGGACCCGATACTAGCAGCTTCGACCCCTACCGCTTCATACCCGGCGGGACCAAGACGAAAATCTCCCCGAGCAGCTTCCAGCCGTGGGGGGTCCCGCCTCATATGTGTCCCGCGCGCCAGTTTGCCTCTACTGAGATACTAATTATTACGGCCTTGTTATGCTGCAGGGTTTCTTTGGCCGCGGTGAGCCCAAAAGGCTGGATTAGGGAGCCTACTCTCAGGTCGATGGAGATAGCATCTTTACCGCGCCCGAAGAAGAATGTGCGTCTTAGGATTACGGAGCGTGATGATGCAGTTGGGACCTGGGCAATAACTATGGGGGATAGCAAGATGAGGGTTCCTCTGGCGTCGGGATGAATGGGACCCTCACTAGGAACTTCTATGTCTGCGAGGGTTTTAATCGAAGGTGCGAATGTTATCCTTATCGTCTCCCGTTGAATCCAGCCCCTATTGAGAACGGACTGTGGCCCGTGCTTAACTACCTGGAGGGTTATTTATGCTCGGGATGGCAAGGAAATTTACCAAGACTGTTAGAATGGAAAGTATGAACTTTCTCCAGGGCAAGCAGAGGCCGATTGCGGCGCCACCCATCGTCATACCGTAAATCACAAAGTGTTTTGGAGATTTAAACCGAAAGCCGCATTTCTAGGTCTTAACAGACAGTCTACTAGCCCAACCCAGCCATCAATAGTTCCCATGCCACCGCCCGTTCTGTTTTCAACGAAAGCAATCCTCTACCAACTGCCGTCACAACCGTTCCGTCAACACAATATTCTGAGTCATATTTGGCAAGTAGTTCGCATCATCCTCCGTGCCAGCTGGTCCCTCCGTCTGCCCATCCGGAAAAGCTATATCATACTTGAGCACCAAGTTAGCAACAATCAGCTTGCTCAACGCGCTAGCATAATGTCTGCCCGGGCAAGTGAGCCGCCCAGCCCCCCACATGCCATTCCCGGGCTCGATCGCGTGGAATGCGAGCTCAGGGGATATCGGTAGCCCGTCGGCGTTGAGGAAGCGGCGTCCGTTGAACATCTCCGGCTCCTTGTAGAATTCGGGGTCGAGCGCCATGGCTTGGCCGGCTACGGCGAGATATGTGCCTTTGGGGATCCATGTCCCGTCAGACAGGCCGAACGAGGATGTTGTGACGCGGGTGACTGCCACTGCAATGATGATTCCAATTAGTCCTTTTGGGGTTTCCAACGACTGTCCGTGGTACTTACGTCCCTCTGGTGCCAGCAAACGTAAGGATTCTTTCAGAAAGCTGTCGAGAAGATGAAGCTTTTTGGTGGTCCCTAAGGTCCACTGCCCGCCTCCACTGGCTAAAGCGTCCATGGCTTCGGCGCGGATGTCGGCGATGTACTCTGGATGGGCGCACAGGTCATAGACAGCTTGAGTAAGAGCATGCGTCGACGTATTTAGCTAAGTGACAAACGTTAGTATAAGCTGCATAACCCGACTGTCAGCCTCTACTCACAGCCCCTGTGATAATCCCCACAATCTGCATCGCAATCTTCCCCAAGGGCTCGTTATATTCAGCCAGAAACTTCAAAATGTCGACATCCGGACTATGCGGTTCTCGTCGACTGCGGACCGGCTCCTCCAGGAACCGCTCCGCCTTCGTCAGAATGGCATCCAGCTGGTTATTTCGGATCAAGAAGGGCTTAACCAGTGGTCTGAGTGTGCGGGGCCAGTACCAGAGTGCTTCGCGGATGCGCCAGGCTTCGGGGAAATACTCCATCACGATCTTGTCCCAGCCGCCGTAGTGCGCAAGGTCCTCGCCGATCAGCACTGTCGATGTGATACTGGATACGGCAGCGTAGCAGAATTGATAGGCATTCAGTTGGCCTATCAAGGCCATATTAGCTGTCGTTGTTGTAAGAAGAGGCTTCACGTACGGCTATCTTTGGGGATTTGATTGAAAGCGAACTCACTCGTCCGGATATACTCTCGATGCATCACAGGCAGCAACTTGTCTACGGCAATCCAAACATTAGTTAATTCATTCATGACAGCTGGCCCTAGAAACCTATTTCTTACTGAGATTCTTTGTCAGAGGCCCCCGCACCGCATCAATATGCTGCGCGCCCTCCATCGCCATTTCCGCCCCGATGTGCTCGCCCACCAAATTATCAATAATGACCTGCGCATGGCTCACCTTCGTTTCAGGCAGCATGCGAATCTCAGGTAGGAACCTAGGCGCGATAACAAGCTGTTCCTTATTTGCGGTCTGAACAACAAAGTTCTTTCCTTTGTGCTAATCCCCAGTGTCAGGACGTGCACGCTACCTGCATGGCTGTATGCTTTCCTCACCTTTTGATATCCATCTCGCACAATCTGCCGCCCGTGGTGTCGGAAATACTGCGATGCAGCTTTTGCCTTGACTCGAAAGGGACCTGGCGATGGTCCTACTCGTATCCAGGCATTTTTCCTGTTTGAAATGATGCGCATGGCTGCCCAGAGGCCAGCGACGAGGGCGGATAAGACCGCGACGTTGATATCCAACTCCATTGTCTCTTGGTGTCAGCAGTGAAATTCCTAGTCAATCGATCGCTCTCCATTTAATATCGGTCAGCATCGCGCGGTCGATAGATCAGAGATCCTTGATAGCAGTGGCACCACGTAGGCCCGTCGGGATCGTTATCAAGTGGTACCACCACAATACACTTGAAGAACCTCTTCATCTCTTAATATACCTACAAGGTATTTTAGTCAAGGTATAGTCCAACTCACACTTTTAGGCACATCTGGTAAAATGATTATTTGCACCTCTCTACGCCCATGCAGGTTCCGCTACCATTGCAGCTTCACTTATGAAAGACCACAACAATAAAACTGCACAGCTAACTAGGTAGGAATTATTTCTATTTCCTTTGTTTACTAGTAGTCAGAGTGCTTATCACTATTGGATGGGGGTCACTGTTGTCACCATCGGGTGTAGATGAACCTGAGATAGGGGGATTCGCGGCACCCGCCATCATCCTTGGGTAGGAGTTCTTTGCCCTTATTCACTGTTGTTGTGTCCATTAAGCCATCAATGGATTGAAATGGTGCATTAAACCTTATCATGATTTCGTCCAGTCCCTGAGTGTTGGAACCAACTCCGAGTAACAATATATACATCTAACTCCTGCAGCTTAAAAAAAAAAAAAAAGAGCACAGGTCCATACTGTTTGTTAGTCACCATAAGTAAGCAACTGTCAAAGGGAAAGACCACACAGCAGAAAGACCAGGAAGAGAGGTAGCCAGAAGAACGTGGTCATTTTCTGACTCAGTTCTCTTACGAGGCCATCTAGCGTTAAGTTTACGGAAGCTTAACAGGAAGGCGCCGTTTTTGAAATCACCCTTATAATCATGCAAGGTTTCGGTATAGTGGACGCTGATGGACCCCGTATTCAAGTTTAATAGGGGACAGGCGCCCCATGGATGTGGGAAGAGAAATGGCCTGCTTGGTTGTCGGGCCGGTGCCTGAAGACTCCATGTTTGACCAGTCGTCGACCAATAGGAAGCTGGGGTTGTCTCACATTCTGATTCTTCCGAGAAGAAGCCGGCCGATGTTTCCCGACTTGTGCACTTGGCTCGGCTCGGCATGCCTGATGTTCGGTTTTGCCAAGATGGAATTCTAACATTCGTATGGATGGTCTTTGATGGAGCCTGCAGCTCATCAAAGACCATCCAGATTCCAGTCACAGGAAAGCAACCAGATATCTAAGGAATACCCTAAATGAACTAGCTGTGAGACTCGTTCCACATTTGTGAGTTCTTAAGCTCTCTATTCCGGACAGTTCACCTCTACTTTGATGGCACCTGGTCGATAACAATGACGATCTCCGGTCAACCCCCAACGTGCGCCTCCACTTCCTATCCACTTTTGTGCTTACCACAAATCTGGAAAAGACAACGACATATTTAGGTTTGAAGCATGGAAAATGTCTTGTCAAACAAGACCTGCCAAGTAGACTATACTGGATTCGAACCTCTAAACACCGGGTAGCATAACCGGTTCTCCCGGTTTATAAATATACTCAACCGTCACCGGATGTTGTGCTCATACTGGACCACCCTAAAGTATAATCACATAGATTCCTTGACCTCACAAGAGAAAGAATACAACAAAAAAATGGATTTCTCGCTCAAGACACTCGCCTTCTCAGTTCTGACTACTACAAGCTTTGCCTCTCCTTTAATATATTCACGGGCCACCAACACGTCCTATACCAATGCCAACGGCCTATCATTTAACCACTTCAATGGCTCCCTTCCTAATGTGACGATCCTAGCCACAGGTACGTATCATCATATTCATAGTCAGAATGTCTTTAACCACAAACCACAGGTGGCACCATTGCCGGCACAAGCGACGATGAAACCGCAACAGCAGGCTATGAATCAGGCGCTTTGGGGATTAACAAGATTCTCTCGGGTATCCCCGAAGTCTTTGACATCGCCAACGTCAATGCCGTGCAGTTCGACAACGTCAATAGCGGAGATGTTTCTTCAGGCCTTCTCTTGAATCTTACCCGTACGCTGCAGAAAACGGTCTGCGACGACCCTACCATGTCTGGTGCGGTGATTACCCACGGCACCGATACGCTTGAGGAATCCGCTTTCTTTATTGACACGACTGTGAACTGCGGCAAGCCTATTGTATTCGTTGGCTCAATGCGCCCTGCCACTGCTATTTCCGCTGATGGGCCTATGAACCTTCTCCAGGGAGTGACTGTGGCTGCAGACAAGAAAGCCAAAGAGCGCGGTGCAATGGTTGTTTTGAATGATCGCATTGTCTCCGCCTTCTTCGCGACGAAGACGCAGGCAAACACTGTGGACACATTCAAGGCATATGAGCAGGGCAACTTGGGATTCATTGTCTCGAACATGCCTTATTTCTATTACCCGGCTGTTCAAGCAAATGCAAAGCACACCGTGGATGTGGCAGGCGTCGATTCCATTCCCCGGGTAGATATTCTCTATGCATACGAGGATATGCAAAGTGATTTGCTCTACAGTGCTGTTAAGAATGGTGCGAAGGGGATTGTGGTCGCCGGCGAGGGCGCAGGGGGGATTTCTACAGGCTTCGCCCACGCCATAAACAACATCGTGTCCGCGAACAGTATCCCTGTTGTTTTGAGCCACCGGACAGTTAATGGCGAGGTCCCTACAGCTGCTATAACGGGAGACAATGAGGGGAGTCAAATTGCCAGTGGAATATTCAATCCTCAGCAGGCGCGGGTCTTGCTTGGGTTGTTGTTGGCGGAAGGCAAAGGGCTGAAGGAGATTCGAAGTGTGTTCATGAAGGCGACAGTTGCCTAATCATTTCATCGAGTCGACAACCTTGAGGTGTACCACTACCAATAGACCATCAATCAAAAGACTCAATTGATCTTTTGGTGCATCTCAAAGACTGCTCTGCTTGATCTATGAATACAAGACATGACCCTTGCAGCTTCCTGTATTAAGAAGATCTCATTTCACGAAAGCCAGCTGCGACCAAGTCTGTGATAGCTTAATGTTATGGAATCGCCAACAATGTCCAGCTTACTATAATCATCCCCACCAATTTCTGTCTTTGAAAGTATACTTATGCTACTGGAGCATCTATTGCTACACCTACTGAACAGAGCATAATATCGCGACCACCGCTGTATGGCCGTGCGCACCGGGGGCCCTGGTGGAGGCGGCCTCTTGTTGCTCCTCGTGCAGCTGAAGAACCATCCGGGGGTGACCGTTCGCCCGATCAAAGTCGGCGGAGGGACCACGGGAGGCACCTCGTATATCGACGTGGACGATGTAAAGGTCCCGGTGAAAAACCTGATCGGACAGGTAACTCCAACGGGCCGTCCTTTTACAAATCATTCCTACCAAGATTACAGGAAGGCGAAGGGATGAAGATGGTTATGACTAACTTCAATAACGACCGACTTCTCATCGCCAGCGGCATGGCTCAGTCCGCTCGAGTGGCCCTGTCGTCCGCATTTGCGTATGTGATGAAGCGAGAGGCATAGTATTCGAGGAATATGCCCGGTGTGCAGTCCTACTATTTGGAGAGAACGGGCTCACACGCACTGGCCAAGGCGAGCTGGTCGAGAAGCTCTCGCGACAGGCTCCCGGGGCTAGAATTCCAGGGGACAGCGAGGACGTTCTGTTGGATCTCTCGATGCGGCACCTTCGGAAGAACTACAAGGAAACGATGAGAGCACTAGAATCATCGAAAATATAGCTATAGGGTGCTCAAAGCAATGGTTTACAAGGATATCAAAGTACCAAGTCATCTACCATTATCTTGCATGCGAGGAATGGTTTATCTAATCTGACTGGGGCAAGTTACTCTGGATCTGGGGTCTGGTCGAGGATTTACAGTATGTGATCAACGCGCATCATGTAGGGTCTAAGCTGTTTACAGTACGTTAATAACAGCACTATAAGCATCCTTAGGCCGGTAGCTGGCGTCCTAAAGAAGTGGAGGTTCCCGTTTGCGCTACGAATCCTGAAACCGCATAAACGTACCGCTATTCTACGGCAAGGTTAAGAAATAGGTCTTTCCCGCAGCAGTAATTGCATTATGGAGACTAGTGGTCGCTTGCCTGCCGAGGGCGCAGCGCTCTAGAGCCTCGGCTGCTGTTCGCTTGGTGTTTCAGTGTGGTCCAGTTGGCTTACAGCATGTAACCCTTCGCTCCCCCTTCAGCCTAAACGATGATCTGGGCAGTTTTCACATTACCGGTACTTGGCAATGGCTCCCGCATCGGGCCCCTGGCGACTGTGGGGATAATAGGTCCTTTGCTCAGCCTGATATAAAGCGCGAAACAATACAGTAGTACTTGATTGGTAACGTAACAACACTCTTCATATTTACCGCTTTTCGAGAGAGTAATCGACAAAGCTTGATAATCCCGAATCAGGCCCGCCATAAGGACGGGCAGATAGTGTGAGGCTGTTATATGGTCCACTGGTGCGCGAGAAGATGCGTATAGTGAGAAAGCACGATCCGTTATTGATAAGGCAAAACCCTACTTTGTTGGATACCTGGCCTTTGGTTCTGAGTAAGAGCTTATTCATTCATTTAGCTGGCACGTAGCTGAAGTGGGGCCGCTATACAAGATTGTCTCACCCATTATCCAGGATTGTCGTGGGCTTTAGTTCGCTTCCTGACAACTTAAAGGGTTATACTGGACTTTCCAATGGGCCTCCTGCTGCCTGAAACTGTCTTAATTAGCGTGGTATCAGATTTCATGCGCTGTGAGAGTTTCCGTCACTCTAGCAGTGGATACCAAGCGGTCTGCTAATATAGCTGATTCTCCGGTACCTATCTGAGCGCTCTTGCCGTTCCTGCAGGTGCCAAGACAGGCTTTGTGTCAGAAGTCGGCGGAGACTTGGCTGCCAGGGCTCTGCGCGGAAGTGAAGCATGCGCTCAACTGCCGATGGAGCTTTGGCCTCTTAATATCACAAATACTATTCAGGCTGAATCGATATTGTTTCCGCACAGAAGGCGCCCAGAGAGTCAGAGACCCTGCGTAGCTGCCGATCAAAGCGAATTTGACCACGGCCCTTACCTCTGCGAGCGGTGTGGCGTTCAGTGCTCTTCAGTCGGTCCGCATCCTTTGACAACGCGATATTAACCTGTGACACACATACCCACTTTCTCTGCAGGGCGATGATACTATCCAGGTCCTCCACGGGCATTTGCACATCTCTTTTAACAGGTCAGGTTCTAGGAGCACATGGTTGAAAACGTTGAAAGCCACTCTTTTTGAAACGCCTCCCATCGAAGGCTCCGTTATCAGAATGGACGAGGCCTTGGGTCCGTGATGCCAACCAGGCTAATCCACGTCGACTGGCATTATATAAACACAAGCTGTTTGCCATTAATGCGCCCCTTCAGTATCCAGACTGTCAATACCAAGCCAGGTCGTCCAGGCTATTCCATTCTACAGTACCAGACATTTCTTCTCTTTTCAGCCATGGTCCAATTCATGCTCCTTCCTGCTGCTCTGGCACTGAGCCTTGTTACTTCAGTCCAGGCAGCTAACTCCCCAGGCTGCGGGAAACAGCCGACCCTCGCCAGCGGCGTGCAGAATATCAACGACCGCGAGTACATCCTCCAGCTCCCGGACGGCTACGACCCAGCCCAGCCCCATCACCTCATCTTCGCCCTGCATTGGCGCGGAGGCAACATGAACTCCATTGTCGATGGCCAAAGTGTCGAGCCCTGGTACGGCCTGGATACTCGGGCCGAGGGTAGCGCGATTCTGGTCGCCCCTAACGGCAGGGATGCAGGCTGGGCCAACCCCAACGGAGAGGATGTGGCCCTTATTGATGCTATCATCGAGCAGGTGGAGGATGACCTTTGCGTGGACCAAAGTTCTCGCTTCTCGACAGGTTTCAGCTGGGGTGGCGGGATGAGCTACGCACTTGCCTGTGCGCGGGCGAGCGAGTTCAGAGCTGTCAGTGTGTTGAGCGGTGGAGTTATTAGCGGCTGTGACGGTGGCAGCGACCCCATTGCTTATCTCGGCATCCATGGCATTAATGACCCGGTTCTGCCACTTGATGGAGGCGTAACATTGGCAGAGCAATTCGCGGCCAATAACGGGTGTAGCCCGACTGAGATTGGCAGGCCCGATGCTGGCAGTGCAAGTTCAGTTCGGACCGATTTTACTGGATGCTCGCGGCCGGTTTCGTTTGTTGCTTACGACGGAGGGCATGATGCGGCCCCTCTTGGTGTTGGAAACCCGCTTGCGCCGGACGCTACCTGGGAGTTTTTCATGGCTGCTTGAAGCTGGCATGTGCCTGTACAAGCAGCTATACCAACAATGTTTACAGTTGTCATATACAAACCACCCATCTCTTTGTGGGCAAGTGTAGATTTGCTGGGTACACGCCACTACCTCATGCTTCATGCACTAATGTACGGTCTCAAGTCCCCTAAATAAACTCCACATTAGAATCTATAGGATATCATGGGCTAGGTAGCACGGCTTCTGAGTTGGTAAATCCTACAATACGGCCTTGCGTTAACGTTGCGGCAAATAGCCGTCTGGTTATTGGTAGTTTTCGTCCACTGGCAGGTCCCGATATTCCGGGTCAGGCCAGGATTCGCCCGCTCATTTATTTACTCGACTCCCTTGTAGCTGGAACTGTTATAATAAGATATGAGATTGTTCAACCTTTCATTGAACTTACACAAATCAATATCGGGGTCGGAAATGGTGCATTTTACCAATGCCAACTCGGCTTATCTCAATGTCGGCTTCGATCAATGGTTCGCTTTCTCTACGCTATGCACCACTTCTGGTAACCTGGTATCCATTCGCCCTCGCCATGGAGGGGCTCCCTGTCCTCATCAGCGCCCTCAAAACCGACTTCAATCTCGACATATCGCCAATAGTTGACGAAGAGAATTTCGCCGTCATCAGTTTCCTCTTCCAGCGATACTATAGCCGCGCCCTCCCTGCTGAATGTCTCTTGAGGGACGCCACCCACTATGAGGCAAAGCTCTAACCTTAAGGTGTTGTGAAACCATTTCCATCTGTTGTATCTCATGATGGCGCCTTCATCATCGACAGTCCTTAGGTGGAGATGGTAAACTCTGTCACCGATGCTTATACTAATGTCGGCCTCGTCAGGTACAGAGTCGTTAAGACGCAACTGGATCCCTGGAGACCGCAAGACCAGACCGAGCTCATCCACACGCGCGGTTCGAGTGTTCTCCATATTGAGATAACGACCCATGTTCAGGAAGCTCTGGGGGGCCCATCGCCATCCTCTCTCCTGTATGCGCGGATAAGGATTAAATAGAATATGTCCAGGAATCCTTCCCAAAGCCAGCAACAAGGCCTTCATGCGCTGGTTGGGCGTTGATGCTTGAACGATCGGAAGGGGATCTATACCCATCAGGTTGGCAAGGCAGACTGCTTCGTCATCGCGACGGCTAGTCATGCGGCCTTGAAGCCCAACGAACAACAGCGCGCATCGGCGTACAGGAAGGCTCAAGCTACTGTCTAGTCTGGAGTCGATTGGGCTTTGGTATTCGAGGCTTAATATAGTCTTCCATCCATGCTCCAGGAGCCGCATGTCGTTAATCGGGCGTGAGAGGTCAATGAATACTGGATCAACATTTCCCCATCGTCCTATAAAGTCCACTAAGGTTGCGTCTTCACGGCTGGGAAACCCAGAATTGCCTAATCTGAAAAACTCAAAGGCAGATAAGGTGTTCCTACCCACGGAATTGCTGTCCACGGCCAGCGCTCTGGCTAGCAGCCAGACGAACGGGGCATGCTCCGGAATCACGCCGGATAGATTAACCGTATTGACGCCACCCACGATGCTGTTGGCATTCAGTTTTGTTGGTGCGTCCATTTCAGTGCACAGCCTGATCAGCTCGTACCCGTCACGTGGCATATCATCAAAGTCATAATAGAGTTGCTTGGCCAAGCAGGCCTCTTGAAATGTCCAGAGCCGGCGAGTCCATGGACTAATGGCCACACGGAACAGAAGCTCAAAGGGGGACGATGTACTCAAAGAGAGGCACTGGACGGATTTGTCTATCACGAGCACCTTTTCTGCGGCCTGATACACCCGCAACAAGCCTCGTATCGCTTTATCTCGCATTTTCCTCTCCCGTGGCACGCACACAGTGTCTATCCAAAAGGGTACAGGCGCGCAGTCGCTGGGGTAAAGTCTTTGAACTCGTTTTTGAAGATCCTCCCAAAGGCACAGCGGCAGAGTGTTCCCTTTGGTGTTACCCATTCCATCCGACCACACATGAGATATAGCAACATACGTCTGGGAACCAGTCAGTAACGAGGAAAAAACCAACGGTGAGCCTAAATCTACTTACCGGAATGCTGGAAGTGTCGACGACCTTCACCCGCAAGCTGGTAGATTCTCCTCTATCCGTTGTGATACCTTGTGTTTGGGTATCTCCCGGCACTGATAGCAGTACGCACGCGGGAATGCCGCCACTTCTCAAAATTTCCTCTACTCGAGGGCCAATGTGTTCTTGAGCATGATAATTACATGCGCAATTGCTCGTGACGTGCGCTGTCCGATACACACTCTCATCAAGCTGGTAAGCAAAGCATCTTGTCCTGCTGCACCGGCTGTGGTCTTTGCCATCTGGTCTTTTTGGATGCGTAGCCAATAGATATAACGATGGCGGGGTGAACTGAGCCAGCACCAAAGCCTCGATCTCACCGTGACACCACCCCGCCCGGTTCACCAGTCTGCGTAGAGCGAGTGGCACGTTCCAAATACCGGGTGCTGTTCCAAACAGCAGAGAGTTAACATGGTCTAAAGTGGACCCAAGTATGCTTATCGGGATGAGGACTGGATGATCCATTGCATTTTCCTGATCTGACTCCCCATGGTCTGTGAATATATTCGCCATCGTTCTCATGTAGTGGAGAATACGATCAATCATTTTCTTGCGCGCCAAAGCTGCCTGTTCGTCAGGGTCAGCATGAGCCTCCGCAGCGGCCCAATACCAGATATACCGGGGGAGATTTCGAGTCGTGATGTATTTCTGACCGTCCCTGCCTTCCTGGATGAAATCTTCCATACGAAATACCACTCTCAGGGTCAGGGAGAATTCATGCAAAATGCCAAAGAACAGCCAACTCTGGATCATGTCTGCATGGTTTGCAATGTCGTAGATCAGATGTTGGGGCCCGTGGTCGCTGACGCCACAGTCACAGACAGCTTCCGCATATTCAAAGAACCTACCACCCTCATACTTTATTTCACGCCTGTACACGAGGGGAAATTCCACTGGGTGGTGGATGTCTTGGGCTTTGTCGAGATGATGCAGATGATCCATCTTTTGTAAGGTGATGCAGAAGGAAAGATACGGGTGAGGAGGCAGAGGTAGGAGGACCCTGCACAGTCATCTGGTTTATTCTTCTATTTACCTCTTTTCTTTAGGGGGTTCTTCAGTCTTCTCCGAATCCGACCCAGCCAGCTCAGACTTTTCCTGTCTAAGGATTGTTGCTCCTCCTTCAATTCTTTAACTCTGAACCGCAGGCTTTGCTCAGTCGCTCGTCCGCCAACCAAGCTCTTCCTTGCTTTTTTCAGACTACGAAGATGATCGCGCATGGCTTCCTCGGCCCTGTTGTCGCCCTCCATTATTTTGGCATATGCACTAGCATACTCGGCTTTGAATTTCGCAAGCTGAGCTGTCGAAATCGCTTTTCTCTCGGGATCCCTCATACGTTCGATCGTCAAGGTTGAATCGGCGATATCGCAGCTGAACTTGTGCAGCTGTTGCTGTGTGTGGTATTTGTATTGGGCATAAATGGCGTTCCTGGTATTGTATTCTTCTAAGCCCTCCTCTACGGTCGCTTCGAGATTTGCGGTTTCTTTCGCCATCGACTCGGCTCTAGCTTGCAGGTCCTCGATCTGTCGCTGTAAATCTCTTTGGGCCGTGGATATTAGGCGGATGATCCCTGCCGGCTTGGATGAGGGGATGCTTACGCTCGCTTAGATGCCATATCCGCAATCATCTCAACTCTTGCTTTGTTTGATGGAACCTAGGCTGTTGAACGGGTAGGCCTCTGCTGAGATTTAATGTTTTCCCTTCACTGGGTGAGTCAGATTGCTTCGAGGCTTTTGATCACTCCTGCAACTCCAATTAGCGTTGGACACGTCTGAGGACTTGCATCTGCCGTGGCGTTTGCTTTCAGCTGACGGTGCGGTGGCAGCCGCTGCTCTTGTCCCTCAACGCGGGCCTCTGTTGGTTGCCTTCTCATCCTGCGGCTCACTTAGGGTGGCCGGGCAAAAGCCCGGGCTACAGCTGGCATGTATGACGAGTACAAAATGGATGCGGCTTTGATTTATGCCTGCGAAGATGCAGTCTGCCTCGCTGCCTTTGGTACCATATTAATACCCCAGCCTAGCCATCTGCTAAAAGCCATGCTTCAAAATGCACAATTCCTTATTTGGTTCTTCCCTCGGTTTGGCTTTGCCCATACTGTACGGCTGCCTGGCCGAAGCTGTTCTTGCAAACCCCATACCATCACCAACGTCGCAATCATCAGCAATTCCTTCTTGCACCCCTTTTCGTGGCTCGGCCAGCTCCAGGCGGCCTGATGTTGCGTCGCTTATCCTTAAGGTTATTACGTACGCACCAATTGCGCTCTACGCAGAAAACCTCCGCGTGTCGTCTGCCCTTGTACAATCGATCTGTAGCAAGATTTGCACTCACTCCCCTGTGACTGGGTGTGTCAAGGATATCGCTACTCTCTGGAATATACGACAGCAAGACATTTTCGAATACCCTACATTCAGCCAGTCCGGAAAACAAGTTGTCTCTCTGCGGCACGGCAACACCTTCGCATTGGTCAACGCGGCTGTCCTCGACAATGCGGCCCTGATTGAACGGGGTCTCTCGCTTGATCGCCCAAAGCCGGCTACAGAGGCTGCTCTATCAGTGTTCAGACCTACAACGGTAAATATTACCTTTCTGACCCCGACGTCAAAGCCGCAACACATAAATCACATCTCCAATGTCAAAAGGTTCTGGCTTTCGTACACTATCACACTTCTTGAAGGCCTGACCCTCCTCCTTGCTGCCGCCTTTCTAGCTTATGAAGGGCTTTTCCTCGGGGCGGTCATCTTGGTATGCCCTTTCGCCAGTACGGCTCTTCTGGTATCCCTGCAACATTTCAGCAGGCCCATCTTTGCCAACAAGGCCTCTATCGAAAAAGACAACAGGATAAAAGCATCAGGAGGAGCGGCAGTGGACGTGCACATCGTAGCAGCGAACTGGAACGCCTCGGAGCTCGACGTCCTCATTGGATACTCATCCCAGCTCCACGCGCTGACCAACATCCCAATGCGAACAAACAATCCACGCTTGATGCTCTGGATGGCGCGCATTTTGACCGTCGTTCTAGTGACTCAGGCTTCCCTACTAGCTGCTTCAGCTGCCGGGACTCGAGACACCGGCAGTGGCAGCGGCAGCGACCAAACCAACGCCGAAGCATGGGGCACCTTGTGCTGGCTCGTCTGTTACCTCCTCATGCTTATCCCACTTCGCATCTTCAAGTCGCACTTGGAAGACTCGCTACTTGACACTCAGCCATTTGTCGCGAGGCGATTATCCTCGCTAGTCTTTAGTGGGAGAAAGGATGCCCTCTGTTTTATTGCCGGCCTTCCGGTTTCGCTTCGAGAGACCGTTGGTCGCTGGGACTGGGTGGACGCGTTCATGCCGCCTAACGCACGGCGGAGAGAGTGGGAGGCAGTGACGGATCGTGTTCATGCGCGGATCAAGGTGGCGGCAGTGACTACCTCCGAAGCAGATGGGACCATGCTATCTGATAATACGCCCCCTAATAATAAAGTCAGCGAGTGGGAAGAGAAACTCTATCTGAGTGTTCAGGCGGCCCTGGAAGGACCATTCAAGGATGCTTTGGGGGATTTTATGAGGCAGACGGGGCTAACTCCAGCACCTTGATATTAGCCTAGGTTGATTTTCTAAGCATAGTGCTAGACTTCCACTATAAATGTATAGTCCATGCTCTTTACATATATCCTGCTAAACAAGTTCTACAGCTCAAATACACCCTATTGGGTATTTTATTAAGGGTATCGCTGGCCGCCATCCAAAATATGGTTACGCAGAGCGCCTTAAGATAGTACTTTTTATTAAGGTTTTTAGTTTTACTATTTACCTGTCCTCCCGGTCTTTTTATCTCCGGGTGTTGCTGATTCTATCCCACAAGCGGCGGGCAGTTGCAGTGCGACTGCCCGGTGCGGAGCAGTTAGGGTTTTGCTGGGTTGTCCTGT